>CM033474.1:27790341-28016294 GCA_019447015.1 Hymenochirus boettgeri
GATAGATATTGAGCAATTACCGGTATTAATACATATACTGTAGTTTCGGTTGGTATAGGGATAATATATAATATTGGCGATTACCGTATTAATCTAGAATGTTCTGAAAGCTTGCTATGATTATCTTAGTTAGCCAATAAAGCATCTCCTTTATACCACTTTTGTTATTTTTTTATTTTAAAAAGTTCTCTGTAAACCGTATTAATACATATACTGCAGTTCTGGTTGGTACAAGGATACTATAATATTGAGAATTACTGGTATTAATACATATACTGTAGTTCTTTGGTACAGGGATAATATAAATATTGAGAATTACTGGTATTAATACATATACTGTAGTTCTGGTTGGTAGGGATACTATATATTTAGAATTACCGGTATTATAACATATATTGTAGTTCTGGTTAGTACAGGGATGCTATATAATATTGAATACTGGTTATTAATACATATAATGTAGTTTCTTTTTGGTACAGGGATAATATAAATATGAGAATTACTGGTATTAATACATATACTGAGTTCTGGTTGGTACAGGGATACTATATAATATTGAATTCCCGTATTAATACTTATTGTAGTTCTGGTTGGTACAGGGATACTATTAATATTGAGAATTACTGGTATTAATACATATACTGTAGTTCTGCTGGTATTAATGCATATACTGTAGTTATGGTTGTTACAGGGATACTATATAATAATCGGTTTAAAGTTGCAGGGTTTATACCGGTTATTATACTTACCTGAAGTGGCGCAGGCCTCAGGGGGAGCACCTCTCAACTTACCTGTTGGGATACCACAAATTTCTTGAAATTGCATGAATACTATATAATAAGAATTACTGGTATTAATACATATATATACTGTAGTTTTGGTTGGTGCAGGGATACTATATTATATTGATAATTACCGATATTAATACATATACTGTAGTTATAGTTGGTACGGGGATACTATATAATATTGAGAATTACCGGTATTAATACATATACTGTAGTTCTGGTTGGTATAGGGATAATATATAATATTGCGAATTACCGGTATTAATCTAGAATGTTCTGAAAGCTTGCTATGATTATCTTAGTTAGCCAATAAAGCTATCTCCTTTATACCACTTTTGTTATTTTTTTATTTTAAAAGAGTTACTCTGTAAACCGGTATTAATACATATACTGCAGTTCTGGTTGGTACAAGGATACTATATAATATTGAGAATTACTGGTATTAATTACATTTAATTTACTGTGTTCTGTTTGTACAGGGATAATAAAAATATTGAGAATTATGGTATTAATACATATACTGTAGTTCTGGTTGGTACAGGGATACTATATAATATTTAGGAATTACGGTAGTATAATACATATATTGTAGTTCTGGTTAGTACAGGGACTATATAATATTGAGAATTACTGGTATTAATACATAAATGTAGTTCTTTTGGTACAGGATAATAATTAAAATTTGAGAATTACTGGTATTAATACATATACTGTAGTTCTGGTTGGTACAGGGATACTATATAATATTGAGAATTACTGGTATTAATACATATACTGTAGTTCTGGTCAATATGGGGATACTATATACTATTGAGAATTATTGGTATTAATACATATACTGTAGTTCTGGTCAATACGGGGATACTATATACTATTGAGAATTATTGGTATTAATACATATAATGTAGTGTAGTTCTGATTGGTATGTTCTCCCCCTTTTTTAGCTGTTTTTTTTTGCCTTTTGTCTTTTTTGACACATACAATCCACATACAATAAGTGTGCCTTTATGACTGTGGGGGAACTGGAGTGCCCAAATGAGACCCACGCAAGCACAGGAACATACAAACTCCTTGCAGGTGTGTCAAAAGGCAGAAAGAATTACTGGTATTAATACATATACTCTAGTTGTGTTTGATCCAGGGATACTTTCTGATTGGATTGCTGTTTGGAGTCAGGAAGGAATCTCCCCTCCCCCCCCCCTCTCAGGGGTGTCTCTCTAATGAGGCAATATGAGCAAAATGCACAGGGCGGCACACCTGCTAAATATCAGAGAGGCAGCAAGCAGAACTCACTTTATTTTTATTTTTTTTAAAGGCATGTCCACCCCCTGAAACCAACTTTGGGGGAAAGGTAGGTAACCCCTACCCACCCCCAACCACCACAATATTTTAGTAATAAAGTCCCCCGATTTCTACTTACAGTGCCTTCTCTCCTGCGGCGATCCATTTCAGCCCCCTGCTTGCAAATAGGGGCCGCACCTCAGCCGTGTCTGTGATTGGCTGACTCTGTAAATACGGATCAAGGGGCTTTTTTAAAGAAATATTGCAGCGGTTGGGGGCAGGCAAGTGTTACCTACCTTCCTTCAAAAGGATTACACGCTATGTGCAACGATGGGTGAGGATGGATCCGGATGGTGGGAGGAGGGGGGGTGGTGGTCTGCGCATGCCCCAAACCTTGACGAGGACATGGATTCAGTCCAGACAGCTTGGTCTCTTCAGTTTCCTTGACTTTGAAAAGGCATATCTTGGGAACCATAAGGAGCAGAGATGTAAGGTAAGGTTTATTTTAACTACAAAGTGGGGCCAGTAGTGGGTTTAATTATAGTTTTGGGGGTGGACATGCCCTTTAAGAAAGCAGAAGGCAAAGCAGAAGGAAAATAAAACCGCAAGTGTGTGAACTTATGCACGCTCGCGGACCCACGATTGTTTCCTCTACACTAACTGTCTCCTTCATGCAGACTTTGCTCTGATCGTCATAGGGTAAGTGGGGTAATTACCGGTGTGTTTGATCTGGGCACATCTTATTTTCAATGTAGTTTGTGTGATGTGGGCAATAGGAAATGTTATACAGTATGTACCAGTGTGTTCGATCTGGGCATTAGGGAATGTTATATGTACCTATATGTGTGATCTTAGATTGCAAGCTCTTTGTGGCAGGGATCTTATTCCTAATGTGTTAAGGCAAGGTAATTTATACATAATTTATATATATGCTTTCTTAACCGATGTATGAAATTGTATTTCATTTTTATTTATCTGTATAATTGCACTTATACCCTTGTTTGTATACTCTGTATTTTATTATGTACAAGGTACCCAAGTGGCGCTTTATAAATAAAATTATACATACATTCATCTAGGCATTAGGGCCAGTTATATGTACCTATCTGTGCGATCTTGGCATTAGGGCAACCCTGGTTGCAGTGGCACATTTAATGGTGCCTAGTGGTACATAGGGGGCATTCAAAAGTGGCAAAAACTCTAGAGACACTCCTGCCCCCTTTTAGCTGTTTTTTTTTTTTGCCTTCCCCTGGATCAACTGTTAGGTAGGGTTAAAAAGGAGGGTGAAAAGGTCGGACTTGACAATATACAGTATATAAAGTTAATATTAGGGGCATATCACCAAGTACAGCCCGATTTATTTGGTGGGTTTTATTTTCTTTACCATCAGATTTTACATAGATGGAACCCAGGAGGGTGCAGGTGAAATCAGAGAATCCTGAAGAACTGGATTATGGGAATCATGTACCTGGTAAGAGTCTGCACAGTGTCATTGTATGTAAAGTACAAGGCACACCGCTCCTGTTTTGGAGTTTGTCACGCTAACTGATGTTATATGTTATATCCTTGCGGTTTCTGGGTGGCTAACGCGAAAGTTGACCATGCAGCCGCTGCAAGCAATATTATATGCCGAAAGCTCCATTCTATTGCAGCACTCTAAACGCCAGCTGGCATTAAAAGTGCCGGAATAGAAAAACAGCAGATTGTGATGCTCAGAGAACTGCTGTTGGCTGATTGCACCGGGTTGCAGATAGCGGCTCACAGTTCATCGCCCTGTTACTATTTATTACTACTATAATAACCAGAGGGGTTATAAGGATCACAAAGGAATTAGCAGCTTTTGATTATATGCACTGATTTCCGCTATAACCTCTATAAATTAACAGGGTTATACAATAAAAGTTCTTATCATTTAAAATGGTGCTAATTTTTCCCCAACCAATCAGATGTTAGCTTTCAAATGCTAAATAAGATCTGATTGGCTGGGGCAAATTTAGCACCATTTTTAACAATAAGAACTTTTTCATTTAATCTCCCTATAAGTGTATGAAATGATTTAAACACAAGTCCTATGTTCTTGTCTTCATTTGGATACCAAGATGTGTTTGGGTTGAAGCAAAACCAGTTTGCACAATGCGTTAACTTGCATTGCTGGTGCAATTTCCTAGAGGAAATATTGCAGAGCTTATTTTCTTATAGGCTCTAGCACGGGAACAAAAAGTGCCATGCCACACTTTGCAGGCACAAACTTGGTGGGGAAATGTACCTATCACATCCTTTCTTTCAGGTTTACAAAGCTGTATATTCCTTATTGGCAGGTTTATCAGACACTGAACCAGAAATAATACAATTCAAGATAAAGGAAGAGGATACAGACTTTGAAGATCTGAACTCTATAATTCCATCGGACAACCATAGTAAGTAGCCAAGGATCCTCTCTTTAAAGGAGAACTGTGGTCTCCAAACAAGTTGATTTTAAATGAAAGGCCAGGTTCCTACCTTTTAAAATGAACCATCAACCACCTCTCTACGTGCTGCACAGCCCAAGACACAAGGAAATCACTGACCAAAAAGTTATGATACTAGTACTAGTTCCTCCTTCTAATCTGCGGTTGGCACATGCTCAGTGCAGGAGAAAGCAAAAGAAACCAGGAAACATTGAGTTACAGTAACTGAAGGAGGTGTGGGAGGGGCCACAGGTGGTTTCAAGGGGAGGGCAATGGGGGCCCACAAGGAGGAGGAGACACAGGGAGGAGGGACTGTCACATGGTTTCAGATCAGGAAGTTCAGGGGGTCTGGTGATGCTGCTTCCATAACACACATAAAAATGTAAATATCTTCAAAACTATGTAAAAAAAACAATGAAAGTAAATTGCAAAAATACCCAGGAAAGCAAATTCTGCCAATTTACCTAAAGTCATTCATTTTTGGACCACAGTTACCCTTTAAAAAGAATAATAATTTTTATAAGGAAATACTGTGTTTGTGCCAGTGGTAATCGAAACTGCCCAGGGTAAGTTTCCTTAACACCCCTTAGCCTCAATGCATCCACCCCTTGCATTCAGAAGGACCCTAACACCTGGCTGTGATATGCTAATTGGGACTTTCAAGGGTACTTCTATTGCAAACAGATTCTTGTACAAGTCATTCTGAATTGAGAGATCCAGTCGGATAACTAGCGAAACGTCTTCAAGAACTAAACTTCAAGTCCAGTTGATCTAACAGAATACAACAGATATTCCATGACCTGGATGGATGAGAACCTTCACAAGCAAGTGAACCTGATCTTAGCGCAGCTCAGTGTAATGCATTTCTCTAAAGTGTTCCTATCTGAAAGTAAATGAAACCTTCAGGGCAGATTGAGAATTAGGCCTCAGTATGACACTTTGAGAGAAGGCAAGGTACAGTAGCAATCCATCACCATGGAGACCTGCCTGATAAACCCTACTTGCAATCAGCTGATACATTGAAAGTGCGCCCAAACCTTACACAATCCATTGCTTGTCTGCTAAAATCTTACTGCATGTGCTGTAACATGTAACATCTCCCTAAGGTTATTTATATAGAAGTAGTAATAATAATAATTATTGGTAATTAAAGGATAAGTGTAAAATCAAGTTCTGTTCATTTGAGAGCTGCAGCTTTAAAAATACTGTTGCCATATTTTTTTTTCCCTATGTCCCTCCAGAGCCTAGCTTTGTGCCTTGAAAGTTGTTGACATCTTGTTACTGGTTTGCTGAATGTTAAGCTCCACCCCTCTGAGATTTCCTCTGCTTTCTCCTGCTTGAGCCTCAAACAGTAATGCCTGTGAGTTCCGTGCACTCTCCTGCTTGAGCCTCAAACAGTAATGCCTGTGAGTTCCGTGCACTCTCCTGCTTGAGCCTCAAACAGTAATGCCTGTGAGTTCCGTGCACTCTCCTGCTTGAGCCTCAAACAGTAATGCCTGTGAGTTCCGTGCACGGAACTCACAGGCATTACTGTTTGAGGCTCAAGCAGGAGAGTGCACGGAACTCACAGGCATTACTGTTTGAGGCTCAAGCAGGAGAGTGCACGGAACTCACAGGCATTACTGTTTAAGGCTCAAGCAGGAGAGTGCACGGAAATCACAGGCATTACTGTTTGAGGCTCAAGCAGGAGAGTGCACGGAACTCACAGGCATTACTGTTTGAGGCTCAAGCAGGAGAGTGCACGGAACTCACAGGCATTACTGTTTGAGGCTCAAGCAGGAGAGTGCATGAAACTCACAGGCATTACTGTTTGAGGCTCAAGCAGGAGAGTGCATGGAACTCACAGGCATTACTGTTTGAGGCTCAAGCAGGAGAGTGCACGGATCTCACAGGCATTAATATGGCAACAGTATTATTAAAGCTGCAGCTTCCAACTGAACATAACTTGATTTTACATTACACTTATCCTTTAAGTATTTTTATCTTATTGACACTTCTTTTCTGTTATCAGATAGTTACTTGGATCATGATGATAATTGTGATGTTTCCAACCCATCATCGAGACACCAGATCATACGATCTACTGACACTTTGGATAAGAATAAGGAGCCATTACAAGGCACCGGAGCAGTTATAGAGCCGGCACAGCACAAGGAGGAAAGCGATGTAGAATATGAGCCAATGTTTGAGGATTACTCGGTAAACTCCAAAGCGTCAGACGTTGTCTGCTGCCAGTGTGGAGAAAACTTCTTTCTGAACAGTGATTTTCACTTGCATCTGTTTTCCTGTTCTGGTGGGATTACTAGTAGAAAAAGCAATAAGCATGCAGTGGGAAAATGTTTTACTCCTTTTGAACATAAAAAGCCCGGGAGCATTAAAAAGGATCTGTCCATCTACCAGCAGGTTCACACAGGAGTAAAACCTTTCCCATGTGCAGAATGTGAAAAGAGCTTCTATCACAAGAGCAGCCTTCGTATACATGAGAGGATTCATACAGCGTATTTGCCGTATTCATGTATTGATTGTGGAAAAAGCTTTAATCAGAAGAGCAACCTTTCGGCTCACAAAAGGGTCCACACGGCAGAAACACCCTTTACATGTTTGGAATGTGGGAAAAGCTTTTCTCAGAAGAGTAACCTTTCAACTCATGAGAGGGTTCATACAGGGGAGAAACCTTTTACCTGTCAGGAGTGTTCCAAAAGCTTTTCCATAAAGAGCAGCCTTTTGGCACATGAGAGGATGCACACAGGGGAAAAACCCTTTACCTGTACTAAATGTTGTCAAAGATTTACTCACAGTTACCAGCTTCGAATGCATCTCAGTACTCACACTGGTGTAGATCCATTCATATGTACAGAATGTGGGAAGAGTTTCTCTTTAAGATACAGACTCACCAAACACCAGAGAATTCACACGGGGGAGAAACCCTTCAACTGCACAGAATGTGGGAAAACATTCTCTTTAAAAAATGAGCTTCAGAAACACCAGAAAATTCATACTGGAGAAAAACCTTTTGCATGCTCTGAATGTGGCAAAAGTTTTTCTCTAAAGGACAGGTTAAAGAAACATCAACGTGTTCATACCGGGGAAAAACCTTTTATATGTTCAGAGTGTGGCCTCCGTTTTTCTGCAAAAAATGGACTTCAGAAACACCAGAGAACTCACACGGGAGAAAGACCTTTCACGTGTACAGAATGTGGGAAAAGTTTTTCTCAAAAGAGCACTCTTCAGGTACACGAAAGAGTTCACACAGGGGAGAAACCCTTTCTATGTACAGATTGCGGGAAAAGCTTCTCTAACCGCACCAACCTTCTCAGTCACCAAAGAATTCACACAGGAGAGAAACCGTTTACATGTACAGAATGCGGGAAAGGGTTCTCTTTAAAAACCAAACTATCTAGACATCGGAAGACTCATACTTTAGAGAAACCTGAAAACTTTTGCATAATGTGACTTTATTTTTGTTTGGAAGAGATACTATGATGCATGCAGGAAAATAATTTTTGAAAAGTTAGATAAGAGAAATATGCTTGTGAAGGTTCTCATTCATCCAGGTCATGGTATATCTGTTGTATTCAATTAGATCAACTGGACTTGAAATGTAGTTCTAGCGAAACGTCTTCAAGAACTACATTTCAAGTCCAGTTGATCTAATTGAATACAACAGATAGATAAGAGAAATATAGAAGAGATCTAAAGGGATGTACAAAGTCTTTTTAAACAGCCTTGCAATTGTATCATAGGATAGACAGTATGTGGCAAGAGACACAATTTTATTATAATAATGAACTAAAAATCACCTCTCATTCAGTGTATTAGGTATAACCAGTTTTTTCATGTGTCTGATGTGGCATGATTGTAATGATAGAAACCTAAATGTTTCCCATAGCCTCAAATGCATCTCAGTAACATTGTTACCTGGATTTTTAAACATCACTTGCAACAATGTTGTTTACAAAATTCCCTTTCTAGCCAGTGGAAGGTGAGTTTAAATTTTGCAATTTGTAATATAGGGCAGTGCAATCTGTTAAGAGATGTAGTAGAGCGTTTAGGGAATACCAGTTAGCAAATCAGCAACTCAGTAAATGCCAGTTAGACATACTAATTTCAGTCATCCAGATGTGTGTGATCCAAGAGGCTTTCTCGGCTCCACTGGCTGCAAGGAACATCGTATTGCCTATAGTTGCCCACTGCGGTCTAAAAACCACAGTGGTATCTTACATCCCAGGTGCAAAATAATACAGCCGTAAACTATCAATAATAATGTATGTCATACATTTCTGATGCGGCCATTAGGATCCTGTGGTGTTAATAATAACCAATACAACGGGTTTGTAAATAGGCCCCATTTCTCCCCTTGAATCAACAATACTATTCCTATCTCTCATTCTGCTTTCCTTTAAAAGTAATTATCATGTAAGTTTTGCAAAGCGCGAAGCTTTCAGTCTTCCTGGCCGAGTTTAAATAAAAATAGTGTCTGGTCACTGCCTGACTCTTAATATCTGTAACAATATTTTACTTTGAAGTCGTTAAGTTGCAAGCACTGCAAAACTTAATCTGCTAATTACTTGTAAAGGAAAGCAGAAAGAGAGGTAGGACTGCTTGCTCCTACCTCTCATAGAATTATAGATTAAGGGGAAAAGTTGTTTTTAAGGTAGCTACCAAATGTTGCATAGGAGTGGATTGTAATTTAGCTTCTTGGGTTAAGAGGCAAACCTTTTGTTCTGTCTATATAATAGGTGGTATTGAAGGCCACACACTGTAGAGCGTTTGTGCAATTTTAGATAAATGGTCATATTCACTCACTCTGAACCAGGGATAGGAAACCAGGAGCCCCCCCCAGCATTCTCTAGCTGCTCTCTGCTAAAGCAGTGCTTGTACAGGAAAGCTGGGAGTTGTAGTTTTCAAATATTAGGAGGGCTACAGGTTGTCTATTCCTGACATAAAATGCCCCCCTCCACCTAAAAAGAAAGAGTGACCTGTCTCCTTTAGATGGAGGAATACTTCTGAATTCTGCCCTCTCCATGGTGGAAGTTTCTTGTTAAAGGGTAACTGTGGTTTCCAATTCTTCCAAACTAGTAAGAATGATATAAAAAGCCTTCCATCATACCTTCAAAATAAAACCTAAATCACATCTCAAGATAAAATTAGTGAAGTTATTGCTGGAAAGGTTCAGCAATATTACTTCCTGGTCGAACACTTCCTGTTTTCAGCTATGTGACCAGCTTGTAGTCATGTGACCAGCCTGTCTGCATTAATAGGCTCCACTTCTCAACTGAAAATTCCCCCCCCCCCCCAGGTACTTCCTGTTTTCCCTAGAATTAAAGGGACTGTTCAGTGGAAAATATCAATATTTGTTGAATTGTTAGTTTGTGCAATGCCTTATTAGTTATTCTACATATTCTCTCCCATTTTGAAACATCAGTTGACTTTATACCCTTTGCTATTCCCTGCTGTTGACATTAGTGAGCTGACATTTCAGGTTTTAACAATCCTTCTTCCCAGGATGCACCACTTCCTTGGAATGTTCCTAACAGTAATTTCTACTGATTGGCTGTTGGATGGGTCAATCAAGCTCAGATCTGGGTCAAGGGCAAGACCATAATGGTCTTCTTGCAAACAGGAAGTCAGTATTTCTGTTGCATTTATTTATACACAGACAAAATGCTAAATTTGCAGATTTAGGTCATTGGGATGAAAAAATACTGCTTTTCTGAAAAGCATATGTATTTGCACTGAACTTCCCCTTTAAGTCTTTACTGAGCATGCTTGTCCCCCAGGATGGAGGGGTGGGCAGAGGTAAGGTGATGTCACTCAACCTACTGGAAGCAGGAAGCTTGAACATTCACCCCAATATAATTTCTTACAGGCTGAAACCAGATATGTGGTTGTCGTCTCATTATAAAGGAAATACTGCAGGCTTTCATTTAACCTTAACTTGTTTGGGGACCACAGTTTCCCTTTAATGTCTTTATTAGCATTCACTACTTTTATATCTTAAGGGGCCCGTACATACATCCAATTGCGCATAGGTGATCGGCCAGTTGTACAATCACGATTGGATAGGCCCTTTAGGATTTTTAACAGAAACTATTACACTAATAACCTGCTTAATTATTTTTTTTCTTTGCATGTTAGTCGTGTTCACATCCCCTTTAATATTCTATTTATTTAATTATGACTGGACTAATATGTTTAATAATAAACCGTACTGATCTGCTAAAAGTCAAAGTTCTTTCCTACCTCCCAGAAAAATATACAGTAGATTACATGTAGGGCTTTATAGGGTTGTACAGGTAAGCTGTGCATAAAATCACTTTAGTTTTGGGCATAAATACGAAAATATCACATAAAAGATCAGTTATTGCCAGTTTTAAAATACTAATAAATTAAAAGGATAAAAACAAGTGGTCAAAATGAATAATAAAGTGCTTTATTGATAGTGGGAATTAAAAACAAAGATGCAGAAAAAGTACAAAATAAATACTCATATCTTCATTTCTGAGATGTATAAAGATGCATACAAGCTTATAAAAGGTGCAAATAGAAGTCGCTGACATCCGGTATCTGTGATAACTTATCACAACTAATATAAATAATTCGACGTGTTTCACTGCTCAATGTGGTGCAGCTTCCTTCAGAAGTATCAAAAGATGGCTCAGATAGTCAGATCTAAAATAGTATGGCTAAAATAGTATGGCTGGTTTTCAGTGAGTATGATGATATCACACCATGTACAGTATTCCATCTGTTATTTGTGTTCCAGCTACCATATTGTTTTTCATTTTAATAATAAATTGCTTGCATAATAAAAAAATTAATAAAAACAGTCAATGCCAAGGGCAGAAGTAGCATGAATGTTTAATGCATTTCAGGCCTCTATAAGACCTTTAATCATAGACATACAGGTAGTGCAGTGATTTTATACTTTTGTGTGTTGGTAGGCCAGAGGGCTAGACACCCTACCAACACTTGCACACACACTCCCTATTGGATTGTGAACTGGCCAATTGGACGTAAAGGAAATCAATTGAACTTTGGAATGCAGCAGGGTCCAAATATTAGACAGTGTGTATACAACCTTAGTATTTTTTTACATAGATATAAAGTACATTGATGCAATAAAAGGTGCAAAACGTTGCCCATACCATCAATTTAAAGGAACTAATCAGATGTTATGTAACCGCAGCAACTTGGTAAAAAGCTAACATCTGATGTTTTCTTTGCAAATTAATAGCATGGGTAAACATTTACACCTCACGAGTAAAATTACTGCTGAACGGATTGACAGAAATATCGTGGTGGCCAGTCACCCAAAATATCAGACCATGTGTACCAGGCTTAATGTACCAAGAGTACTGTGTATATAATCAGACACTGTGGATATTTCGGTACAGGTTCTCACTCATCACACATTATAAACTAAACAATCTGAAATATACAGATTTATTTTTCCAGTACTACTAATGCTTCTCGGGATATAAAAAAACATGAAAACTGAAACTCTATCACCAGACAGACCCATGGTGAGTTTTATATGGGAAATGGCAATGAAGGATCCACTAGAGTTACTACTTGGACGCAGAGCTTTGTGTGTTAAATGTTCTGTAAATTTACAATAATGTGCAAAAGTTTGCAGGTGTGAAAAAAACTTTTCAAACTTAATAGTTAATTTTTATCATCCGAAGCCGCTCTGCATCATCATCATCAAAATGCATCAAGCTACTGGGGGAAGTGAATCCAAACATCATTGTTATTTCCTTGTTTCAAATATTAAGTATAAATACACTTCTGTACTTGCTTTCATGCACTTGCATTCTGATATTAATGTATTATCATGAACACCCATTAGGAATATTTTTGATGACCCTTTTCCATATTATTGAGTGTAGATTATTTCTACTTGATTTTGGGTACAGAGTATGGATTGGGCTGTTATATTGATCCATATTTTGTATTTGTAATACTAGCATGATGCCTCGTTAAGCTCCCCCCTTTCTAAAAACTTTTCCATCCCCCAAGCCCCGTTCATAATTATGTTAAGGACCCCCCCCAAACCATGAGATTTTTCATTGTGGCCTATGCAGGTGACGTTATGACTGCTTACTCTGTGTCTGTGTGAGCTTCTTAAAGGATAAGAAGCTCACACTTATTACTTTTTTTGCACCCATTATGACATGTGATTTGGGGTCCCTAGATAGGGACAGACTCAAATGTTTAGATAGTCTATTCAATGATTCCACTGAGGTTGGAACTATTACTACTAATGTTAAATCGGACGTGTGTCCAAATTTACGTACTTTACATTTCAAATATGCACAATTATGGTGGAATATAAATAGTTTGGAGAAATATTTAACCTTGAAGATTATCCCTAGAGGTCTGCGTAGTCGGGTTGTCCCTTCCTGGGAGCCCACAGAGAACTTTAAAAAAGAGTGGGAAAATATCCTGACTGATAGTGCACTCAAGCAGATTGCACTTCTTATTGCCTTTGACAAAGAACGTTTGGTGGAAATTAAAAATAATATCTCCATCCAGACTGCTGCTCTAAACAGCCAATTATCGAGAACTGAGTTCGATAACTTTGACAAAAAACTTAAGAAAGATTTAGAACAACTAGAGAGTGATATTACAAAAAAACAAAAAGTCCAAATTAATTAGAGACCAAAAAGACTATCAATCTGGATTGGTCTTTAATTGGAACCATAAGGGCAATTCCAAACTCAATATCAGAAACTCCCAGTATCGCTCCTATACCAGTAAACGTAACTTTCACCCCAAACAAAGGGGTTTCACTAAACGCAATACATCCATACATACTGACACCTCTGACAGTGAGGGTAGCTCTTTTTTAGACCTGTCGCCCCGAAGGCTTCGATCCGGAGGGGCAGGGGAAAGAAAAAACAGATAATGAAGAAGCAAGTGGGTACCAACACATATTGTGTCCAGCCGCCCAGCACAATACCCAACAATATTACCGAGAAAGTTGGACAACCCACAGATCAACTCCAAATAATTAATTTATCTACAAGGATACTTACGGACACACAAAGGCAAGTGCTCTCTCGCGGCCTTTCGTTTTGTCCAGATCGTGCGGTTGACAAATTCACGGCTATTAAAGATTTGTATTTATTCTGTAGGAAGCTGGCGTTGAAGGCTTACTTTCACTCAGACTATGATGGTAATCTACAAACATTATACTCCCTCCTTGACCAGGATGAACCATCTGACTACAGTAGTAAGTTCAAACAAAAATCCACTTTCTGCCCCCCCCTGTCTGATTATCCCAACATCAATGTTTTTTATCACAACACTATGTTGGAGATTGAAAAAATGTCTGACACAAGCCAACCCACTTATAATCTTTCCAAGTCTGAGTGGCTGGCACTCAAAGATATTCAGTCTTGGAATGATGTGGTGATCAAATCTGCCGACAAGGGTGGGAACATAGTAATCTGGCCTGACGAATTATATAGGAAAGGGGCTGCACGACAATTGTCTAACAAAAATAACTATAGATTATTGCCTTCTGACCCCACAGAATTCTTTCGCAAAAAACTGTATGCATTGATAGATGAGGCCCGTGCCGGATTGATCATTACCGATAAAGAGGCTCGTTTTTTACAAGTTGATTTTCCAGTGACTCCCACTCTGTACCTCCTACCCAAGATTCACAAAAGCACGTCTAATCCTCCAGGTAGGCCCATAATTTCTGGTATGGGTAGTCTTAATGAGAACCCATGTGTATTTGTAGATTATTATTTACAATCACATGTTACTTCACTTGATTCATACATACGTGACACCAATGACCTGATATGTAAGCTCCAGGGGATATTGATTCCTCCTGGTAGCTTCTTGGTCACCTGTGACGTGGAATCCCTCTACACTATCATTGAGCACACTGAGGGGGTTACAGCAGTGGGTTATTTCCTACAGACAGAGGATAAAAGCCTTACTGGTAGACACAAATTCATACTCTGCTTACTAGATTTTATTCTCAGACATAACTTTTTCCTGTTTGATCGTGCCTATTATCTGCAACAGAGAGGCACCGCGATGGGTGCACGATGCGCCCCCCCCTCATACGCCAACCTGTTTCTTGGTTTGTGGGAGAGGGAGCGTGTCTTTACAGAAGATCTTCTTCTATTCACTGCCTTTGTGGAAGTATGGTACCGCTACATAGACGACATCTTTTTTGTATGGAGCGGTACCAAGGAACTTCTGTGTGAATTTATTAAAATATTAAATCATAACTCCTCGAACATCTTTCTTACACATACTATGTCCACGATCAGTTTCGAGTTTCTGGACGTTCGGATTTCTGTACATAATGATAAACTCATCACATTGTTCCGTAAACCGACTGCCAGTAACTCACTACTTCATTTTACCAGTGCCCATCCTCCTGCTTTGAGAAGTTCGATACCTAGGGGGCAGTTTCTCAGAATTCGTAGGAACTGTACCCTTGATGCCGACTTCTGCACTGCATCCCATGAACTCCGTCAGAGATTTTGTAATAGAGGTTACCCTAGGAGGTTGATAGATCAGGAACACCACAGGGCTGCCCATCTTACTCAAGCAGATCTTCTTAAACCCAAGAGACCTCACTCCAGTGAAGGCACTATTCGTTACATCACTACATATGGTAGAGAATGGGATGGACTTAATAGGGCATTGGCCAAATCTTGGCATGTTATCAAAAATGACTCCATTGTCGGCAGATATCTTACAGACAGACCATCTATGACTGCCCGTAAATGTTGTAGTCTTGCTGACATGCTTACCAACAGTCACTATACCAGAAAGACATCTGAGAAAACTGGAGGCTCTTCCCTGAATGGGACCTACCCATGTGGGAGATGCTGTTACTGCCAGTTTATGTCTAAGACCACTGAGATACGAGACTCTAGGGGTATCAAATGTTATAAATTGACACAATACTTCAACTGCAGGACTGAAGGGGTTATATATGCCATACGCTGCCCCTGTTCACTTTTATATATAGGCAAAACTAAACAAATGATCAAACAGAGACTGGCCAAACATTTGTCTGACATAAGACTGGCTGACCGCAATAGACTTGATGGCAAAACATTGACCTCTGTTGCTGCTCACTTCTTAACGACACACGGAGGGTCCTATAGAGACCTTCAGATTTTTGGTCTCGAAAAAGTGAACTTGACACTTCGGGGTGGCGATTTGAATAAAAGATTACTTTGTAGAGAAAGCCGTTGGATATATTCCCTTAGCACTATCCATCCAGGAGGTCTTAATGAAATGCTGGACTTTACTCCTTTTTTGTGATCATCTGATAGTATCTTGAACTACTAACTCTGTGTCTGATATCCTTATTTATATTTCAGCGGATTCTCCTTAACAAAGAGATACATTTTCATACCGTAGAATACTTTTGATAACATTTTACATCAGGATTTTCCGGAGGAATACACCTATGGAGTGGGGCCCCACTTCTTATCAACAATCTTCTTACTTTCCAGTTCAATTATAAAACTTACACTTACCTTCAGCCAATTCATCATCGGATATTACAGATTATGGATCATGGATTCATTGTTGTTCTGGTCATCTGAGACTTATGTGCTCATCTCCTTACCTGACGCAGGATATACCAACCTCTTATAGAGCCTGTTGCTCCCACTATGGATCACATTGAAGTGGAATGGATTGTCCTTTGAATTTACAACTTATCGTCTGCAGCATTTACTTTTCTCTTACCAGTTGTGTATTCATCAATACCTATCTGAATGATACCATGTGGATGTCCCTATACATTGGATACTTTCCACTAACGTGGACACGTTGGATACCCACATTTTCAGCTCATGTATGGACTTGAACTTATTTGGAGACATTATTTTCTGTTGACTATATTTATTCCCAGTGCAGTCCACTATTGCTATGTTTATTCCCTGTCAGCTTATCACTTAATACTATCTAAATATTTGCAGATCGTTTATTATTTCTATTTTTATTTTATTTATTATTTTTTGTATTGATGTGTTTGTTATCAGCCACCATATTGTTATGTCTTACATGACTCACTCACTGCCCATCACCCTTTCTTTTCTCTTCCCCCTTTCTTTTTTTACCATCTCATTGTGGTTTCGTATCCTCAGTACGTTGTGCCTGCAGTACGCACTGTTCGCTACTGCGTCTTCTTGCCATTACGCTGACTTGTCACCACGTTTTTTATGTCATTACGCATGTACGCGATGTCGCGCATACGGCATGACGTGCTTTTTGCGCGCGTAGGGCCTATTTAGGGTGGTGGTGCTTGGGGCTTCATTACGCTGTTGAGAAAGTCCGTTCTTTGGACGAAACGCGTTCGGCGTTCCTCTCTACGGTTGGCTAGCTGGCGTCCCCCTCGTGTATTAGCCCTATCTAGTCATGGACCCCCTGACTGTGTCTGCAGCACTTCTAGACAGATAAGTCTACACTGTACCGAGACTGGTTCCTGACTGACAGATTCTGTGTGGTGAGGGCTTACACTTTTTACTTACTATTTTTCACCCTACAAGTCTATTGAGTGGGATTCCTGATTGTTTTGTGGTTTTTAATACGATTTTAACTTTATATATGTCCTGTATCTGTGTACCCCATTTTTGACCTCTATGGTCCTTTAAATAAAGGGTCTTTTATAATTATGCAGTAACTCCTGAGTGCGGTATGCTCTTTTCTCCGTTCTTTAGATTCTTAAAGGATAAATATCATGTGTATAAAGTTTTTTTAAATACAGTTAAAATGAAAATGACTTGGCACAGGGATATCGGACTGGTAATACCTACCTAAACTGATTCCGCCACTCTTCCACCTGGCTTCAGAACTATCTTTAATACAGGACTAGTCCAAGACTAACCTGGCAAATGAAAACTATTAGTGCTGTAGCTCCTCAGCAAAAGGATATTCAGGGAGATTCAATAAAAGTTCTTATCGTTTAAAATGGTGCTAATTTTGCCCCAACCAATCAGATGTTAGTTTTCATATGTTAAATAACATCTGATTGGTTGGGGCAAAATAAGCACCATTTTAAACGATAAGAGCTTTTATTGAATAGCCCTGATTGTGGGGAATAATCAATCCTACCTCACTGCCCCAGGTACTTTCCATTTTTAATAAGTTAATTTTCAAGTATAGTTACCCTTTAAGAACTGAGCTTGCAGTGGACATGACAACCAGAGGCGTAACTACCAGGGTACCAACCGCATGGGGGGCTTGGGTGCAAAGGGGGCCCCATCTTCTTATTTTTCCTATGGCAGATATAGCCTCACAGAAAATTACTGTGGATGAATCACGGATAGGGGCCCCATCATAGCTTTACTGGGGGCCCCAGTGAGTTCCAGTTATGCCACTGGTGAGGACCCATCAGTCCTGCCAGCAGGATGAATACAGAACTTCAGGTTCCACGGGGTCATAGGTTACTGTCAAAATCTAAGGGTTGATGGGGTCCTTGTTTATGAATGGGGCTTTGGTAGGTGGACATGCCCTTTAAAGGATAACTATAGTGTGCATAAAGTTTTAAAAAAACAGAAAATTTAAAATGAAAAGTACCTGGGATAAGGATTTAGGACTGGTAATTCCTATCTCACAATATTGTCTTGTGAGGAGCACCAGTCCATAGAAAACTGATTCTGCCAGTCTTCCTCCTAGCTTCAGCACTATCTTTAATACAGAAAAAGTCCAGGGTAGCTCCTAAAAGAAACAATATTGTGAGGTAGGAATAATCAATCCAACCTCCCCTTTCCATTTATAAAAAGTATAGTTATCCTTTAAGTGTTTTAGATTTTGTATCCATCTTTGCACTTAGAGTTTCCTCAAATTACAATAAATGGATACATTTTTCATAGAATATTTTTCTCAAGGCACTTCATTTAGAATGTTGTTACATTCATTTTAAACAAATGTTATGTAAAAATTTAGCACTGCAAGTTTTCTCGCAGGTACATTTTTTTTTCTTGATCTGTCCCTCCAAGGGGTTTTTGGAGTTTAAAGTCACGGTGAACAATTTCCAATTGGTTAGCACAACTTTAACCACTACGTTGTGGTGCAGCTTGTTTTATGCAAGTATTTAACACTAATAGCTGCACAACCTCTGGTAAATCTGCATTGCAAAGAGCACATGCGGCTCTACCTAACAGCATTTTAAGACCATGGGGAAAGCTCCCCCCCCCCCAGCTTCAGATCCTGTAAGTTGTCTTAAGATAGGTCCCAGCTGATGGAATTCATTTCATTAGGGCAAATGACAGGGATACATCCAGTACCATGTGTTTATTTAAAGCTGCAATCCACCTGCCTTGATGGATTGTTTGCCCTCCTATTGCGGTTGCTCTGACCCCTTCTCTCTGTCCTATTGCGGTTAATTCTCTTTAGCTAAATGTTGCAGGTTGGGCATGCTAAGTTCAAACACTCCTTTTCCTGTCTATTTTTTTATTACCATTTTATGGAAGAATCCAAAGCAAATAGGGGAACATATAAAAAGAAAATTTAAATCAATTACAGAAATGTTCAGTAATTTACTGAAATTTTTTTAGTGTTCTAAATGCTGGTTTTGTTCCAATTTAAAAAGAAAATATTAATTATATAATTGAAGCAAAAATGTGTGTCTTGCCTAACACTGGATTATACTCCCCCCTCTACACTTGGTATGCTCCAAAAAAAATCCTCTTTACGTACCATTCCTTTATAATAGAGCTGAATGCATCTTGCATCATCAGTCGGAGACAGAGGTTCCTCCTCCCTCTGGCAAAGTGATTGTCCCTCCCCCTTCTGCATAATTAGGATAGATCTGCAACCCGAGGGGAAACAGCGAATAGAATTTCTCCAGTGTCCCTGACAGTGCCCACCGTGTCCCCACATCTCAAGGCTGGGATACTGGGTAAATGGTTTTCTATCCTGCTCCATTCATTGTCTTGGGAGGGACATTATTGTGCAGCAGGGAGTGGAAGGGAGCTAATGTTGTAGCTGCTGCAATGTGTGTGTATATTTTATTTAAATAGTCAGTGGTTTAACTAGAAATAACCAGTGCCCTGTGGCAGGGGGCGGCATCTGTGCTAGGAAATGGTAAGGTATGCATGGTATTCACGCCTATGTAAACAGTGACAGGTATGCAGTGCTGTGCAATTAAACAATACAGAACATGCTAGCAAGGGAAACAAGGAAGGAATTAAAAACATACAAATAGTTATGGCAATAATTACAAATAATGGCTTAGACACTAAATGCAATGTATAAACAGTAATTAACAAATTACCTTCCTTACACACTGACTGGTTTCTCTATACGGTGGGTTTTCTGTTTTACACTATCAGGTTCTTCAGAGATGGAGCCCATGAGGATAAAGGCTAAATTAGAGAATGAAGAACTGGACACTGAGGTTCACCTGCCCATAATAAAGTGCGAGATGGATTCAGTGTCTGGTAAGTATAAGGAGCATGTCCACCCCAAAAATACAAATCTACCAACCTTCTCCTCAGTGTCTGTAAGCCCCCCATCCCTCTCAAAGCGTCTTGCAAGCTTGAGCGTGAACACTGTGCTTGAGCCTGGTGCAAGCTCAAGAATACACAGGATGGCATGTTCAGGGTATTAGGTTTGCTGTGTTGTTTACAACAGTTGGGGATGGGGGGTGCTTAGCTAAACAGTTACATTTAGTCTGGGAGGTTTGTGACATAAATTACATACATATAAAACATGTTCAGATTTGATACAATATAACCAGCCATCTGCTAAAACCGACCTTGTAACCACCAGATGGCAGAGCGACACGGGACACCCCCGGTGGGCTCACAGCCTCATAAAAAAGTTCTCAAAGGTAGATACAGAGGCAAATGAACAGTAAGACATGGTAAATTGCTAAACATAAGGAGTGGATGGAGTGAGACAGATACTATGAGTGAAAAAAGGAAAACTGTTGAGTGGGTGTGGATTCTCTTTATAAAGGTGACATGGTTCAACGTCATGCCTATGATTAAATTTTCCCATACAGAAAACACGTAAAGCTTTCAAATGTTAAATAAGATCTGATTGGTTGGGGCAAAATTAGCATTATTTTAAACAATAAGAACTTTTATTGAATCTCAATGTGGAGTTCACAGTGATTTTATCCAGGTTGCACAGCTCCTCTATTTACATAGTAACATAGTAATTGAGGTTGAATAAAGACATCCATCCATCAAGTCCAACCTATTCACCCTCCTATTCTTTACCTAACAGTTGGTCCAGAGGAAGGCAAAAAACCCCAGCTAAAAAGGGGGGAAATTCCTTCCTGACTCCAAACGGCAATCGGAATGTATCTGGATCAACCAGATCTATATGTATTAATACCAGTAATTCTCAATATTTTTTAGTTTTAGAAACTTATCCAGGCCTTTTTTAAAGCTATTCAATGAACTTGCCATTACCACATCTGCCGGAAGACAGTTCCACAATTTCACCGTTCTCACTGTAAAGAAACCTTTCCTAACCTGAAGATGAAACTTCTTTTCTTCCAACCTTAAATGATGTCCATGAGTCCTCTGATATGACCTAATAGTAAACAATGCACCAAAGAGTTCATTGTATGGCCCATTAATATATTTGTATAAGGTTATCATGTCCCCACGCAAATGTCGCTTCTCCAATGTAAACAGCCCTAACTTGTCTAATTTGCCTGCATATTCAAGCCCCTCCATTCCCCTTATTAATTTAGTTGCACTTCTCTGAACTGCTTCAATTTCCACGATGTCCCTTTTGTATATGGGATTCCAAAACTGCACCGCATATTCCAAATGAGGCCTTACCAGTGCCTTGTAAAGAGGGAGAATAATGTTTTTCTCTCTTGAATCTATTCCCCTCTTTATACAAGACAATATATTGCTAGCTCTAGCCATTGCTACCTGGCCTTGTTTGCTATAGCTAAGTCTGTTATCTACCAGAACCCCCAAATCTTTTCCCATTACAGATGAACTTAACACAGAGTTATTTATGGTGTAGGTGGCACAGGGATTATTAAATCCCAAATGCCAGTCCTCATCTTGTTACCATTTATATACTTAAAAAACATTTTGGGGTTCGACTTGCTTTATTTGGCAATCCGTATTTCATTTTCTATTTGAGCTAATTTAATTGCTTTCTTGCACTCTTTATTACAGCTTTTGTACTCCCTGTATGTCTGTTCTGTTCCCTCTGATTTCAAAATTTTAAAAGCCTTTTTCTTTTTTTCCATTTCACTTTTTACCTGAGCATTAAGCCATGCAGGAGTGGACCTAGTTTTTTTACACTTGTTCCCTAAAGGTACAAATTTAGAAATGTAATAGTTTAATATCCCTTTAAAATTGGTCCACATCTGCTCAGTAACTTTACCTAGAAACAATTCCCCCCAGTCTATGAGCTGGAGTGATTCCTTTAACAGCATAAAATTAGCTTCCCTAAAGTTAAAAGTTTTTGTTACCCCAGGGCACTTTAGTTTTTTGCAACCTATATTAAATGACACTATATCATGGTCACTGTTCCCTAAGCTTCCCATTACCTTCATCTCCAAAATGAGCTCAGGGTTACTAGATATCACCAGATCCAACAATGCATTTTGTCTAGTAGGAACTTCTACCATCTGTGAAAGAAAATGCTCATATAGGAAATTTAAGAACTTTATACCTTTTGAGGTGCTGGCAGTTCCCTTACTCCAATCTATGTCAGGGTAGTTAAAATCCCCCATAACCAGAACATGCCCCATACCAGCAGCCTTCGCCAACTGCATATGGAGATTCATTTCCACCACCTCCCCGGCTTATAACACCCCCAACAATTAATTTAACTACCTTATTGCTTCCTGTACACAGCCCTACCCATATTGTTTCTGCCATATCTTTTATGTCCCCATCTATTCCATCTTTTAGATTTGGCTTAAATTCCTGTTTAACATACATACATACTCCCCATTCTTTCTTATTAACTCTGTCATGTCTAAATAAGGAGTATTCTTCAATATTTACTGTCCAGTCGTGTGAATCATTTAGCCATGTTTCTGATATACCAATTACACCTTTCATTTAAAGCTTTTAGTTCTAGTTCCCCGGTTTTTCCAGCCAGACTTCTTGCATTTGTAAACATATATCTTAGATTATCAATTGATTTACTTCCATACTTGGTCATACATGCCTCCTTATCCTCTATGCTCCCCCCTCCCCCTTCTCCCCCCTCCGGTGTTTTTTTAGCCCCCTGATCCCTTCTTCTCTATAGAACTTCTCTATATACCCCTGTGTAGTTCAACATACCCTCCCTCCCATACCTAGTTTAAAATCTTCTCCAACCTCCTAGCCATCTTCTCCCCCAAAACAGCTGCACCATCATCATTGACGTGCAATCCGTCTCTACTAAAGAGCCTGTAGCCAGCAGAAAAGTCAGCCCAGTTCTCTAAAAACCCAAACCCCATCTCCTTACACCACCCTCTTAGCCACGCATTTATACTCCTGAGCTCCCGTTGCCTCCCTTGCATAGCACGTGGCTGCGGTAGTATTTCTGAAATAACTACCGTTGAGGTCCTTGCTTTTAACTTGGGCCCTAATTCTCGGAAATCATTTTTAAGGACCTCACCTCCACCTCTTACTTTGTCATTGGCACCAATGTGAACCAAGACTGCCGAGTCACTCTCAGCCCCACCCAATAATCTGTCTACATAATCCACCACATGTTGAACCCTAGCACCAGGCAGACAACACACTGTTCGGCATGTAGGGTCTTGGCGACAGATTACCCTATCTACTCTTATAATAATGGAGTCCCCTACCACTACTACCTGCTTATCCTTCCTAGCCCCCAATTCTCCCTCCCTTGTATTGGAGATCGCCGTCTCCTGGGTGCTCAAAGGAACGGCCCACTCCATACATGCTACTTCTGAGCCATCATCCCCCACATTTTCACCTAACATGGCAAATCTTTTGGGATCGACCAACTGGGAAGAAGCGACCCTACCCTTCCGTCCCCTACTTCCCCTGGTGACCCTTACAAATCTGTCTTCCTTTACCACCTTATCTGCCCCATTTCCACCCTCCAGTTTACTGGCCCCTGCCAGTACCTGCAATCCCCCAGATTTGTCAAGCCCTGCAATGCTGCAAGTTTCCCCTTTAGATTATGGACCTCACATTCCAAATGGGTAACCCACTCACATCTGACACATACATAGGTCCCTTGGGGCGGCTGCTCCAAGTTCCCATACATGCAGCAGGATGCACATTGCATGGCCCCAAGAAAACTGTCCATACTAAATAGCAATACACAACAAGAGAAACAGCAATACACGCAAGAGAAACAGCAATGCACGCAAGAGAAACAGCAATGCACGCAAGAGAAACAGCAATGCACGCAAGAGAAACAGCAATACACACAAGAGAAACAGCAATACACACAAGAGAAAAAGCAGTCTTGTTCTTAAACCCTTTTTTGTTTTAAACGCTTTTGTTTCTTAATGCACCCCTTAAAAACAGACAAACCCCCTTAAAACAGAAAATCCCTTTGAAAGAAGAGCTGGATTGCTTTGGAGAAATTACTTAAATGAGGTTCAAAACCAAAGTTTCCAATTAGCTACACCCCCATCCAATCAGAGAGAAAAACAATGCCTTACTTTTGTCTCTTACCAGCCCCCACCCTACAGGTAACAATGCAGTTAAACACAAAGTATTTATTTTAGAAATCCAGTGCTTTAAGTTTCCTTAAACAATTCCTACTACCTTATTCAAGCAGTACCGGTAAGTAGTAAAAAAAAAAAAAAACAACACAAGTGATTAATAATTACACAGGCACACTCTAGAAATAAAAAATATAAATAAATAGTGCTAGGTTAGTACATTTTAGACTTCAAACCATACTTAATAAACGCTTTTGTTTCTTAACGCACCCCTTAAAGACAGACAAACCCCTTTAAAACAGAAAATCCCTTTGAAATACAAATCCCTTTGGTTTGGAATACAAGTTACCAGCCTGGCTGCACCTGGGCCACTATATTTTGCTGGTAAGCTGTTTTCTCTTTACTATTGTGGAACTGCTACACAGCGTTCTGATTTACCAATATCGAGAGACAAGGGCTGGGGGGTGTCCCACCCGGCCACACGGCCCTACCGACTGAGGAAGTAGGTTTCCCTTGATGTAGTTATAAATTTTGTTGAGTGGTTAGGAGATACTTACTGTTACTTTGTTGCATTTTATTACAAATACTGGGCCAAATTACCATTCAGATGCACTAAGGTGGCCAGATCTATGTAAGGCACTGTGTGCTTGGAGAAGATTTTGTAATTGGATGACAGTATAGTACCTTTTTTGCCCATATTAGTTATTTTAACGTTACATACGTTATGTTTACTGGCAGGTTTCCCAGACGAACATGAAATAATACAGATAAAGATAGAAGATGATGAACTGGAAGATCAGATGAATCCAGTGGAAAGCTCAACATTCCAATTAACAGTTAGGGGTAGGTACTCAAGGATTTTGTTGGTAACTTTGATCTCCAATATATCCCTTCCCTTCATTAGTCTGATGTATTAAACAGCTACATTTCTGACTGTACATTAGACCTGCATCTAATACCAACACCAATTGTTCCCCCACAAAGCTTGTGTCTCATTAACCTTGAGACAGCCCATGTATGATTATCCCTCAGACAGACCCATCAGCAGAAATGGCAGTTAAGGGAATGCAGTCAGGTTACGGGTCTGACAGATTAATTTGAAAATGATTAAAGGGCATGTCCACTCCCCCAACTAAAATGTGCCCCACTGTGTAGTGTAAAAAAAATTCCTTACCTTTCTTTTCTGCTCCTTATGGTTCTCCGGCAGGGTATAATAAAGATCCAAAAAAACGAAGAGTAGGAGTCTCTTTATGTAATCCATGCCTGTTACTTGGCTGGGATCCCTCTGACTCAGCCAATCACAGATGCAGCTGCCGGTCTGGTGCTTGCTTTAAGTCAGTTGAAAAATCAGCTAAAATGGTTCCATACATCCAGTTGTCATCCACTGTAAATATTCCCAGTACTGATGCATGAACCTGCTGACAAGAAAGTTTTGACAAGGAATATTGTTGGACGAAATAATAATTCTGCATGGAAGTTTTGGTTTTTCAACTTTGTGCCTTTAGTGGCACTGTAAACTAAGCAGCGTACTATGGCATCCTCGCTTTGTAAAAGAACGGCTTTGGTGAAAAATACCGATTCTGATATTTTCTTACCACATGGTATAGGCCATGCAATATTGCTATGGTATTTTATTGCAGTGGACATACATTTTCTACCGCAGCGTAAAACAACAATAACAATCATTATTGGTATAAACTCACAGTATTGGACCTTCCCAATGCTACAGGTTTATAAATATGCCCCTATGGTCCATCCATACCTCCCAGAGATGACTAAAGAAATTCCAACAAAAACCTTTAGAAAAGAATCAATAAATTAATGACTATAAAATAATTTATCTGTTGTATTCAATTAGATCAACTGGACTTGAAATGTAGTTCTTTCGGAGACCCCTGCTACATATGGGATGACCATGTTCTTCCTCCTGTCACCTCAGACTACCATGATAAGGTGACCATGCTCCTGGCCGATAACAACACATATGAGGCAGCAATTGGTACATCCGAAAGACCCAATACCAAAACACAAGATATAGTACTCGGTGTAGAAGAAACTATGGTGTCCTATGATGTGACACCTCTCTTCACTTGTATACCCACCAAGGAGGCTGTTGACATGGTGAGAAACAGATATACCATGACCTGGATGAATGAGAACCTTCACAAGCATATAAAATAATTTAACTTTCTGATTCTTATTGCTGTCTTTCTGCTAAGACTGTAAACATTTGGCTGTATTGTAGGTTAGCAAAGCTTAGGGTATGTGGTAAAAAAGCATTATGAGCAGAAATCATGTCTACAAAGAGAGAGCAAGGAAGGGCCTTTATGGTGACAACTTAAAAAGCATGGAACTGTCTGAATCACAGACCTCCACGATAATGATAATTGCTCACATGTGACATAAGCTTAGGATGAGATGATGTAATATGGCTATTCATTAAACCAGTGCAAAACACATGTTTACCAATGTATTATAGGATTAGGGTCAGCTTTCTAACTATTGGAGTTAGAGGGTGATTTACCTATGTAATTTTTAAGTTTTGGGTAAATATGCAGGGTTATTCAATAAAAGTTATCATTAAAAATTGTGCTAATTTTGCCCCAACCAATCAGATCCTATTTAACATTTGAAAGCTAACAACTGATTGATTGGGGCAAAATTAGCACCATTTTAAACGATAAGAACTTTTATTGAATAACCCTGATGGTCTTTAATGCTTAAAGGACAACTCTATCCTCATAAGAACATTTTTTTAGAAAGTTTGGCCTCTTTAAAATATGTTGATATATCATGTTTTGTCCTATGAATTCATTACTGTATGCATGCTATGCTTCTGGATGCCTCATGGAAACTGAGCAATTTAGAAACCTGTACTTAACCTGTACTGAGCCTGGGCATGCTCAGTGATGTCAACTGTCAAATCCATAACTGACAGTTACTAACTGGAAGAACCAGGAAGTAGAAACAGGGTAAACAGGACATTGTGCAGGATTTCAGGTTAGACTTATATATTTTAGATTTCAAACTATTACTGTTTAGGGTTTTGGGGGGTGATTTAACTGTATGTAAGTTTTCATTTTAGGGCTGGACTTGCCCTTTAATTGTTTCTTTTTGAGAAAATTATTATTTCCCACTGTCTATGGAAGTTATTGTGTAGATGACACATTTGATTCTCTTTTTATTTCAATTATTAGATAGTTGTTTGAATGCTGAAGGAAATATACAATGTAAAAGTTCAACACCTTGGTTAAGAGTCCAGAATACTCACATGCTAGAATCATCTGACATTATGGATACAGCCAAGGAGTCATTACAAGGGGCTGTGATATTTAAACGTCTTCCAAGTCCCAAAGTGGAATTTAATATGACTGGTTATTCGAACACAATATATGAAGATTGCTCAGCAAGCACTGAAATATCTGGATATATCTGCTGTAAATGTGGAAGCAGCTTCTCTACTAACATTGATCTTGTCTCGCACAGTTGTACCACTTCAGGGAAGATTATTGCGAGCCAATGCAATAGGCATGATAAAAAAACATTTATTTCTGCAGAGAATAATAAGTCTCTCAATGCTGAACTAAATCCCCCAAAACCAAAGTCTAAACGCGCTGGTACTTTTACTTGCAAAAAATGCTGGAAAACTTTTTCTCGAAATACAAATCTATTAGCACATGAAAGAACTCACACAGGAGAGAAACCCTTCACATGTACAGAGTGCGGGAAAAGCTTTCATTTAAAGAACACTCTTCTCACACATAAGAGGCATCATACATTGCAACCAAAATTTACTTGTGCAGAATGTGGCCATAGTTTTTCTATGAGGTGCAGCCTTCTGAAGCATGAGAGAATTCACACTGGTGAGACACCTTTTACATGTACAGATTGTGAGGAAAGCTTTTGCCACAAGTACCAGCTTCATAGTCATATGAGAATTCACACGGGGATAGAACCTTTTACATGTACGGAATGTGGGAAAAGTTTCTCCTTAAAGCATAGCCTTCTAAGGCACCAGCGCATCCACACAGGAGAAAAGCCTTTCACATGTACAGAATGTGGCAAGATGTTTTCTTTAGGTACCAGTCTTTATAAACACAAGAGAATACATACAGGTGAAAGGCCTTATCTATGTATAGAGTGTGGTAAATCATTCTCTGAAAAGAGTGCTCTGCAAAAACACCAAAAAATTCACACAGGAGAGAAACCTTTCACATGTACGGAATGTGGAAAAAGTTTTACTGAAAAGGGCACTCTCCGGAAACATGAGAAAATTCATACAGGGGAGAAACCTTACACATGTTCAGAATGTGGGAGAAGTTTTTCACTGAGCAGTACGCTTCACAAACACAAGAGAGTACACACTGGAGAAAAACCATACTCATGCACAGTGTGTGATAAAAGTTTCTCTCAAAAGATCTCTCTTAACAGTCACCGGAAAATCCACATAATTTAGATTATAAACCACAAACTGCTAGTACCATAATACTAACAAAATACTGTTAAATACTGACAAAATTTGTTAGTATGGACATTGTCCATTGTATTGTTCTTGTTATGAACTAAGACTAAAATCACAAAGTTTTCTCTAATACATTATATACCAGTTATAGATGAGTTAGTCTTGCACTGCATGTGAATTTTGCATCCTATAAATCCTTTTAACAATATGCTGCACTTACAATTTCAAGTGATTGTTAAGATGGCTGGACCTTGCAATCCTTTATAATTTCATTGACTGTAAAAAGGGTTCATGAGTACGGAGATGGGGTGGGTATTCCTTAGAGGCATTTATAAATATTTATTTTAAAGCAATGTGAGTTTATTTGACAGTTGATAGGGTAAAATGCTGTTAAAAAATAAAAAAAAACTTCAGAGGCACTCTTAAGGACATCTATTCCTCTTCAAACATTGGCACCAATGTGAACCAAGACTGCTAGATCACTCCTAGCCCAATAATCTGTCTACATAGTCCACCACATGAAGAACCATAGCACCAGGCAAGCAAGTCACTGTTTGTCATGTAGGGTCTTGGCAGCAGATAACTTATCCACCTTTCTTATAACAGTGTCCCCTAACACTACCACCTGCCTAGCCTTCCTGGCCCTAAGTTCTTCCTCCCTTGTTTTAGAGATGGCGGTCCAGTGGATGCTCAAGTGATTGGCCTGCTCCATACATGCTACTTCTGAGCTGTCCTCCTCTGCTTCTTCACCTAAGATGGCAAATCTGGGATCGACTAGCTTTGAAATGTCCCTTACCCTTCCATCAGCTACTTCCGCTGGTGACCCATACCTTATCTGCCCCATTTCTCCCCTCCAGTTTATTGGCCCCTGCCAGTACCTGCAATCCCCCCAGGTTTGTCAAGCCCTCAGATTCTATATTGGCAACCCACTCTGACACAAATAAAGGTCCCTTGAAACAGCTGCTCCAAGATCCCATACATGCGGCAGTATGCATATTGCGTGGCCCCAACAAAACTGTCCATACCAAACCGTAATACAAAACAGATAAACAGCAATCTTTAAACTCTGTTAAAAATTGATAAATGTAAGGTGATGCCTTTGGGGTTTAACAATCCTTGTGCTAACTACACCATAAAAAAATGGAAAAAGATTTGGGGGCTCTAGTTGATAACACACTTAAGGTGGCCATACAAACAAACAAATGATAATGGGTAAATCCCGTTGGGGCTGTTTCCAGCCGATCGGAGTGCTGATGAACGATCGTAGTCAGCACTCCAATTGGTCGGGAATGAAGGAAAATTTAACTTTAAGTAGAGGGAGCCGATCCAATTGTACTGTTTATGGCTGCACAGTCTACCGATCCCTATTCCGTGTATGGGGATCAGTTGGGTCCATGTCTGCTGTTCCCACAGCATGTGTGCCGACAGATACCAATGTGATATGTCGGCACACATGCTGTGTAAATACCAAATATCAAAGGCTAGAGCTAGTAAGATATTGTCTTGTATAAAGAGGGTAATATAATCAAGGGAGAAAAATATAATAAAATATATATAATCTATACTATTTACAAGGCATTGGTAAGGCTTCATTTGGAATATGCGGTGCAGTTTTGGAACATAGTTTTGGAACATATACAAAAGCGATGGAGTAGGATCCTGCACACCTAAACCGCAATAATAAAAGGTTAGATGCTGGGTGCTCCAGCACTGTAGCCAACAGTGTGTACACAATAGTAGTGGATATAGCTGGGCACACCAGTCTTGAACAAATCAATGTAACAATAAAAAGTTGATTTGTTCAAGACTGGTGTGTGCCCGGCTATATCCACTACTACCATATACAAAAGGGACATGTTGAAAATGAAAGGAGATCAGAGAAGGGTAACTTCTTGCAGTGGTGAAGTCCTGAGTTCGATTCCATCCTTGGACACATCTGCACGAAGTTTGTATGTTCTCCCCATGTATGGGTTCCTCCGGGCACTCCGGTTTCCCCCACAATCATAGAGGCATACTGATAGGTTGTATGTGTCAAATAAAAAAACAAAAAATGATAACTTTATATAAATATATTAATGCGCCATATGATAACATTTTTGGTGCATTGTTTACTAATAGGTCATATCAGAGGACTCATGGACAACTTTAAAGATTAGAAGAAAAGTTTCATATTCAGGTTAGAAAAGGTTTTCTTTTCCCTTCCTCTTGATCGTTAGGTAGTTTTAAGAAGGAGGGTATAATGGTTGGACTAGATGGTCTTTATTCAACCTAAATTACTATGTTACTGCACAGGGATGCCCCCTTTTTCCCTACCTCTTTGCACTAGCCATAGAACCACTGGCCATTCGGCTACACTCTCACCCAGATACAGTATATCACCCACACACGCCTTACTGCCAATGACATATAATCGGACAACATGATTATATACATAGCTGAACCACTCAGGTCATCAGGATTATATTAACTGGAGTAAATCCTGCTTATTTCCGGTTGATAACAACTCTCCACTCATTCAAATATCTATGAATTCAGATAACTTCCCTGACTCAATTTTTACTAACTGGCAAGCCAACTCAAATATTTTAAATCTGCCATCCCACCCCCATTTCTGAAGCAACAAACTATCCCAACTGGAGGGGTCATGTCTCTCGATATACAACAATTCAATCTTCCCATACCTATCACTGAACAATGAGATGTGGAGGGGTCATGTCTCTCGATATACAACAATTCAATCTTCCCATACCTATCACTGAACAATGAGATGTGGAATGTCATGATACTGAAATTATATTGTCTTTTAGAATTTGCCCAACAGAGGTGGAATATCCCTGAACTGTAATTGGATTGTTTTAAAAGTTTTGGCCAATAATATTTCTTCAAATCTTCCTTTTTCCTCTTTGGAAAATACCCACTTTAGTTTAAATAAGTAAATGGTGGATTAAGACGAATAGACGTGGGCTCTTGCACTCCTTAAACCAAAGTTCTTTGCTTTCAAGGTCGTAGGGTTGGCATTTTTATAAATGCATTAAAGGGAAAGAATAAGTTTAGAATTAAATCATTTTAATTATTTACCTTTGTATTTGTTTTTCCCCATTGGGATACAGTATTAGAATAAATCCTAATTCCAGTTATTAAAACTACTGTTAATATGTGAACAAACCCCAATGTAAATGGTTGTAAGGTATGCTGGTCCATAACCCTTTCCCCTTTACAATAATTTGTAGTTAATTACTCTGGACTAACAAGTCTTTATAAATCGTTATAAATCTTACCAAGAGTTTCTTCTCACTTTGTATTTATTATATTCACTAAAACAGATGCCACCGATAAAATGGCATCGTTTCCCTATTCTTCGGCGACTGCTTCAGATTTCCCCTAGCTATTCTATTGGTTGATGGGGTGTTGGAAAAAAGGATCCCCCTACTAGAGGGCGGGGTAAAAATAAACCACAGCTCCTCCCCCTCCTGCACAGCCCGGATAAAACAGTTACCTGAGGGGTCTGAGTGTCACTTTCCCGGTGTCCCTCATCCTGCTCTTGTCTTCAGTTGGGGCTACCGGGTAAGTGAGAGTTTTCCTCCTCCCTGCAGTGTGGTTGGGACTGCAGAAAATCAAATCTATACTTACAGTGATTTTCTTTTCCTGGTCCTGAGACGGCAGTGGAAGTGTATGGGTTAAGTCCCTTGTTTCCTGATGGACAGGCCGAATTATCCAATAAAAGGTTCGCTCCTCCCCCACAGCCTTTGTGTCTTTTTGACTGATCTGTTGAGGAATTGTTTTAAGAGAAGGGAGGGAGCTACTTCCACTGCCGTCTCAGGACCAGGAAAAGAAAATCACTGTAAGTATAGATTTGATTTTCTGCATTCCCTGGTCCTTCCACGGCTGTGGAAGTGAATGGGATTTGCCAAGTAATACTCATTGAAGGGCGGGAGAATAGTTTGTTTAAATACTTATATTTTATTTGGCTGCTTCCAAAATTTTGGAGGCAAATTCTGACTTATTTTTATCTATCACATCTAATTTATAATGTCTGATAAATGTGGTCATATTAGACCAGGTTGCTGCTCTGCAAATTTCTGAAGGCAAGACTCTTGCATGGAATGCCCAGGATGCAGCCATCGGTCTGGTAGAATGTGCTGTCACTTTTTCTGGTACCTGTATGTTTGCCATAGCATATGTTTGCTTTATTACAGATATAATCCAGGATAATATCGGATGGGTCGTCGGTTGAAGTCCTTTATTTGGCCCTTGGAAGTTGACGAAGAGATTTTCTGTTTTTCTAAAATCTTTTGTTCTATATAGGGATCTCCCTATGTCCAGTGTGCTTTCGCTGTCTGTATCTTGCATTATAGGTAGTATTATTTCCTGACTGAGATGAAACTCAGACACCACCTTCGGAAGGAAAGTATCATCGGGTTTAAGGATCACATTATTACCTTGAAAGATTAGGTATGGGGGGTTACACCTTAGCGCCCTTATTTCCGATACTCCCCGACCTGATGTAATGGCTACTAAGAATATAGTTTTCAGTGTCAGTTCTCTGATTCTTGCCTCAGATATTGGTTCAAATGGTTTCTGTTGTAGTGCTTGAAGCACTAGCGTCAAGTCCCACGCTGGCACTGATGTCTTTCTTGGTGGTTTAAGATGTTTTAATGCTTTAAAGAATCTGATTGTTAGTTCTTCTGAAGCCCATTTTTTGTTTGTTACTGCCGATATGGCTGTAATTTGTCTTTTTAGTGTTGCCAAACTGAGGTTTTTTTCTACTCCTTCTTGCAGAAATTCCAGGATGGAGTCTATTTTTGCCTCTTTGGCTTCTAAGTTTTTTTTGTTCACACCAAGTTGAGAACTTTTCCCATGTTCTGTAGTATGTGTTAGTGGTTGACATTTTCATAGATGCCATCAATATCTTGATGACTTTGTCTGAAAGTCCTGCTTTTTTCATCGGGCTGACTTCAAGTGCCAGATTTAGTTGTTCTAGATTGGTGGGGATCAGATCTCCCTGACTAATCAGATTTGGAATTGTCGGTAGTCTTCTTGGAGGGGCTATAGCTAACCTCTGAACCCAGGGAAACCATGCTCTCCTTGGCCAAAAGGGAAGGATTATCATTACCTGTGCTCCATCTTCTTCTATTTTCCTTAGGACTCTGTTGATCAAGGCTATAGGTGGAAATATGTACATTAGGTGACTGCTCCATTTGATGGAGAATGCGTTGGTTGTCACTGCCTGGTTGTCTGGGTAGCGAGAGCAAAAGTTTTCCACTTTTGCATTGAGTTTGGTTGCCATCAAATCCATCCTTGGCACCCCCCATATTTTTGTTAGGTGATTGAACACTTTCTGATTTAGACTCCATTCTGTTGGATTGATAGTTGATCGACTGAGTTTGTCTGCTTGAATGTTTTGTACTCCTGGTATGTGAATCGCTCTTATTTGAGGAAACTTGTCCTCTGCCCAGTACAGTATCTTTTTACTACAGCAATGTTGTCCGACTGAACTTGGACTGGGTAATTTTTCAGTGTAAATAACAGGGCTTTCAATCCTAGAAGGACTGCCTGGTGTTCCCTGAGGTTCTGGTTTTGCTGTTTCCAATAATTGTTCCATCTTCCCTGAACTTGATGGTTTTCGCACCAGGCGCCCCATCCTAGAGGACTGGCATCGACTGTAATTGTGTTCCATAAGTAATGGTAAATTTTTACCAGTTTTAGGTTGTTGGTATCTGTCCACCACTGCATCTTTTGTTTTATTGAAGAGGAAAGGTAGATTATCTGATTTGGGGAGAGTTGTATGTTCCACTGATTCAGTAAATTTATTTGAAGAGGTCTGATGTGTAGCATCGCCCACTGAACTGCTGTTGTAGCTGCCACCAGTTTCCCTATTACTTTCTGACAAATGAGAGCTGTAGACCAAGGAAGTTTGATTAGACTTCTTACTATCTTTGCTATCTCTATTTGCTTCTCTTTGGGTAACTGAAGTTGTAACTTTCTCGTCTGAATGGTCACTCCTAGGAATAGGATTTCTTGTTTTGGTTCCAGTTGAGATTTCTCTCGATTTATCACCCATCCATGATTGGTGAGACATTCTTGTACCTGAATTGATTTCTTCTGCAGTTGATCTTTTTGTGATGCTTTTACTAAAATATCGTCCAGGTATGCGTATATTTCTATTTTTTGAGTTTGGAGTTTTGCTATTAACAGAGCGAGGACTTTGGTAAATGTACGTGGCGACAAGGAAAGACCAAATGGCAGGCACTTGTATTGAAAGTGTCGGCCTAGAACACAGAATCTCAGAAATTTGTGATGTAACTGGTGAATAGGAATATGATGATATGCATTCTGAAGGTCTACTTTCACCATCCAGTCCTTCTTTCTTATTTGATTGGATATTGTTGACAATGTCTCCATTTTGAATTTTGTCTGCTTCACAAATTGGTTGATAAACCGTAGATCCAGTATTGCTCTGAATTTGCCACATTTTTTCCTTTTCAGAAATAATGGTGAGTATACCCTCTGTTTCTGGTACTTCCTCTATTATAGCCAAGATTTGAAGTTCTGTGAGAATATTTGTTAATTGAACAACTCCCTGGACTGAGTTTGGAGTTGTTGAGGTTATAAACCTCCTGTTCGGGGGAGATTGTACAAATTCTATCCGATTCCCATGAGTTATGGTCTGTAGGACCTATTTGTCCAAGTTTGATTTTTCCCAAGTTGACAAGAAGTTGGTTAGTCTTCCCCCTAATTTCGTTTGATTGTCATGCTGACGTTTTCCCTCTGCCTCTGGTACTTTTGAGATCTCGAAAGGACTGTTCTGGTTTGAATGTTTGTCTTTGAAAGAATGGGCGTCCAGGACAATATTGTCTTGCTTGATGAATGTTTAATTCTGACGTTGAGGTAGAGGGGACCTCTTTTCTGAATCTCCTAAAAGTTGGGAGTGACTTTTTAATCGAATTTTTTTCTATTACTTCATCTAGAGCGGGACCGAATAGTAAATTGCCTTTGAATGGGAGGTTCATGAGTCCTTGTTTGGACTGGCTGTCTACTCTCCATTGTCTCAGCCACAACGCACGACGAGCCACTGTAGATTGTGCCAAGGTTTTGGCTGCTAGTTTTAGGGAATCCATCGACGCTTCTGCAATAAAATTATTTGCTAGCTTGATATCTTGTACAATTTTCATTAGTTCTGTCCTTGGTACCCCATCAGAGATGGCCTCCTCTAAGTCTTTTATCCATCTTCTGTTTGCTCTGGCTATGCTAGTGATCCCTATTGCTGGGTGGATTGCTGCTCCTGCTGCTGTATATGTTCGTTTCAGGGCTGCCTCTTCTTTCCTTTCCATGGGATCTTTCAATGAGACCCAGTCCTCCGTTGCTAACGCTATCTTTTTGGCTATTTTGGCCACTGGCGTGTCAATTTTAGGAGCCTCATCCCAAGTCTTAGAATCGTCTTTTTGGAATGGATAATTCCTTTGCATATTCTGAGACACTGAAAATCTTTTGTCAGGACTTTCCCATTCTGCTTGAATGACTTCTGACATTTGTTCATGAAGGTGAAAGAATTTATTCGAGGTATCTTTACCTGCGAACATTAAATCTCCTTTTTTATATTTGTATCTGATATTTTGAAAGTTGCTCTCATTTTTGTAATAAGGAAGTCTAGTACTGCTGGAGAAATTATTTCATTTGATGGTTCTTCCATCTCTTGTTCCTCATCTGAGTAAATTTCCCCCTCTGACACAATCGATGGGGACCTGGGTAGTGACTGTTGCTCTTTGATGAGACCTTGTTCTTTCAGCATTTCTGTCACTTTCTCCATTGTAGCTGACGTAGTTTTTGTTATAAGTGTGTCCATTGAAGCCTGGAACTCTGACGTCATGGATTGCAGGATCTGTTCCTGTGAGAGTGACACTAAGGGATTGGCACAAGATTCACAAATTTTGCTTCCTTTTTGTGCTGTGTTACTACATAAAGCACACTCTTGTCCTTTTTGGCTTTTGGACTGATCTCCTGGTTCTGGAGAGCTGCAAGAGATAAGCAAGTAATAAAACATGAAATATCTGAGACAGATTGCATGTAAATAAGGCTCTCAGTTAGTTTGATCACCCCCTTGATCCAGACCTATGCCTTTTGCCAGGGCTCTTAGAGGCACTGCAAGAGACATGAAGATTATAAGTAAACAATTTGCTAAATTTGCCACATATAAGCATACTGATGATTACTTACAACATACTGGTAGTTTTTTAGGTCTAGACAGCGGAGAAACTAGTAGAGTCTGTAAGATACAGCTGAATCTAGTGAAGGAGTTCAAAGGGACACACCAGATGGGTCCGAACGCTGAAACTTCCTCTGCAGCGTCTATTTGAAATTTTCGCGCTATTCTGACGTACAGCGATGCCACATACCCAGTTCAGCGAAGCCACATACCCAGTTCATCGATGCTCCATACCCAGTACAACTGTGCTCCATACCCAGTATAGCGATGCCACATACCCAGTACATCGATACCACAAACCCAGTACATCGATACCACATACCCAGTACAGTGATGCTCCATGCACGGCTGCTACACACCCAGTACAGTGATGTTTCATGCACGGCTGCTTAACACCCAGTACAGTGATGCTCCATGCATGGCTGCTACACACCCAGTACAGTGATGTTTCATGCACGGCTGCTTAACACCCAGTACAGTGATGCTCCATGCACAGCTGCTACATACCCATTACAGTGATGCTCCATGCACGGCTGCTACACACCCAGTACAGTGATGCTCCATGCACAGCTGCTACACACCTGTTATATATTTCATCATTTATAATATGTTTAGCTATGTCAGTCAGTTATAATCAGTTAAGCTGTCATCCGTTATAATCAGTGTTAGGCTATGTCATCAGTTATAATCAGTGTTTAGCTATGTCATCAGTTTATAATCAGTGTTTAGCTGTCATCAGTTTAATCAGTGTTTAGCTATGTCACAGTTATAATCAGTGTTTAGCATGTCATCGTTATAATCATGTTTAGCTATCATCAGTTATAATCAGTGTTAGCTAGTCATCAGTTATAATCAGTGTTTAGCAATGTCATTAGTTATAATCAGTGTTTAGCTATGTATCAGTTATGATCATTGTTACGTTTTCATCAGTTATAATCAGTGTTTAGCTATGTCATCAGTTTATAATCAGTGTAAGCATGTCTCAGTTTATTAGTGTTTAGTTATGTCATCAGTTATAATGAGTGTGTATTTATGTCATCAGTTACATCAATGTTTAGCTATAGTATGTTATCAGTTATAATCACTGTTAACATGTTATCAGTAAATCGTATTTAGCTATGTCATCAGTAAAATCAGTGTTTATCTGTCATCAGTTATAATTGGTGGTTTAGTTATGTAATCAGTTATAATTGAGTGTTAGACTTGTCATCAGTTATAATCAGTGTTATTTATGTCATCAGTTATAATCAGTGTTTATATTGTCATCAGTTATAATCAGTTGTGTAGCTATGTCATCAGTTATATCAGTGTTTAGCTATGTCTCAGTTATAATCAGTGTATTAGCTAGTCATCAGTTATAATTAGTGTTTTAGTTATGTCATCAGTTATAATGAGTGTTTATTATGTCATCAGTTATAATCATGTTTAGCTATGTTATCAGTTATAATCACTGTTTAACTATGTTAATCAGTTATAATCGGTATTTAGCTATGTCTCAGTAAAAATCAGTGTTTATCTGTCATCATGTTATAATTGGTGGTTAGTTATGTAATCAGTTATAATATGTTTAGCTATGTCATCAGTTATAATCAGTGTTTATTTATGTCATCAGTTATAATCAGTGTTTATATATGTCATCAGTTATAATCAGTGTTTAGCTATGTCATCAGTTTTAATCAGTGTTTAGCTATGTCATCAGTTATAATCAGTGTTTAGCTATGTTATCAGTTAAATCAGTGTTTAGCTAGGTCACATCATTTTTAGTCCTTATAATCATTGTTAGCTATATTATCAGTTAGTCTTATAATCAGTGTTTAGTCTATGTCATCAGTTATAGTCTTATAATCAGTGTTTAGCTATGTCACATTATAGTCTTATAATCAGTGTTTAGCTATGTTATCAATTATAATCAGTTTAACTATGTTATCAGTTATAATCAATGTTTAGCTATGTCATCAGTAAAAGTCAGTGTTTATCTATGTCATCAGTTATAATCAGTGTTTAGCTATGTCATCAGTTTTAATCAGTGTTTAGCTATGTCATCAGTTATAATCAGTGTTTAGCTTCATCATTTTAATCAGTGTTAGCTATGTCATCAGTTATAATAAGTGTTTAGCAATGTCATTAGTTATAATCAGTGTTTAGCTATGTGATCAGTTATGATCAGTGTAAGCTATTTCATTTTATAATCAGTGTTAGCTATGTCATCAGTTATATCAGTGTATAGCTATGTCATCAGTTATAATTAGTGTTGTAGTTATGTCATCAGTTTATAATGAGTGTTTATTTATGTCATCAGTTATAATCAATGTTTAGCTAGTTTACAGTTATAATCACATGTTTAACTAAATGTATCAGTTAACTCGGGTAGTTTTAGGTCTATGTCATCATAGAAAATCAGTGTTTATCTGTTCATCAGTTATAATGGGTGGCTTTAGTTATGTATCAGCCGTTAATAATTTATCTGTTGTATTCAATTAGATCAACTGGACTTGAAATGTAGTTCTTGAAGACGTTTCGCTAGTCATCCGGCTGGCTTTCTCAATTCAGAATGACTTGTACAAGAATCTGTGGCAATTATGTACCCTGGAAAATCCCAATTAGCATATCACAGCCAGGTGTTTAAGGCGGTTGGATAGTGGCTAAGAGGTGTTATAGGAACCCCAGAGTAAGGTGTAACAGCATTTGTACATGGCCTTTGTCAAAAGAATGTAAAGGAAAGAAAAAACACGAATACCAACATGAAGGGTAAAAGCAAGCATGAAGGAAGACTACGTGGTCATCCCATATGTAGCAGGGGTCTCCGAGAAATTAAGAAGAATTTTCAAAAAAACATCGTTCCCTGTCTGCTTTAAAACCGAACAACACACTGAGGCCAGCATTGGTACATCCAAAGACCCAATACCAAAAACACAAAGAAAACGAACATCATATGAGGCAGTGCTGTCGTGAAGAATGCTCTGATTTGTATGTGGGGGAGACCAAACAACAGCAACTGCATCACTATGGGGCCAGCACAAAGAGCCAATTCTCGGGTCAGGACTCGCCGTGTATCTGCATCTTAGATAAAGGACATACCTTTGAAGATTGTAATGTTAACATACTGGCGAAGGCAACTGACTGGTTCAAGAGAGGTGTTAAGGAGGCCATTTATGTGAAAATAAAGAAACCAAGCCTAAATAGAGGTGGGGGGTTCGACACCAACTGTCTGCCATGTACAATGCTGTTTTAACACCTTACTCTGGGCGTTCCTATAACAACCTCTTAGCACTATCTAATCACACCCTTAACACCTGGCTTGTGATATGCTAATTGGGATTTTCCAGGGTACATAATTGCCACAATTCTTGTACAAGTCATTCTGAATTGAGAAAGCCGTCGGATGACTAGCGAAACGTCTCAAAGAACTACATTTCAAGTCCAGTTGATCTATTGGAATCCAACAATATCACCATGACCTGGGATGAATGAGAACCTTTCCCAACATGTCCTTACTATATTATACTGTACTATACTCTATTATACTGTACTATACTATACGATACTAATACTGTACTATACCATACTAAAGTAGGCCATACTGTATCTTAACCGTACTATACCATACTATACTTATTATACCTATAACTTACTATACTGTACTATACCGTTCTGTACTATCTATACTGTACTATAAACCATACTGTCAACTATCCTATCTGTGTTCTATACTGTACTATCACCGACTATCTATACAGTATACGTACTTCTATACCATACTATAAAAAACAGAAACCTCCTGTACACCAGTGACACCCAAAAACCAAGTAAAGACACCCTCTGTACACCAGTGACAACCCAAAAACCAAGTAAAGACACGCTCTTTACCCCAGTGACCATCCCCAAAAACCAAGTAAAGACACCCTCTGTACCCCATTGACACCCAGATACGAAAAAAGAAACCCCATTTCCCCAGGGACCAACAACACACCCACGTCCCACTAGACACCCCTCCACCACTGTGAAATCCACATACCCTGTAGACACTCCTTGTCCCTGGTGGACACCCCCTACCCAGTAACAGACAATCAGTAACCCCTCCATACCCAGTGACACACCCCCAAACCCGTAGACACCAGGGACACCCCCAAACCCAGTAGACACCAAGGGACACCCCCAAACCCAGGTACAACCCCAAACCAAGGGACACCCCCCAAACCCAAGGGACACCCCCCAAACCCAGGGAAACCCCAAACCCAGTAATAACACAAGGGACACCCCCACAAACCCAGTATACCCCAAAGGACACCCCCAACCCAGTAGACACCCCCCACCCATACAGAACAAGACACCCAGTTGACTCCTCCAATAGTCCCATTACGAGACCCATAACACAGTAGAAACAACCCAGTGGACTCCCCTCCATACCCAGTACAGGACACCCAGTGCCCCCTCCATACCCAATACATAGACCCCCATACCCAGTACAAGGACACCTCCATAGACCAGTAGAGACACCTCCATCCCAGTAAGACACCTCCATACCGGCAGAAACACCTCCATACCCAGTAGAGACACCTCCATACCCAGTACAGACTGACACCCCCATACCCAGTACAGACCGTGACACCCCCATAGCCCAGTACAGAAACCCATTGAAACCCCCAAACCAAGTAGACACAGAGTAAACACCCCCAAACCCAGTAAAGACACCAAGTGAAACCCCCATACACAGTACAGACACCGCGTGACCCTAAAACCATTTAACACCCAGGCAAATCCCAAACCTAGTACAGTCCCCCAGTGACCCTCCAATAGCCATAAACACCCGTGACAACCCTCAAAACCAATAGACACCCAGTACACACCCCTAAACCCAGTGAACACTATCAGGACACCCCCAAACCCAGTACAGACCCACCCAGTGACACCCCCAAACCCAGTTCAGACACCCAGTGACACCCCCAAACCCAGTACAGACACCCCATGAACACCCCTCATACCCGTACCGACAAAACGAGTGACCCCTCCATAAAACCATAAATTACCCAGGACCAACAAACACCCATACGCAAGTACAGACTCCCCGTGACCCCTCCATAATATACCCAGTTACAGACACCCCTTGACCCTCCCATACCCATTAGAGACCCCCATAACCAGTACAGACACCCAGTGACCCCTCCAAACCCAGTAGAGACCCCCATACCCAGTAGACAGTGACACCCCCACACCCAGTAGACACCTTCATACCCAATACAGAAACCCATTGACACCCCCAACCAAGCAGACACACATTGAAACCCCCATACCCAGTACAGACACCCAGTGACCCCTCCATAACCAGTACAGACACCCAGTGACCCCCATTACCCATACAGACACCCGTGACCCGCTCATAAACCATAGACCACCCAGTGGCAGCGGCCCAAAACCAGTACATACAAACCCAGTGACCCCTCCATACCCAAGTACAGACAACCCCAGTTGACAGCCTCCCTAAACCCAGTAACAGACACCCAGTTACCCTCCATAACCATACAGACACCCATGACCCTCCATACCCAGTACAGACACCCAGTGACCCCTCCATAAACCAATACAGACCCCAGTGACCCCGTCCAAGGGACCCATAACAGACACCACAGTGACTCGCTCTACCAGTAGACACCCGTTGCGCCCCCCCATACCACCCAGTAACAGACACCCAGTGACCCCTCCATACCCAGTACGACAACCCAGTTGACCCCGCCATATCCCAGTACAGACACCCAGTGACCCCTCCATACCCAGTATACAGACACCAGTGACCCCTCCATATCCCAGACAGACACCCAGTGACCCCTCCATAACCAGTACAACACCCAGTGACCCCTCCATACCCAGTACAGACACCCAGTGACCCCTTCCATACCCGTACAGACACCCAGTGAACCGCTCCATAACCAGTAGACACCCAGTGGCACCACCCCCCACACCCTAGTACAGACACCCATTGGACCCCTCCATACCCAGTACCGACACCCAGTGACCCCTCCATAACCAGACAGACAACCCAGTTACCCCTCATACCCAGTACAGACACCCATGACCCCTCCATACCCGTACCGACACCCGTGCCCCCATACCCAGTACAGACAATCCCATGACCCTCCATAACCAGTACAGACACCCAGTGACCCCGCCATACCCAGTACAGACCACCCAGTGACCCCTCCATACCCAGTAACAGACACCCAGTGACCCCCCATACCCCAGTACAGACACCCAGTGACCCCCCATACCAAGTACAGACACCCAGTGACCCCTCCATACCCAGTACTACACCCAGTGACCCCCCATACCCAGTACAGACACCCAGTGACCCCTCCTACCCAGTACAGACCCCAGTGACCCCTCCACAACCCATACAGACACCCAGTGACCCCTCCACACCCAGTACAGACACCCAGTGACCCCCAAACCCAGTACAGACACCCAGTGACGCCTCCACAGCCCAGTACAGACCCACCCCGGACACCTCCATAACAGTAAAAACAAAACAAACAAACCCAGCGACACCGCCCGTACCTGGTACACACAATGCGACACCCCCCGTGCCCGTTACACACAGCGACACCCCCCCCGTCCGGTACACACAGCGCCCACCCCACCCCCCGTCCCGTCCACACAGCTGACACCCCCCGGCCCGGTCACACAGCGACACACCGCCGTGCCCCGGTACACACAACGCGACGACCCCCCCCGTGCCCGGTACACACACGCGACACCCCTCCCCCCGTGCCCCGTGTACACACGAGCACCCCCCTTGCCCGGTCACACAGCGACACCCCCCCCCCCGTGCCCTGTACCCACAGCGACACATCTCGCCCCGTGCCGGTAACACACAACCGCAACACCCCCCGTGCCCGGTACAGACACCGACACCCCCCCCCCTTGCCCCGGCACAGACACCGACCCCCCCGTCCCGTCCACAGAGACAGCGACACACCGACACCCCCCCGTACCCGGCATGAACAGAGCCGCACCCGCCCCTACCCGCACAGACAACGCGACAACCCCCCTTACCCGTCACATACATCGACAAACCCCCTTACCCGCACAGACACATCGACAACCCCCCTTACCCGTCAACAGTACATCTACACCCCCCTACCCTTGCACAGACATCTCAACCCCCCCCCGTTATACCGCACCTACAAACCCCCCCCTTACCGTTACACCATCTACACCCCCCCCTTCACCCCCCTTTACAGTGCCACCCCCCCCTCACCCTTACATACAATACACCAGAAACCCCCCCCGACACCCCAACCCCCCCCCCCCTTACCTTTACAGACCACACCCACGCTCCCCGTACCCGTACATGCACCGACACCACCCTCCCCCGTACATACAACCGTACCAGCCTACCATGCACGGTGTGCAGAACTACACAACACAGTGGTTTAGTTCCCATCAAGCGAGTCATACTAGTGGATATACCGGCTATTTTGGTCAGAGGGGGTACCGTCTAAAAGTGTGAGAATTCAGCGCTTTCAGTCACCAGTCTTAACAAATCAATGTCACAATAAAAAGTTGTTTGTTCAAGACTGGTTGTGCCCGCTATACCACTACTACCATATACAAAAGTGACATGTTGAAAATGAAGGAGATCAGAGAAGGTAACTTCTTGCTGTGAATTCCTGAGTTCGATTCCATCCTTGGACAACATCTGCACGAAGTTTGTATGTTCTCCCCTGTATGGGTTCCCCGGGGCCTCCCGGTTTCCCCCCAAATCAATGAGGCATACTGATAGGTTTATGTTTCAAAATAAAAAACAAAAAATGATAACTTTATATAATATATTAATGCGCCATATGAATAACTTTTTTGGTGCATTTGTTACTAATAGGTCATATCAGAGCTCATGGACAACTTAAAGATTAGAAGAAAGTTTTCATATTCAGTTAGAAAAGGTTTTCTTTTCCCTTCCTCTTGATCGTTAGGTAGTTTTAAAGAAGGAGGGTATAATGGTTGGGCTAGATTCTTTAGTCAAACCTAAATTACTATGTTACTGCACAGGATGCCCCCTTTTTCCTACCACCTTCTTTGCACTAGCCATAGAACCACTTGCCATTCGGCTACACTCTCACCCAGATACAGTATATCACCCACACACACCCTTACGGCCAATGACAAATAACGACAACTGATTATATACATAGCCTGCAACCACTCAGGTCATCAGGATTATATTAACTGGAGTAATCCTATCCTGCTTATTTCCGGTGATAAACAACTCTCCACTCATTCAAATATCTTGAATTCAGATCTTCCCTGACTCATTTTTACTAACTGCAAGCCAACATCAAATATTTTAAATCTGCCATCCCACCCCCATTTCTGAGCAACAACTATCCCAACTGGAGGAGTCATGTCTCTCGATATACACAATTCAATCTTCCATACCTATCACTGACAATGAATGTGGAGGGTCATGTCTCTCGATATACACAATTCATCTTCCCACTATCACTGAACATGAGATGTGGAATGTCCATATAACTGAAATTATATTGCTTTTAGAATTTGCCCAACAGAGGTGGAATATCCCTGAACTGTATATGGATTGTTTTAAAAGTTTTTGGCCAAAATATTTCTTCAAATCTTCCTTTTTTCCGCTTTGGAAATACCCACTTTAGTTTAAATAAGTAAATGTGTGATTAAACGAATATACGTGGGCTCTTGCACTCCTTAAACCAAAGTTTTTTGCTTTCAAGGTCGTAGGGTTGGCATTTTTTAAATGACATTAAAGGGAAGAATAGTTTTAGAATTAAATCATTTTAATTATTACCTTGTATTTGTTTTTTTTTCCCCATTGGGATACAGTATTAGAATAAGTCCTAATTCCAGTTATTAAAACTACTGTTAATATGGAAACAAACCCCAATGTAAATGGTTGTAGGTATGCTGGTCCATAACCCTTTCACCCTTTCCCTTTACAATAATTTGTAGTTAATTACTCTGGACTAACAAGTCTTTATAAATCGTTATAAATCTTACCAGAGTTTCTTCTCACTTTGTATTTATTTATATTCACTAAAACAGATGCCACCGATAAATGGCATCGTTTCCCTATTCTTCGTCGACTGCTTCAGATTTCCCTAGCTACTTCTATTGGTTGATGGGGTGTTGGAAAAAAGGATCCCCCTACTAGAGGCGGGAAAAAAAACCCAAACCCAAAAAAGCATATCCCGGCTGGCGCACGTTTCCCTGTTTCCCTCAGCCCCCCGCCCTGTCTTCATTGTCGGGCACCGGGCGTGCTGAGCCCTCCCTCCTCCCGTGTCCGGGCCTCTGGAACGCTTTCCCCACCTCCTCATCCCCCCCCTCTCCTAGTCTATGTTGTCTATCTTGTTCCTGATGCAGTCGAGTTTCCCCGAGTGTGTTATGCAGATAACCTACAGTTTTCTTTCTCGAACGGCATGAAGAGTAGTAGTCCCTTGTTTCCTGATGACAGCCGAATTATCCAATAAAGGTTCGCTCCTCCCCCACAGCCTTGTTCTTTTTGACTGATCTGTTGAGGAATTTTTTAAAGAAGGGAGGAGCTACTTCACTGCCGTCTCAGGACCAGGAAAGAAAATCACTGTAAGTATAGATTTGATTTTCTGCATTCCCTGGTCCTTCCACGGCTGTGAAAGTGAATGGGATTTGCCAGTAAATACTCATTGAAGGGCGGAGAATAGTTTGTTTAAATACTTATATTTTATTTGGCTGCTTCCAAAATTTTGGAGGCAAATTCTGACTTATTTTTATCTATCACATCTAATTTATAATGTCTGATAAATGTGGTCATATTAGACCAGGTTGCTGCTCTGTCAAATTTCTGAAGGCAAGATCTCTGATGGAATGCCCAGGATGCAGCCATCGGTCTGGTAGAATGTGCTGTCACTTTTCTGGTACCTTATGTTTGCCATAGCATATGTTTGCTTTATTACAATATAATCCAGGATAAATCGGATGGGTCGTCGGTTGAAGTCCTTTATTTTGGCCCTTGAAGTTGACGAAGAGATTTTCTGTTTTTCCTAAATCTTTTGTTTCTATATAGGGATCTCCCTATGTCCAGTGTGTTCGCTGTCTGTATCTTGCATTATCGGTAGTATTATTTCCTGACTGAGATAAAACTCAACACCACCTTCGGAGGAAAGTATCATCGGGTTTTAAGGATCACATTATTACCTTGAAAGATAGGTGATGGGGGGTTACACCTTAGCGCCCGTTATTTCCGATACTCCCCGACCTGATGTAATGGCTCTAAGAATATAGTTTTTCAGTGTCATTCTCTGATTCTTTGCCTCAATATTGGTTCAAATGGTTTCTGTTGTAGTGCTGGAAGCACTAGCGGTCAAGTCCCCGCTGGCACTGATGTCTTTTTGGTGTTTTAAGATGTTTTAAATCTTAAGAATCTGATTGTTAGTTTCTTCTGAAGCCCATTTTTTGTTTGTTTACTTGCCGATATGGCTGTAATTTGTCTTTTAGTGTTGCCAAACTGAGGTTTTTTTCTACTCTTCTTGCAGAATTCCACGATGGAGTCTATTTTTGCCTCTTTGGCTTCTAAAGTTTTTTTTTTGTTCACACCAAGTTGAGAACTTTTCCCATGTTCTGTAGTATGTGTTAGTGGTTGAACATTCTAGATGCCATCAAATCTTGATGACTTTGTCTGAAAGTCCTGCTTTTTTCATCGGGCTGACTTCAATGCCAGATTTAGTTGTTCTAGATTGGTGGTGGAGCAATCTCCCTGACTAATCATTTGGAATTGTCGGTAGTCTTCTTGGAGGGGCTATAGCTAACCTCTGAACCCAGGGAAACCATGCTCTCCTTGGCCAAAAGGGAAGTTATCATTACCTGTGCTCCATCTCTCTTTCTTTATTTTCCTTAGGACTCGTTGATCAAGGCTATGGTGGAAATATGTACATTAGGTGACTGCTGCTTCATTTGATGGAGAATGCGTTGGTTATCACTGCCTGGTTGTCTGGGTAGGGAGCAAAAGTTTTCCACTTTTGCATTGAGTTTGGTTGCCATCAAATCCATCCTTGGCCCCCCCTAATTTTTGTTAGGTGATTGAACACTTTCTGATTTAGACTCCATTCTGTTGGATTGATAGTTGACTGACTGAGTTTGTCTGCTTGAATTTTTTGTACTCCTGGTAATGTGAATCGCTCTTATTTGAGGAAACTTGTCCTCTGCCCAGTAACAGTATCTTTTTACTACAGCAATGTTGTCCGACTGACTTGACTGGTAATTTTTCAGTGTAAATACAGGGCTTTCATCCTAGAAGGACTGCCTGGGTTTCCCTGAGGTTCTGGTGTTTGCTGTTTCCAATAATTGTTCCATCTTCCTGAACTTGATGGTTTTCGCACCAGGCGCCCCATCCTGAGGACTGGCATCGACTGTAATGTGTTCCATAAGTAATGGTAAATTTTTACTCGAGTTTTAGGTTTGTTGGTATCTTGTCCACCACTGCATCTTTTGTTTATGAAGGGAAAGGTAGATTATCTGATTTGGGGAGGAGTTGTTAATGTTTCCACTGATTAGTAAATTTCATTGAAGAGTCTGATGTAAGCATCGCCCACTGAACTGCTGTTTAGCTGCCACCAGTTTCCCTATTACTTTCTACAAATGAGAGCTGTAGACCAATGAAGTTTGATTAGACTTCTTACTCTTTGCTATCTACTGTTGCTTCTCTTTGGGTAACTGAAGTTGTACTTTCTCGTCTGAATGGTCACTCCTAGGAATAGGATTTCTTGTTTGGTTTCCAGTTGAGATTTCTCTCATTTATACCCATCCATGATTGGTGAGACATTCTTGTACCTGAATGATTTCTCTGCAGTTGATCTTTTTTGTGATGCTTTTACTAAACTATCGTCCAGGTATGCGTATATTTCTATTTTTTGAGTTTGGAGTTTTTGCTATTACAGAGCGAGGACTTTGGTAAATGTACGTGCGACAAGGAAAGACCAAATGGCAGGCCTTGTATTGAAAGTGTCGGCCTAGACACAGAATCTCAGAAATTTGTGATTTAACTGGTGAATATGAAATGATGATGCATTCTGAAGGTCTACTTTCACCATCCAGTCCTTCTTTCTTATTTGTGGGATATTGTTGACATGTCTCCATTTGATTTTGTCGCTCTTCACAATTGGGTTGATAAACCGTAGATCCAGTATTGCTCTGAATTTGCCACATTTTTTTCCTTTTCAGAAAATGGTGAGTATACCCTTTGTTCGTCGTTGCTATTCTCTATTAAGCCAAGATTTGAAGTTCTGTGATAATATTTGTTAATTGAACAACTCCCTGGACTGAGTTTGGGAGTTGTTGAGGTTATAAACCTCCTGTTCGGGGGAGATTGTCAAATTCTATCCGATTCCCATGAGTTATGGTCTGTAGGACCTATTTGTCCAAGTTTGATTTTTCCCAGTTGACAAGAAGTTGGTTAGTCTTCCCCTAATTTCGTTTGATTGTCATGCTGACGTTTTCCCTCTCTGCCTCTGGTACTTTTGAGATCTCGAAAGGACTGTTCTGGTTTGAATGTTTGTCTTTGAAAAAAATGGGCCTCCAGGACAATATGTCTTGCTTGATGAATGTTTAATTCTGACGTTGAGGTAGAGGGGAACCTCTTTTCTGAATCTCCTAAAAGTTGGAGTGACTTTTAATCGAATTTTTTTCTATACTTCATCTAGAGCGGGACCGAATAGTAAATTGCCTTTGAATGGGGTTCATGAGTCCTTGTTTGGACTGGCTTCTCTACTCTCCATTGTCTCAGCCAACGCACACGAGCCACTGTAGATTGTGCCAAGTTTTGGCTGCTATTTTAGGGAATCCATCGACGCTTCTGCAATAAAATTATTGCTAGCTTTTGATATCTTGTACAATTTTCATTTAGTTCTGTCCTTGTACCCCATCAGAGATGGCCTCCTCTAAGTCTTTTATTCCATCTTCTGTTTGCTCTGGCTATGCTAGTGATCCCTATTGCTGGGTGGATTGCTGCTCCCTGCTGCTGTATATGTTCGTTTCAGGGCTGCCTCTTCTTTCCTTTCCATGGGATCTTTCAATGAGACCCAGTCCTCCGTTGCTAACGCTATCTTTTGGCTATTTTGGCCACTGGCGTGTCATTTTTAGGAGCCTCATCCCAAGTCTTAGAATCGTCTTTTGGAATGGATAATTCCTTTGCATATTCGAGACACTGAAATCTTTTGTCAGGACTTTCCCATTCTGCTTGAATGACTTCTGACATTTGTTCATGAAGGTGAAAGAATTTATTCGAGGTATCTTTACCTGCGAACATAATCTCCTTTTTTATATTTGTATCTGATATTTTGAAAGTTGCTCTCATTTTCGGTATAAGGAAGTCTAGTACTGCTGGAGAAATTATTTTCATTTGATGGTTCTCCATCTCTTGTTCCTCATCTGAGTAATTTCCCCCTCTGACACAATCGATGGGGACCTGGGTAGTGACTGTTTGCTCTTTGATGAACCTTGTTCTTTCAGCATTTCTGTCACTTTCTCCATTGTCTGCTGACGTAGTTTTTGTTATAAGTGTGTCCATTGAAGCCTGGAACACTGACCATGGATTGCAGGATCTGTTCTGTGAGAGTGACACTAAGGGATTGGCACAAGTCACCAAATTTTGCTTCCTTTTTGTGCTGTGTTACTACATAAGCACACTCTTGTCCTTTTTGGCTTTTGGACTGATCTCCTGGTTCTGGAGAGCTGCAAGAGATAAGCAAGTAATAAAACATGAAATATCTGAGACGATTGCCATGTAAAAATGGCTCTCAGTTAGTTTGATCACCCCCTTGATCCAGACCTATCCTTTTGCCAGGGCTCTTAGAGGCACTGCAAAGACATGAAGATTATAAGTAAACAATTTGCTAAATTTGCCACATATAAGCATACTGATGATTACTTACAACATACTGGTAGTTTTTTAGGTCTAGACAGCGGAAAACTAGTAGAGTCTGTAAGATACAGCTGAATCTAGTGAAGGAGTTCAAAGGGACCAACCAGATGGTCCGAACGCTGAAACTTCCTCTGCAGCGTCTATTTGAAATTTTGCGCTATTTCTGACGTACAGCGATGCCACCATACCCAGTTCAGCGAAGCCACATACCCATTCATCGATGCTCCATCCCCGTACAACTGTGCTCCATACCCAGTATAGCGATGCCACATACCCAGTACATCGATACAGCACAAACCCAGTACATCATACCCCACATACCCAGTACAGTGATGCTCCATGCACGCTGCTACACCACCAACACAACCAGTACAGTGATGTTTCATGCACGGCTGCTTAACACCCAGTACAGTGATGCTCCATGCATGGCTGCTACACACCCAGTCAGTGATGTTTCATGCACGGCTGCTTAACACCCAGTACAGTGATGCTCCATGCACACTGCTACATACACCATTACAGTGATGCTCCATGCACGGCTGCTACACACCCAGTACAGTGATGCTCCATGCACAGCTGCTACACACCCAGTACAGTGATGCTCCATGCACAGCTGCCCCATACCCAGTACAGCGATGCCCCATACCCAGTATAGTGGTCCCCATACCCAGTATAGTGGTGCCCCATACCCGTACAGCGGTGCCCCATACCCAGTACAGCGGTGCCCCATAACCAGTACTGCGATGCCCCATACCCAGTACAGCGATGCCCTATACCCATGCACAGCTGCTACACACTCAGTACAGTGATGCTCCATGCACAGCTGCCCCATACCCAGTACAGTGATGCCCCATACCCAGTACAGCGATGCCCTATACCCAGTACAGCTGCCCCATATCCAGTACAGCGATGCCACATACCGAGTTTAGCGATGCCACATACCGATTTAGCGATGCCACATACCCAGTCATCGATGCCACTCAGTCATGAAGCCCATACCCAGTTCAGCGATGCTCCATACCCAGTACAACTATGCTACATACCCAGTACAGCTGTGCTTCATACCCAGTACAGCGATGCCACATACCTAGTACAGCGATGCTCCATACCCAGTACAGCAATGCCACATACCCAGTACATTGATGCTCCATGCACGGCTGCTACACACCCAGTACAGTGATGTTCCATGCACGGCTGCTACACACCCAGTACAGTGATGCCCATCACACTGCTACATACCCGTACATGATGCCCATGCACCTGCTACATACCCAGTACATGATGCTCCATGCACAGCTGCTACACACCCAGTACAGTGATGCTCCATGCACAGCTGCTACACACCCAGTACAGTGATGCTCTATGCACAGCTGCTACACACCCAGTACAGTGATGCTCCATGCACGGCTGCTACACACCCAGTACAGTGATGCTCCATACACAGCTGCTACACACCCAGTACAGTGATGCTCCATGCACGCTGCTACACACCCAGTAAGTGATGCCCCATGCACAGCTGCTACACACCCAGTGCAGTGATGCTCCATGCACAGCTGCTACACACCCGATACAGTGATGCTCCATGCACAGCTGCTACATACCCAGTACAGTGATGCCCCATGCACGCTGCTACATACCCAGTACAGTGATATTCCATGCATGGCTGCTACACACCCAGTACAGTGATGTTTCATGCAAGGCTGCTTAACACCCAGTACAATGATGCTCCATGCACGGCTGCTACACACCCAGTACAGTGATGTTTCATGCATGGCTGCTTAACACCCAGTACAGTGATGCTCCATGCATGGCTGCTTAACACCCAGTACAGTGATGCTCCATGCACGGCTGCTAACACCCAGTACAGTGATTTTCATGCACGGCTGCTTAACACCCAGTACAGTGATGCTCCATGCAGCTGCTACCCACCCAGTACAGTGATGTTTCATGCATGCTGCTTAACACCCAGTACAGTGATGCTCCATGCACGGCTGCTACAACCCCAGTCAGTGATGTTTCATGCACGGCTGCTTAACACCCAGTACAGTGATGCTCCATGCACAGCTGCTACATACCCATTACAGTGATGCTCCATGCACGGCTGCTACACACCCAGTACAGTGATGCTCCATGCACAGCTGCTACACACCCAGTACAGTGATGCTCCATGCACAGCTGCTACACACCCAGTACAGTGATGCTCCATGCACAGCTGCTACACACCCAGTACAGTGATGCTCCATGCACAGCTGCTACACACCCAGTACAGTGATGCTCCATGCACAGCTGCCCCATACCCAGTACACGATGCCCCATACCCAGTATAGTGGTGCCCCATACCCAGTATAGTGTCCCCATACCCAGTACAGCGTGCCCCTACCCAGTACAGCGGTGCCCCATAACCAGTACTGCGATGCCCCATACCAGTACAACGATGCCCTATACCCATGCACACGCTGCTACACACTCAGTACAGTGATGCTCCATGCACAGCTGCTCCACACCCAGTACAGTGATGCTCTATGCACAGCTGCTACAACACCAGTACAGTGATGCTCCATGCACGCTGCTACACACCCAGTACAGTGATGCTCCATGCACAGCTGCTACACACACCCAGTACAGTGATGCTCCATGCACAGTGCTACAACACCGTACAGTGATGCTCCATGCACATTGCTACACACCCAGTACAGTGATGCTCCATGCACAGCTGCTACACACCCAGTACAGTGATGCTCCATGCACAGCGCCCCATACCCAGTACAGCGATGCCCCATACCCAGTATAGTGGTGCCCCATACCCAGTATAGTGGTGCCCCATACCCAGTACAGCGGTGCCCCATACCCAGTACAGCGTGCCCATAACCAGTACTGCGCGATGCCCCATACCAGTACACACACGATCCTATACCCATGCACAGCTGCTACACACTCAGTACAGTGATGCTCCATGCACCTGCTACACCCCAGTACAGTGATGCTCATGCACAGCTGCTACACACCCAGTACAGTGATGCTCCATGCACGGCTGCTAAAACCCAGTGCAGTGATGCTCCATACACAGCTGCTACACACACAGTACAGTGATGCTCCATGCACAGCTGCTACACACCCAGTGCAGTGATGCCCCATGCACAGCTGCTACACACCCAGTGCAGTGATGCTCCATCACGGCTGCTACTACCCAGTACAGTGATTTCCATGCACGGCTGCTACATACCCAGTACAGTGATATTCATGCACGGCTGCTACACACCCAGTACATGATGCTCATGCACGCTGCTGCACACCAGTCACTGATGCTCCATGCACGCCGCTACACCCCGTACGTGATGCTCCATGCACGGCTGCTGCACACCCAGTACAGTGATGCTCCATGCACGGCTGCTGCACACCCAGTACAGTGATGCTCCATCACAGCCGCTACACACCCAGTACAGTGATGCTCCATGCACGGCTGCTACACACCCAGTACAGTGATGCTCCATGCACGCTGCTACACACCCAGTACAGTGATGCTCCATGCACACTGCTACACACCCATACAGTGATGCTCCATGCACAGGTGCTCACACCAAGTACAGTGATGCTCCATGCACAGCTGCTACATACCCACTACAATTATGCTCCATGCACGCTGCTACATACCCAGTCAGTGTACTCCACCACCACCGATGCATATCCAGTACAGTGATGCTTAAAATGTGGATGCAGTAGTGTTGCATGTATGGTGCACTGACATGGAATTTGCAATGTATACTGTGTGCTGTGGGCATCAAAATGAAGTGGATCCTGGTTTCTATCTATCTCTTGATCCAAACTTACTCTGATCTTATTAATACACCCCATCTCCGGTTCCTCTTAGTGTGGGGTTGCCGCAGGGATCTGTTCTTGGGCCCTTATTGTTCTCCCTCTACCAGTACAGTGATGCTCCATGCACAGCTGCTACACACCCAGTACAGTGATGCTCCATGCACAGCTGCTACACACCCAGTGCAGTGATGCTCCATGCACAGCTGCTACACACCCAGTACAGTGATGCTCCATGCACAGCTGCTACATACCCAGTACAGTGATGCCCCATGCACGGCTGCTACATACCCAGTACAGTGATATTCCATGCATGGCTGCTACACACCCAGTACAGTGATGTTTCATGCAAGGCTGCTTAACACCCAGTACAATGATGCTCCATGCACGGCTGCTACACACCCAGTACAGTGATGTTTCATGCACGGCTGCTTAACACCCAGTACAGTGATGCTCCATGCACAGCTGCTACATACCCATTACAGTGATGCTCCATGCACGGCTGCTACACACCCAGTACAGTGATGCTCCATGCACAGCTGCTACACACCCAGTACAGTGATGCTCCATGCACAGCTGCTACACACCCTGTACAGTGATGCTCCATGCACAGTTGCTACACACCCAGTACAGTGATGCTCCATGCACAGCTGCTACACACCCAGTACAGTGATGCTCCATGCACAGCTGCCCCATACCCAGTACAGCGATGCCCCATACCCAGTATAGTGGTGCCCCATACCCAGTATAGTGGTGCCCCATACCCAGTACAGCGGTGCCCCATACCCAGTACAGCGGTGCCCCATAACCAGTACTGCGATGCCCCATACCCAGTACAGCGATGCCCTATACCCATGCACAGCTGCTACACACTCAGTACAGTGATGCTCCATGCACAGCTGCCCCATACCCAGTACAGTGATGCCCCATACCCAGTACAGCGATGCCCTATACCCAGTACAGCGATGCCCCATATCCAGTACAGCGATGCCACATACCGAGTTTAGCGATGCCACATACCGAGTTTAGCGATGCCACATACCCAGTTCAGCGATGCCACATACCCAGTTCAGTGAAGCCACATACCCAGTTCAGCGATGCTCCATACCCAGTACAACTATGCTACATACCCAGTACAGCTGTGCTTCATACCCAGTACAGCGATGCCACATACCTAGTACAGCGATGCCACATACCTAGTACAGCGATGCTCCATACCCAGTACAGCAATGCCACATACCCAGTACATTGATGCTCCATGCACGGCTGCTACACACCCAGTACAGTGATGTTCCATGCACGGCTGCTACACACCCAGTACAGTGATGCTCCATGCACAGCTGCTACATACCCAGTACAGTGATGCACCATGCACAGCTGCTACACACCCAGTACAGTGATGCTCCATGCACAGCTGCTACACACCCAGTACAGTGATGCTCCATGCACAGCTGCTACACACCCAGTACAGTGATGCTCCATGCACGGCTGCTACACACCCAGTACAGTGATGCTCCATACACAGCTGCTACACACACAGTACAGTGATGCTCCATGCACAGCTGCTACACACCCAGTACAGTGATGCTCCATGCACAGCTGCTACACACCCAGTGCAGTGATGCTCCATGCACAGCTGCTACACACCCAGTACAGTGATGCTCATGCACAGCTGCTACATACCCAGTACAGTGATGCCCCATGCACGGCTGCTACATACCCAGTACAGTGATATTCCATGCATGGCTGCTACACACCCAGTACAGTGATGTTTCATGCACGGCTGCTTAACACCCAGTACAATGATGCCCATGCACGGTGCTACACACCCAGTACAGTGAGTGTTATGCACGGCTGTTAACACCCAGTACAGTGATGCTCCATGCAGGCTGCTACACACCCAGTACAGTGATGTTCCGCACGGCTGCTTAACACCCAGTACAGTGATGCTCCATGCACGGCTGCTACACACCCAGTACAGTGATGTTTCATGCACGGCTGCTTAACACCCAGTACAGTGATGCTCCATGCATGGCTGTACACACCCAGTACAGTGATGTTTCATGCAAGGCTGCTTAACACCCCAGTACAGTGATGCTCCATGCACGGCTGCTACCACCCAGTACAGTGATGTTCATGCACGGCTGCTAACACCCAGTACAGTGATGTCATGCACAGTGCTACAAACCATTACAGTGATGGTCCAGCACGGCTGCTACACACCCAGTACAGTGATGCTCCATGCACAGCTGCTACACACCCAGTACAGTGATGCTCATGCACAGCTGCTACACACCCTGTACAGTGCTCCTGCACAGTTGCTACACACCCAGTACAGTGATGCTCCATGCACAGCTGCTACCACACCAGTACAGTGATGCTCATGCACAGCTCCCATCCCAGTACAGCGAGCCCCATACCCAGTATCGTGGTGCCCCATACCCAGTACAGGGTGCCCCATACCCAGTACAGCGGTGCCCATACCCAGTACAGCGGTGCCCCATAACCAGTACTGCGATGCCCCATACCCAGTAAAGCGATTGCCCTATACCCATGCACAGCTGCTACATACCAACAGTGATGCTCCATGACAGCTGCTACACAACCACAGTACAGGATGTGCTCCATGCACAGCTGCTACAACCCAGTACAGTGATGCTCCATACACGCTGCTACAACACCCAGTACAGTGATGCTCCATGCACAGCTGCTACACCACCCCGTACAGTGTTGCTCTATGCACAGCTGCTAAACACCCAGTACAGTGATGCTCCATGCACGGCTGCTACACACCCAGTACAGTGATGCTCCATGCACAGCTGCTACACCCAGGACAGTGATGCTCCATACACAGCTGCTACACACCCAGTACAGTGATGCTTCCATGCACAGCTGCTACACACCAGTACAGTGAGCTCTATGCACAGCGCTACACACCCAGTAAGTGATGCTCCATGCACGGCTGCTACACACCCAGTACAGTGATGCTCCATGCACGGCTGCTGCACACCCAGTACAGTGATGCTCCATGCACGGCCGCTACACACCCAGTACAGTGATGCTCCATGCACGGCTGCTGCACACCCAGTACAGTGATGCTCCATGCACGGCTGCTGCACACCCAGTACAGTGATGCTCCATGCACAGCCGCTACACACCCAGTACAGTGATGCTCCATGCACGGCTGCTACACACCCAGTACAGTGATGCTCCATGCACGGCTGCTACACACCCAGTACAGTGATGACTAGCACGGCTGCTACACACCCAGTACAGTGATGCTCCATGCACAGCTGCTACACACCCAGTACAGTGATGCTCCATGCACAGGTGCTACACACCAAGTACAGTGATGCTCCATGCACAGCTGCTACATACCCACTACAATTATGCTCCATGCACGGCTGCTACATACCCAGTACAGTGATACTCCACGCACCACCGATGCATATCCAGTACAGTGATGCTTAAAATGTGGATGCAGTAGTGTTGCATGTATGGTGCACTGACATGGAATTTGCAATGTATACTGTGTGCTGTGGGCATTCAAAATGAAGTGGAATCCTGGTTTCTATCCTATCTCTTGATCCAAACTTACTCTGTATCTTATACTAATAACACCTCATCTCCGGTTCCTCTTAGTGTGGGGTTGCCGCAGGGATCTGTTCTTGGGCCCTTATTGTTCTCCCTCTACACTATTTTCTTGGGAGATGTCCTTGCCATCTCCTCCTGGATGTCTCAATGCTACATCAAATTAAATCTTTCTAAAACGGAACTGATCATTTTCCCACCTAAACCTGTTCCTGTCCCATCTTGCTATTTCTGTAGACAATAATCCTCTCTCTCTCCTTTTCTAACCACATGTTACTATGTTGCAAAAACCTGCCGCTTTTTCCTTCGCAATATAGCCAAAATCTGCAGGTTCTTTTCTCTCCCGACCACCACTATGCTTATGCATGTTCTCATCCTATCGCGCCTGGACTATTGCAACCTACTACTTACTGGTCTTCCTGCTTTCCACCTCTCTCCCCTTCAGTCTATACCTAACTCTGCTACATGTATTCTTCCGCTCTCTAATAAACAGGATCCCAAATCTCCACTGCACCAGACAACAAGCTGTTAAACAGCTCATTACGTACAAAATCCCCTTCTCCTAACATTTAAATCCCTTCGGTCTGCTGCTCCTCCTTATATTTCCTCTCGTCTCCCCATATGTTCCTGCCCGTACCCTACGCTCGTTGCAGAACATGCTCCTGTACAGACCCCCCACTCGGACTGCTTCCTCTCACCTTAAACCTTTCTCTCTTGTAGCTCCCATTCTCTGGAATTCTATTCCCCTCTCTCTACGTCAAGAAACCTCAATCAGCAGGTTTAAATCTAACCTTACATCCTGCCTATCTGCACCTGTATGACCGCACCCGTATGATCAACCCATCCCCATCCTAATGTCTACTGCTCGTAACGCTTCTTCATCCACTCGTACCCTAAACACACTCAATATCACTAATGTACCTCTCCTTTCCCTTCCCCCTGCTCCTATATCTGGGGCCCTGTGGAACACACGGTCTGTTTGTAATAAACTCGCACACGTACACGACCTACTTATCTCTAACTGCTTTACTTTTCTTGGTCTTACCGAAACATGGCTGTCACCCTCTGACTCTTTCTCACCCACCGCGCTCTCGTATGGTGGCCTTCACTTCAGCCACACCACTAGACCCGATAATAAATGTGGTGAGGGAGTTGGTATTCTTCTCTCTGAGCTCTGTACTTTCAAACCCATCACACCCTTACCAGCCCTCTCCCATCTATCTTTTGAGTTCCACCCAATCCGTGTTTACTCTCCCACGCCCCTACTGATTGCGGTTATTTATTGACCACCCGGCCCGACCACCACTTTCTATGATCACTTCTCTGCTTGGTTGTCCCACTTTCTATCCACTGACATCCCCTCAATTATCTTAGGGGATTACAATATCCCCATTGATACCAACACCTCTGCTGCCACTAAACTTCTCTCTCTTACCTCCTCCCTTGGCCTTACTCAATGGTCCTCTGCCCAGACCCATTGTAATGGAAACACACTGGATCTGGTCTTCACCTGCCTCTGCTCCCTATCTAACTTCTCCAACTCCCCCTTTCCTCTGTCCAATCATCATCTTCTCAAACTTACTCTTGTGTCACCTGTCCCGGCCTTAACCGCTAACAACCAAACGTACAGATGTAGAGACCTGTGTAATCTCAACCCCCATTCGCTCTCTATCCCTCTCCAACACTTACCTCTATGCCCTCCTTCTCTGACCTTAACCTTGCAGCTGTCCACTACCATAACACTGTTTCCAATGCCCTCGACTCCCTTATCCATCAGTCGCCTTGGTCGCAAGAACCCACAATCTGGCTTACAGACCAGTTAAAAAAGTTGAAAAGGCAATCCCGTATAGCCAAGCGACGCTGGCGCAAGAGTAACAAAAATATTGACTTTCTCAAATTTAAAAGTGCCCTTTGTCCCTAGCCAAACAAAACTACTTCTCTTCACTCATATCCTCCCAATCCCATAACCCCAAACAGCTCTTCAAAGTATTCAACTCCCTGCTCTGTTCGCCACCTCCTCCGCTTACCCCCTGTTTATCGGCTGATGAAATAGCCTCATATTTCACAGAGAAAATCGAAAACATCCGAAGTGCTTTTCCTGTGCACCCTAGCTCCTCCCTGCAACTTTCAACCACTACCATTGCTCTGCCCAACATCCCTTCGTTGCTCACCCCCTCCATCTCTACCACTGCAATGTCTAGCCTCCCTTCATTGGTTAATCCCTTTACTTGCCCCCTAACAAGCTTCACCACTATAACAAAACAAGGACTTTCATCTCTTCTATCCAGAACATGTCTCACCATTTGCCCCCTTGACCCCATTCCCTCTCATTTTATTCCCCCGCTCTCCTCTTCCTTCATTCCATCCCTAACCTCTCTCTTTAACTTGTCCCTATCCACTGGTATTTTTCCCTCTATATTTAAACATGCCATTGTATCCCCTATACCTAAAAAACCCTCCCTTGACCTGTCTGCTCTTTCCAGCTACTGGCCTGTATCCCTTCTCCCTTTTGCTTCCAAACTACTGGAAAGACATGTCTATGCTGACCTGGTAAGTCACCTGTCTCTCTCTTTGACCACCTCCAGTCAGGCTTCCGCCCTAACCACTCCACGGAAACTGCCCTCACTAAATGACCAATGACTTACTTAGTGCTAAATCTAAAGGTCACTAATCTTTGCTCATTCTTCTTGATCTGTCCTCTGCTTTTGATACTGTTGATCACCCTCTACTTCTCCAGATCCTGGTCTCCTTAGGTATCCAGGACACTGCACTTTCTTGGCTATCCTCCTATCTCTGGTAGGACCTTAAGTGTTTTTCACTCTGAAATTAGCTCCACTCCTCGCCCCCTCCCTGTGGGGGTCCCGCAAGGCTCGGTACTCAGTCCTCTTCTTTTCTCCATCTACACATTTGGCCTTGGACAACTCATTAGTTCATTTGGGTTCCAGTATCACCTGTATGCAGACGATACCCAAATTTACATCTCTGCCCCAGATCTCCCTACACTGACATCCCAGGTCCCTGACTGCCTTAGTGCCATCTCTGCCTTCATGTCCTCCCACTTCCTCAAACTAAACATGGACAAGACTGAACTTGTCCTTTTCCCACCCTCACAATCTGTTCCCCTCCCTAGCCTTACTATTACTATTAACAACACACCTATATCCCCATCTTCTCATGTCCGCTGCCTGGGAATAACACTAGATTCCGATCTTTCCTTCAAACCTCATGTCAATTCACTTGCCAACTCCTGTCGGCTCCAACTCAAAAACATCTCCCGCATTCGACCCTTCCTCTCGAAGGAAGCTACAAAAATCCTAGTCCATGCCCTAATCATATCCCGGCAAGACTACTGCAACACACTCCTGTGTGGTTTACCAAACAACCGCCTGGCACCGCTTCAATCCATTCTCAACTGCACAGCTCATTCATTTCTCTTCTCGCTTCTCTAATGCCTCTCCTCTCTGTCAGTCCCTCCACTGGTTGCCCATCACGCAAAGGATCCAGTTCAAACTGCTTACCTTTTCCTATAAAGCACATCCAATACAGCCCCCTCATATATCTCAGAGCTGATCCACCGATATCGTCCCAGCCGCAACCTCCGCTCCGCAAATGATCTCCTTCTTTCACCCACCTGGTCACCTCTTCCCATGCCCGCATTCAGGACTTAACTTGTGCTGCCCCTCTGCTCTGGAACTCCCTTCCAGCATCTGTCCGTCACCAACATCCATTAACACCTTCAAAAGTAACCTTAAAACCCACCTCTTTAGGTAATCATATAACCTGGCCTAAAAATTACCCTCTTACTGCCCAATATGATCCAACCCGCCTTTCACGCTCCACTGCCAATCTATTTACAGCCTACCGATTCCAGTCACCTGTGTTCACCCCCATATCTCTAGTCTGGAAGCTCTTTGGGTAGGTTCCTCTCTCCTATTGTATCATGTATTGCTGTAAGTAACTCATCACTCTGTTACTTATATTATGTATTACCTGTGTATATATATGTATACTTTGTATAACATGTATTACTCTGTAGTAATGTATGACTATGTAATTGAAAGTGCCACGGAAGATGTTGGCGCTATATAAATCAAATAATAATAATATATCTGGTAACACGCACAGTATTTGATTGTTTTATTTGCATCGCTACGTCTCACTCCAGCACTTATACCCATTCCATTGTATCTGTGTGTTACCCACTAACTAGATTGTAAGCTCTAAGGGACAGGGACCTACTTTCCTCTTGTGGCACTTTATTTATATAATTAGTTACTGAACTATTTATGTGTTTGGCCCCCTTGTATGACTTTATTGTATTTTGTAACTGTACAGTGCTGAGTCCCCAAGTGGCGCTTTATAAATAAAAATACACATTCGTACATATTGTACTTGAGTAAAGCCGGTCAGTGGCGTGCCATGGTATAAGGAAAAGGTAAAATAAAAATTCCCCCTCTGTGACAGAGTATAAAATGAAATAGTTTCTTATAACAGAAGGTACCATACAGCCTCATGTTACTGTAATACCATTGCCTTAAAAATCAACATATAAACACATGTATATGTTTAGTGTTCCAGAAGTCAAGCACTTTCAATGGGTGTATAGTCAAACCAGGCCACACAAGCTCTTTTACAATTGAAGGAGCTTTATTATAATGCACCAGTATCAAGCACAACCATATCCTACCAAGCAGCACTGTCCTTGGGATGCAGTTCCTGGGATCTCTGGGCTCCACTGCCTTGGCTCCAAAATGCTGGGTGCTCTGCTATTTTCCTGGTCTGATTCTGCCTTCCTGGGTCCCTTGCTCTCAAGCTAAGGGGCAGGGTAGGAGTGTTACAGCTCTGGGCTACTAGGCACTGCTGAAGCATGTGTCCTAGCTCTGTTCTGATTTAGTGGGCTACGGTTGCTCTTTTATTCCACATTCCCTTTGAAGTGCAAATGACCAACCTTCAACCAGCAGCCAATCATCAGACTTAATGAACGACAGACCAATCAGCAATTACACAACTCAGTCCTACAGGCCAGACATGTTGGCACCAGACTTAATAAATTACGACAGGCAGTCCCAGGGTTTTACCCATTGAGCCACTGTGGACAAAGGACTAACTGCATATTCCCAACAGTGTGTTTGATACAGTTTACATATATTGCTTACATTGGGTATAACACTGGGAGAGGTGGTACCTGGATAAAAAATGTTGTATTATTTAATAAAGACTGGACACCACTCTCTCCCTTACATAAATGAATTAAATAACAGTAATAAAGACCCATGTGCTCCGTTACAGGCATGTCCACCCTCAAAACGAAATTTAACCCACTGCAGCCATTCCTCCCCCTCCCTCCCATGCATTCTTTCTTATCCCCTAGCTTTAAACCTTTTCGTTAGTGTAGAGTACCCCAGCCCACCCCAAACGCCATGTTAGATTTGTAAAACAAACCCCAGAAACAGACTTACCCGACCGCATTCTCTCGGCTCTCTGCATAGCCGGAAGCTGTTTTCTGTGATTGGCTGATCTTAGACAATCAGTGACGAGGCTGCCAGTCCGGCCCCTGTTTGCAACATCTGGCAAACAGGGAGCCAGAAGTAAAGCGCCAAGGGAAGGATCGGTGGTAAGTTTGTTTCTGGGGCATGTTTTACAAATCTAACTCGATGGTTGAGGTGAAGATACCCTTTAATGCAATAGTGGGGAAGACTCCATCTAGCATTTACTCTCAGTTCTGGCTTGGCCAAGGTTTAAGACTAATATTTTCTCACCAATCTTACAGATTTTGATTAAGGTCCATTTGCTTGGAAGAGTTCCTTTCAGATCCTCTGCAAAATTGTTCAAACCGTTCTTCACTTTCATTCTCATTATTATACATTGATAGATGTAAGGATGTACGTATTGTTTTACACACAGCATTTGATTTTATCCAAATAGTTTAATGGACTATGCAATTATATTTTAATATTGTTTAATGAAGATTAAATATGTCGATTATATAAAGTTTCCAGTTATAAGATGCTGTTCCTTGTCTTTTCATATTGACAGATTTCCCAAGAGATAGAAATATTAAAAATAAAGATAAAAGATGAAGAACCAGACAATGAAAGTGATGGCGGTAAGTAATGAATGAACGCACCAAACTGATTGAATATTTTGCTGAGACCCTACACGTTCTCACCTCTGTATGCAGAAATTCAGACTAGGGGAGGTTGATAGAGAGTAGTGACTTCACATTTACTATTTCTCGACAAGGAGGATCATCTCAAGCTAATGCACAGGCCAGTGGGCAGGGGCACTGGGCTTCTACATCCAAGGGGATGTAGACAGTAACATGGCAGAGAAGGCTTTTGAGTCCCTAGTCTTAGTTTTTCGATGGAGATGCTGTAGAATAAATTAGAAGAGAACTAAAGCCTTTATGCCCTGGGTTGGCACATGCTTGGTCCTCAGCCCTAGATTTGCAATAATTTAGGAGAAATACTTAAAGTCATGATCAGGGGTACAATCCACCCCCCCTTGCAGTGTCCGGTACATGGGCAATGAAAATGTGCTCTGCAAGAAGCCTAGTCAATGGGTTAGGGCAGACCAAACCCAGCAATCAAGAAAACCTGAGGGGGGGCCTAGCTGTTTTAGCCGTGGGTACTTCAATGTGTGATAGGCGGAGGATGTTAGTATTAAGGGTTATTTCCCTCTATGTATATATAATATATTATATATATATTATATATATTTTTTTTTTTAATATACTTCTTACGCAATTATTCCACTATTATGTTGGCATAGTGTCAGGGGCGGAACTACAGGAGAGATAGGGGAGCAACCGTGGGGGGCCCGGAGCCGAGGGGGGCCCATCTTATTTTTCCTATGACAGATATAGCCTCCTCCCAGTAAACAACTGTGGATAAGGCATGGATAGGGGCCCCATGATAGTTTGCTGGGGGGGCCCAGTGATTCCTAGTTACACTACTACATAGAGTCCTTTAAAACCAGCACAAATGTTTGGCAACGGCTTCTCATGCTGGGACATAATGGGAATTCTGGGTATTCCCCCATGAGTAGACAATCAGTGCGCATATACAGACTATTTTCTCTCTTGTTCACAGGGGTTTGGGATCGCCAGTCATCAAGAGGACTTGGCACATGTGAAGGACAGCTGCAGGGAAATTAGAAGGTAGGAGCTAATTTAAAGGGCATCTATAGTGAAATATATACATTGCTCCAATCCAGACATAAAAAAGGTTATTGTATTCAGCCTTATCTTCCCTCCTCTGTGGCTCTGTGTTTGCACACAGTCTGATTACTGCAGAGTTCCCCACTCCCCTCCCCTCTCTGGTCATTCCCCTGTTCATTTAGTCTGGCTGTAAATTAAGCCTGTGAAACAAGCCTCTTATGCGCATTAATCCTCCTACACTTAATAATCCTTATGTTGCAAGTATCTCGGAGATACTTGCAACATAAGGAGTGGGAGGGGGGTGAGTTAGGAGAGACCCCGAGTCCTGTCTTATCACTGCAGTCCAATCTCCCTTTGACAAGCAATAAATGGTTAAAGCTGCTTCATTCTCCTTCCTTTACTTCTGTTTTAAGCCCAGTATTTTCCAAGCATTTTAGTGAGCAGGAAGGAGTCATTGGGAGACTTGCTGTAAAACTTGTGTAAGCCTACACACTACATCAGAATTCTATTAGGGAATTTAATTGACAGCTCAAGCGTGGTGTATTAAAATCTTGACTTCATTTAACTTTTATATCTCAGGACAGAGGAGGAAACTGAAGAAAATAAAGGTACTTGGGGGTTGGGGGGAATTATAGAACGGGAAAAAAAAAATTTTTCCTCTATAGATACCCTTTAATGATGGATCTGAATGATAATAATAAAAAAAAATATAGACAGATATGGCTATTGCCTCTAAAACTTACTTGTATGCAGCCCAGGGTCTTGCTATCTCCTTGTTTTTCTGGGTATCACCAGTCTATTATGGCCATGACAGATTGTGGTTGGGGGGTAAATTATTAAGATTAATTTTAGTTGGGGGTTGGACATGCCCTTAATATTCTTTGAGTTTGAATTTTTTTCATTCCTAGCATTTGATTAATGTGAATTCTAGATCAGGGGTGTCCAAACTGGCCCATACTGGGGATCCTCACTAGCGTCCTTCCATGCACTGATCGGCCATGGGTGTAGAAACCGATCCTCCAGGCTATGCCACGGCAAATCTGCAGATCTGCGCTGGCTGCAAAAATTCTTGTCCAAGTCACAGGTTGGGTAACTATTTTTCATTTTAATACCTTCTTTTCTTCTGTTTAGACAGTAACTTAATGATGAAGATAGATGGAATACAGACAGTTCAAGAAACCAGAGCTCACAAGCCAATCCAGTAATTCCAGTGGTATTTTGGATGCAGCCAAGGAGCTGTTACTTGGAGCTGAAAAACTTATAGGGACTGAGAGTCCCAGAGCAAAAACCAGTTCTGAATGTGAGTTAGACATGAGATGTGATTCTCAGAGATTTCTCAGACTACTGCAACACACTCCTGTGTGGTTTACCAAACAACCGCCTGGCACCGCTTCAATCCATTCTCAACTGCACAGCTCATTCATTTCTCTTCTCGTTTCTTAATGCCTCTCCTCTCTGTCAGTCCCCCACTGGTTGCCCATCACGCAAAGGATCCAGTTCAAAACTGCTTACCTTTCCTATAAAGCACTATCCAATACAGCCCCTCCATATATCTCAGAGCTGATCCACCAATATCGTCCCAGCCGCAACCTCCGCTCCGCAAATGATCTCCTCCTTTCACCCACCCTGGTCACCTCTTTCCATGCCCGCATTCAGGACTTAATTGGTGCTGCCCCTCTGCTCTGAATCCCTTCCTCCATCTGTCCGTCACTCAACATCCATTAACACCTTCAAACGTAACCTTAAAACCCACCTCTTTAGGTAATCATATAACCTGGCCTAAAAATTACCCTCTTACTGCCCAATATGATCCAACCCGCCTTTCACGCTCCACTGCCAATCTATTTACAGCCTACCGATTCCAGTCACCTTGTGTCTCACCCCCATATCCTCTAGTCTGTAAGCTCTTTGGGTAGGTTCCTCTCTCCTATTGTATCACTGTATTGCTGTAAGTAACTCATCACTCTGTTTACTTATATTATGTATTACCTGTGTATGTAATATGTATGACTTTGTATAACATGTATTACTCTGTATGTAATGTATGACTATGTAATTGTAAAGTGCCACGGAAGATGTTGGCGCTATATAAATCAATAATAATAATAATATCTGGTAACCAGCACAGTATTTGATTGTTTTATTTGCACTGCATACGTCTCACTCCAGCACTTATACCCATTCCATTGTATCTGTGTGTTACCCACCTAACTAGATTGTAAGCTCTAAGGGACAGGGACCTACTTTCCTCTTGTGGCACTTCTATTTATATAATTATGTACTGAACTATTTATGTGTTTGGCCCCCTTGTATGACTTTATTGTATTTTGTAACTGTACAGTGCTGAGTCCCCAAGTGGCGCTTTATAAATAAACTACACATTCGTACATATTGTACTTGAGTAAAGCCGGTCAGTGGCGTGCCATGGTATAAGGAAAAGGTAAAATAAAAATTCCCCCCCTCTGTGACAGAGTATAAAATGAAATAGTCTTCTTATAACAGAAGGTACCATACAGCCTCATGTTACTGTAATACCATTGCCTTAAAAATCCAACATATAAACACATGTATATGTTTAGTGTTCCAGAAGTCAAGCACTTTCACTGGGTGTATAGTCAAACCAGGCCACACAAGCTCTTTTACAATTGAAGGAGCTTTATTAATATGCACCAGTATCAAGCACAACCATATCCTACCAAGCAAGCACTGTCCTTGGGATGCAGTTCCTGGGATCTCTGGGCTCCACTGCCTTGGCTCCAAACTGCTGGGCTGCTGCTATCTTTTCCTGGTCTGATTCTGCCTTCCTGGGTCCCTTGCTCTCAAGCTAAGGGGCAGGGTAGTGGTTTACAGCTCTGGGCTACTAGGCACTGCTGAAGCATGTGTCCTAGCTCTGTTCTGATTTAGTGGGCTACGGTTGCTCTTTTTATTCCCACATTCCCTTTGAAGTGCAAATGACCAACCTTCAACCAGCAGCCAATCATCAGACTTAATGAACGACAGACCAATCAGCAATTACACAACTCAGTCCTACAGGCCAGACATGTTGGCACCAGACTTAATAAATTTACGACAGGCAGTCCCAGGAGTTTTACCCATTGAGCCATCTTGTGGACAAAGGACTAACTGCATATTCCCAACAGTGTGTTTGATACAGTTTACATATATTGCTTACATTGGGTATAACACTGGGAGAGGTGGTACCTGGATAAAACAATGTTGTATTATTTAATAAAGACTGGACACCACTCTCTCCCTTACATAAATGAATTATATAACAGTAATAAAGACCCCATGTGCTCCGTTACAGGCATGTCCACCCTCAAAACGAAAATTTAACCCACTGCAGCCATTCCTCCCCCCTCCCTCCCATGCATTCTTTCTTATCCCCTAGCTTTAAACCTTTTCTGTAGTGTAGAGTACCCCAGCCCACCCCAAACGCCATGTTAGATTTGTAAAACAAACCCCAGAAACAGACTTACCCGACCGCATTCTCTCGGCTCTCTGCATAGCCGGAAGCTGTTTCTGTGATTGGCTGACTCTTAGACAATCAGTGACGAGGCTGCCAGTCCGGCCCCTGTTTGCAACATCTGGCAAACAGGGAGCCAGAAGTAAAGCGCCAAGGGAAGGATCGGTGGTAAGTTTGTTTCTGGGGCATGTTTTACAAATCTAACTCGATGGTTGAGGTGAAGATACCCTTTAATGCAATAGTGGGGAAGACTCCATCTAGCATTCTACTCTCAGTTCTGGCTTGGCCAAGGTTTAAGACTAATATTTTCTCACCAATCTTACAGATTTTGATTAAGGTCCATTTGCTTGGAAGAGTTCCTTTCAGATCCTCTGCAAAATTGTTCAAACCGTTCTTCACTTTCATTCTCATTTATTATACATTGATAGATGTAAGGATGTACGTATGTTTTTACACCAGCATTTGATTTTATCCAAATAGTTTAATGGACTATGCAATTATATTTTAATATTGTTTAAATGAAGATTAAATATGTCGATTATATAAAGTATTTCCAGTTATAAGATGCTGTTCCTTTGTCTTTTCATATTGACAGATTTCCCAGAGATAGAAATATTAAAAATAAAGATAAAAGATGAAGAACCAGACAATGAAAGTGATGGCGGTAAGTAATGAATGAACTGCACCAACACTGATTGAATATTTCTGCTGAGACCCTACACGTTCTCACCTCTGTATGCAGAAATTCAGACTAGGGGAGGTTGATAGAGAGTAGTGACTTCACATTTTACTATTTCTCGACAAGGAGGATCATCTCAAGCTAATGCACAGGCCAGTGGGCAGGGGCATCTGGGCTTCTACATCCAAGGGGATGTAGACAGTAACATGGCAGAGAAGGCTTTTGAGTCCCTAGTCTTAGTTTTTCTGATGGAGATGCTGTAGAATTAAATTAGAAGAGAACTAAAGCCTTTATGCCCTGGGTGGGCACTGCTTGGTCCTCAGCCCTAGATTTGCAATAATTTAGGAGAAATACTTAAAGTCATGATCAGGGGTACAATCCACCCCCCCCTTGCAGTGTCCGGTACATGGGCAATGAAAATGTGCTCTGCAAGAAGCCTAGTCAATGGGTTAGGGCAGACCAAACCCAGCAATCAAGAAAACCTGAGGATGGGGGCCTAGCTGTTTTAGCCGTGGGTACTTCAATGTGTGATAGGCGGAGGATGTTAGTATTAAGGGTTTATTTCTCCTCTATGTGTATATATATATATATATATATATATATATATATATTTATTTTTTTTTAAATATACTTCTTACGCAATTATTCCACTATTACTGCTTGGCATAGTGTCAGGGGCGGAACTACAGGAGAGATAGGGGAGCAACCGTGGGGGGCCCGGGAGCCGAGGGGGGCCCATCTTATTTTTCCTATGACAGATATAGCCTCCTCCCAGTAAACAACTGTGGATAAGGCATGGATAGGGGCCCCATGATAGTTCTGCTGGGGGGGCCCAGTGATTCCTAGTTACACTACTACATAGAGTCCTTTAAAACCAGCACAAATGTTTGGCAACGGCTTCTCATGCTGGGACATAATGGGAATTCTGGGTATTCCCCCATGAGTAGACAATCAGTGCGCATATACAGACTATTTTCTCTCTTGTTCACAGGGGTTTGGGATCGCCAGTCATCAAGAGGACTTGGCACATGTGAAGGACAGCTGCAGGGAAAATTAGAAGGTAGGAGCTAATTTAAAGGGCATCTATAGTGAAATATATACATTGCTCCAATCCAGACATAAAAAAGGTTATTGTATTCAGCCTTATTCTTACCTTCCTCTGTGGCTCTGTGTTTGCACACAGTCTGATTTACTGCAGAGTTCCCCACTCCCCCTCCCCTCTCTGGTCATTCCCCTGTTCATTTAGTCTGGCTGTAAATTAAGCCTGTGAAACAAGCCTCTTATGCGCATTAATCCTCCTACACATTAATACTCCTTATGTTGCAAGTATCTCTGGAGATACTTGCAACATAAGGAGTGGGAGGGGGGTGAGTTAGGAGAGACCCCCGAGTCCTGTCTTATCACTGCAGTCCAATCTCCCTTTGACAAGCAATAAATTGGTTAAAGCTGCTTCATTCTCCTTCCCTTTACTTCTGTTTTAAGCCCAGTATTTTCCAAGCATTTTAGTGAGCAGGAAGGAGTCATTGGGAGACTTGCTGTAAAACTTGTGTAAGCCTACACACTACATCAGAATTCTATTAGGGAATTTAATTGACAGCTCAAGCAGTGGTGTATTAAAATCTTGACTTCATTTAACTTTTATATCTCAGGACAGAGGAGGAAACTGAAGAAAATAAAGGTACTCTGGGGGTTGGGGGGAATTATAGAACGGGAAAAAAAACAATTTTTCCTCTATAGATACCCTTTAATGATGGATCTGAATGATAATAATAAAAAAAATATAAGACAGATATGGCTATTGCCTCTAAAACTTACCTTGTATGCAGCCCAGGGTCTTGCTATCTCCTTGTTTTTCTGGGTATCACCAGTCTATTATGGCCATGACAGATTGTGGTTTGGGGGTAAATTATTTAAGATTAATTTTAGTTGGGGGTTGGACATGCCCTTAATTATTCTTTGAGTTTGAATTTTTTTCATTCCTAGCATTTGATTAATGTTGAATTCTAGATCAGGGGTGTCCAACCTGGCCCATACTGGGGATCCTCACTAGCGTCCTTCCATGCACTGATCGGCCACGGGTGTAGAACCGATCCTCCAGGCTATGCCACGGCAAATCTGCAGATCTGCGCTGGCTGCAAAAATTCTTGTCCAAGTCACAGGTTGGGTAACTATTTTTCATTTTAATACCTTCTTTTCCTCTGTTTAGACAGTAACTTTAATGATGAAGATAGATGGAATACAGACAGTTCAAGAAACCAGAGCTCACAAGCCAAATCCAGTAATTCCAGTGGTATTTTGGATGCAGCCAAGGAGCTGTTACTTGGAGCTGAAAAACTTATAGGGACTGAGAGTCCCAGAGCAAAAACCAGTTCTGAATGTGAGTTAGACATGAGATGTGATTTCTCAGAGATTTCTCAGACTACTGCAACACACTCCTGTGTGGTTTACCAAACAACCGCCTGGCACCGCTTCAATCCATTCTCAACTGCACAGCTCATTCATTTCTCTTCTCGCTTCTCTAATGCCTCTCCTCTCTGTCAGTCCCTCCACTGGTTGCCCATCACGCAAAGGATCCAGTTCAAACTGCTTACCTTTTCCTATAAAGCACTATCCAATACAGCCCCTCCATATATCTCAGAGCTGATCCACCGATATCGTCCCAGCCGCAACCTCCGCTCCGCAAATGATCTCCTCCTTTCACCCACCCTGGTCACCTCTTCCCATGCCCGCATTCAGGACTTAACTTGTGCTGCCCCTCTGCTCTGGAACTCCCTTCCAGCATCTGTCCGTCACTCAACATCCATTAACACCTTCAAACGTAACCTTAAAACCCACCTCTTTAGGTAATCATATAACCTGGCCTAAAAATTACCCTCTTACTGCCCAATATGATCCAACCCGCCTTTCACGCTCCACTGCCAATCTATTTACAGCCTACCGATTCCAGTCACCTTGTGTCTCACCCCCATATCCTCTAGTCTGTAAGCTCTTTGGGTAGGTTCCTCTCTCCTATTGTATCACTGTATTGCTGTAAGTAACTCATCACTCTGTTTACTTATATTATGTATTACCTGTGTATGTAATATGTATGACTTTGTATAACATGTATTACTCTGTATGTAATGTATGACTATGTAATTGTAAAGTGCCACGGAAGATGTTGGCGCTATATAAATCAATAATAATAATAATATCTGGTAACCAGCACAGTATTTGATTGTTTTATTTGCACTGCATCTCACTCCACGCCAGCATTATACCCATTCCATTGTATCTGTGTGGTTACCCACCTAACTAGATTGTAAGCTCTAAGGGACAGGGACCTACTTTCCTCTTGTGGCACTTCTATTTATATATTATGTACTGAACTATTTATGTGTTTGGCCCCCTTGTATGACTTTATTGTATTTTGTAACTGTACAGTGCTGAGTCCCCAAGTGGCGCTTTATAAATAAACTACACATTCGTACATATTGTACTTGAGTAAAGCCGGTCAGTGGCGTGCCATGGTATAAGGAAAAGGTAAAATAAAATTCCCCCCTCTGTGACAGAGTATAAAATGAAATAGTCTTCTTATAACAGAAGGTACCATACAGCCTCATGTTACTGTAATACCATTGCCTTAAAAATCCAACATATAAACACATGTATATGTTTAGTGTTCCAGAAGTCAAGCACTTTCACTGGGTGTATAGTCAAACCAGGCCACACAAGCTCTTTTACAATTGAAGGAGCTTTATTAATATGCACCAGTATCAAGCACAACCATATCCTACCAAGCAAGCACTGTCCTTGGGATGCAGTTCCTGGATCTCTGGGCTCCACTGCCTGGCTCCAAACTGCTGGGCTGCTGCTATCTTTTCCTGGTCTGATTCTGCCTTCCTGGGTCCCTTGCTCTCAAGCTAAGGGCAGGGTAGTGGTTTACAGCTCTGGGCTACTAGGCACTGCTGAAGCATGTGTCCTAGCTCTGTTCTGATTTAGTGGGGCTACGGTTGCTCTTTTTATTCCCACATTCCCTTTGAAGTGCAAATGACCAACCTTCAACCAGCAGCCAATCATCAGACTTAATGAACGACAGACCAATCAGCAATTACACAACTCAGTCCTACAGGCCAGACATGTTGGCACCAGACTTAATAAATTTACGACAGGCAGTCCAGGAGTTTTACCCATTGAGCCATCTTGTGGACACAAGGACTAACTGCATATTCCCAACAGTGTGTTTGATACAGTTTACATATATTGCTTACATTGGGTATAACACTGGGAGAGGTGGTACCTGGATAAAAAATGTTGTATTATTTAATAAAGACTGGACACCACTCTCTCCCTTACATAAATGAATTATATAACAGTAATAAAGACCCCATGTGCTCCGTTACAGCATTGTCCACCCTCAAAACGAAAATTTAACCCACTGCAGCCATTCCTCCCCCTCCCTCCCATGCATTCTTTCTATCCCCTAGCTTTAAACCTTTTCTGTAGTGTAGAGTACCCCAGCCCACCCCAAACGCCATGTTAGATTTGTAAAACAAACCCCAGAAACAGACTTACCCGACCGCATTCTCTCGGCTCTCTGCATAGCCGGAAGCTGTTTTCTGTGATTGGCTGACTCTTAGACAATCAGTGACGAGGCTGCCAGTCCGGCCCCTGTTTGCAACATCTGGCAAACAGGGAGCCAGAAGTAACGCCAAGGGAAGGATCGGTGGTAAGTTTGTTTCTGGGGCATTTTTACAAATCTAACTCGATGGTGAGGTGAAGATACCCTTTAATGCAATATGGGAAGACTCCATCTAGCATTCTACTCTCAGTTCTGGCTTGGCCAGGTTAAGACTAATATTTTCTCACACAATCTTACAGATTTTGATTAGGTCCTTTGCTTGGAAGAGTTCCTTTCAGATCCTCTGCAAAATTGTTCAAACCGTTCTTCCACTTCATTCTCATTATTATACATTGATAGATGTAAGGATGTAGTATGTTTTTACACAGCATTTGATTTTATCCAATGTTTAATGGACTATGCAATTATATTTTAATATTGTTTAAATGAAGATTAAATATGTCGATTATATAAAGTATTTCCAGTTATAAGATGCTGTTCCTTTGCTTTTCATATTGACAGATTTCCCAGAGATAGAAATATTAAAAATAAAGATAAAAGATGAAGAACCAGACAATGAAAGTGATGGCGGTAAGTAATGAATGAACTGCACCACACTGATTGAATATTTCTGCTGAGACCCTACACGTTCTCACCTCTGTATGCAGAAATTCAGACTAGGGGAGGTTGATAGAGAGTAGTGACTTCACATTTTACTATTTCTCGACAAGGAGGATCATCTCAAGCTAATGCACAGGCCAGTGGGCAGGGGCATCTGGGCTTCTACATCCAAGGGGATGTAGACAGTAACATGGCAGAGAAGGCTTTTGAGTCCCTAGTCTTAGTTTTTCTGATGGAGATGCTGTAGAATTAAATTAGAAGAGAACTAAAGCCTTATGCCCTGGGTGGCACTGCTTGGTCCTCAGCCCAGATTTGCAATAATTTAGGAGAAATACTTAAAGTCATGATCAGGGGTACAATCACCCCCCCCTTGCAGTGTCCGGTACATGGGCAATGAAAATGTGCTCTGCAAGAAGCCTAGTCAATGGGTTAGGGCAGACCAAACCCAGCAATCAAGAAAACCTGAGGATGGGGCCTAGCTGTTTTAGCCGTGGGTACTTCAATGTGTGATAGGCGGAGGATGTTTATTAAGGGTTTATTTCTCCTCTATGTGTATATATATATATATATATATATATATAATTTTTTTTTTTTTTTTAAATAACTTCTTACGCAATTATTCCACTATTACTGCTTGGCATAGTGTCAGGGGCGGAACTACAGGAGAGATAGGGGAGCAACCGTGGGGGGCCCGGAGCCGAGGGGGGCCCATCTTATTTTTCCTATGACAGATATAGCCTCCTCCCAGTAAACAACTGTGGATACATGGATAGGGGCCCCATGATAGTTCTGCTGGGGGGCCCAGTGATTCCTAGTTACACTACTACATAGAGTCCTTTAAAACCAGCACAAATGTTTGGCAACGGCTTCTCATGCTGGGACATAATGGGAATTCTGGGTATTCCCCCATGAGTAGACAATCATGCGCATATACAGACTATTTTCTCTCTTGTTCACAGGGGTTTGGGATCGCCAGTCATCAAGAGGACTTGGCACATGTGAAGGACAGCTGCAGGGAAAATTAGAAGGTAGGAGCTAATTTAAAGGCATCTATAGTGAAATATATACATTGCTCCAATCCAGACATAAAAAAGGTTATTGTATTCGCCTTATTCTTACCTTCCTCTGTGGCCTCGTGTTTGCACACGTCTGATTTACTGCAGAGTTCCCCACTCCCCCTCCCCTCTCTGGTCATTCCCCTGTTCATTTTAGTCTGGCTGTAAATTAAGCCTGTGAAACAAGCCCTTATGCGCATTAATCCTCCTACACATTAATACTCCTTATGTTGCAAGTATCTCTGGAGATACTTGCAACATAAGGAGTGGGAGGGGGTGAGTTAGGAGAGACCCCCGAGTCCTGTCTTATCACTGCAGTCCAATCTCCCTTTGACAAGCAATAAATTGGTTAAAGCTGCTTCATTCTCCTTCCCTTTACTTCTGTTTTAAGCCCAGTATTTTCCAAGCATTTTAGTGAGCAGGAAGGAGTCATTGGGAGACTTGCTGTAAAACTTGTGTAAGCCTACACACTACATCAGAATTCTATTAGGGAATTTAATTGACAGCTCAGCAGTGGTGTATTAAAATTTGACTTCATTTAACTTTATATCTCAGGACAGAGGAGGAAACTGAAAAAATAAAGGTACTCTGGGGGTTGGGGGAATTATAAACGGGAAAAAAATCAATTTTCCTCTATAGATACCCTTTAATGATGGATCTGAATGATAATAATAAAAAAATATAAGACAGATATGGCTATTGCCTCTAAAACTTACCTTGTATGCAGCCCAGGGTCTTGCTATCTCCCTTGTTTTTCTGGGTATCACCAGTCTATATGGCCATGACAGATTGTGGTTTGGGGGTAAATTATTTAAGATTAATTTTAGTTGGGGGTTGGACATGCCCTTAATTATTCTTTGAGTTTGAATTTTTTCATTCCTAGCATTTGATTAATGTTGAATTCTAGATCAGGGGTGTCCAACCTGCCCATACTGGGGATCCTCACTAGCGTCCTTCCATGCACTGATCGGCCATGGGTGTAGAACCGATCCTCAGGCTATGCCACGGCAAATCTGCAGATCTGCGCTGCTGCAAAAATTCTTGTCCAAGTCACAGGTTGGGTAACTATTTTTCATTTTAATACCTTCTTTTCTTCTTTGTTAGAACGTAACTTTAATGATGAAGATAGATGGAATACAGACAGTTCAAGAAACCAGAGCTCACAAGCCAAATCCAGTTAATCCAGTGGTATTTGGATGCAGCCAAGGAGCTGTTACTTGGAGCTGAAAAACTTATAGGGACTGAGAGTCCCAGAGCAAAAACCAGTTCTGAATGTGAGTTAGACATGAGATGTGATTTCTCAGAGAGCATGGAGGAGTTTATTTGCTTTAAGTGTGGGAGATGCTTTGCTGTGGATCGTGATCTTGCTGCACATCTTTGTGTCTGTACTAGTTATAACATTTCTAGTATGCATAGCAATTTGGATGAAGATGTAAATACATTCATTGTTCCAGATTTTGAGAGAAAGAAACCATTCACTTGTACAGAATGCGGGAAAAGCTTTTCACGAAATAGCAACCTTCTTGCACATAAGAGGCTTCACAGAGGAGAGAAACCATTCACATGCACAGTGTGTGGGAAAAGATTTTCTCAGAAAAACAACCTTCTTGCTCATGAGAGGATTCACACAGGAGAGAAACCTTTCACATGTCTGGAATGTACAAAGAGTTTTTCTCAGAAAAGCAGCCTTTTGGCGCACAAAAAGATTCATACAGGAGAGAAGCCTTTTGCATGTACTGAATGCCTGAAACAATTTTCCCACAAGCACCAGCTTGTGATTCACATGAGTGTTCATACAGGGATAGCACATTTTATTTGTGCAGACTGTGGAATGAGTTTCTCTTTAAAAAGCAGCCTTCACAGGCATCAAAAAATACATGCAGGTGAAAAACCTTTCAAATGCACAGAATGCGGAAAAAGTTTTTTTACAAAGCATGAACTCCAGAAGCACCAGCGAAGTCACACAGGTGAGAAACCTTTTACTTGTACAGAATGTGGGAAAAGTTTTGCTACTAATAGGAATCTTCATGTACACCAAAATGTTCACACTGGTGCAAAACCTTTTACATGTTCTGACTGTGGCAAGCATTTCTCTCAAAAGAGCAGCCTTCACAGACACCAAAACATTCATACAGGGGCAAAACCATTCACATGTACGGAGTGTGGAAACAACTTTGCTTTAAAAAGCACTCTTCTCAGGCACCAGACAATTCATACAGGAGAGAAACCTTACACATGTATGGAATGTGGAAAAAGCTTTGCTTTAAGTGTACTCTTCATAAACATCAAAAAATTCATTCAGGAGAGAAACCTTTTAAGTGTTCAATGTGGCAGAGGATTCTTTAACAAAAGCAGGCTTCAAGCCCATGAAAAATTACACACAGGAGAGAAAACATTCAAATGCACAGAATGTGGAAAATGTTTCTCAAACAAAAGCAGTCTTTACACTCACCAGAAAATCCATACCGCGGAAAAAGCTTGCACATGTACTCGCTGTGGAATCTCTTTTTATGAAAAAAGTGACCTTCGCAAACACCGAAAGATCCATGCAACTGAAAAATCTTTCAAATGTACAGAGTGCAGGAAATGTTTCTCTCAAAAAAACAAACTGCTTTTCCACCTGAAAGTTCATACAGGAGAAAAATGCAATAAACCTTTCTCATGTACAGAATGTAATACCTGTAACCATCAGAAATCTCATAATGGAGTAAAACCATTCACATGTACAGAATGTGGGAAACGTTTTTATGTAAACAGCAGCCTTCTGGCACACAAGAGGATTCACAGAAAGGGGAAAACTTTCAGATGTTTAGACTGTGGGAAAAGTTTTTCAATGAGGTCAAGCCTTCTGGCGCATGAAAGAATTCACACAGATGAGAAATTGTTCTCGTGTACCAAGTGTGAAAAGAGATTTTCTCAGAAATATCAACTTTGGATACACACCAAAGCTCACACTGGGGAGACATCTTACTCATGTCCTCCTCGTGGAAAAAAACTTACTTCCAAAAGCAGACTTTACCGTCATCGGACAGCTCACACAAAAGAGAAACCTTTTACTTGAATGCAATGTGGAAAGCGCTTTCCTTTCAGGGACAGCCTTCGAAAACACAAAATAAGAGTGCACTTCCTAAACACCATTAAGTGCAAAGGGTAACTGGTCTCCAGGACAGCTTTTAGACATAGAACTAGGGCACCCAGTGTTCTCCCTAGCACAGTGGTGGCGAACCTATGGCACGTGAGCCAGAGGTGGCACTCATGCACAGCAGAGTTCACCACAGTTTGCTACCAGAAAGCCACAGTAGCGGCTGTCTGTTGCAGAGAGAGAGGTCACATGCTATAACATTCAGCTCTGCTTGTGTCCCTGTTTTGGATCTCAAACTCCTGTCTAATAATGTAATGTCACTGTTTTAGATCTCAAACTCCTGTCTAATAATGTAGGGTTAATGGTCACTATTTAAGATCTCAAACTCCTGTCTAATAATGTAGGGTTAATGGTCACTGTTATACATCTCAAACTCCTGTCTAATAATGTAGGGTTAATGGTCACTGTTATAGATCTCAAGCTCCTGTCTAATAATGTGGGTTAATGGTCATGTTATAATCTCAAACTCTGTCTAATATGTAGGGTAATGGTCACTGTTATACATCTCAAACTCCTGTCTAATAATGTAGGGTTAATGGTCACTGTTATAGATCTCAAGCTCCTGTCTAATAATGTAGGGTTAATGGTCACTGTATTAGATCTCAAACTCCTGTCTAATAATGTAGGGTTAATGGTCACTGTTATGATCTCAAACTCCTGTCTAATAATGTAGGTTAATGGTCAACTTTATAACACTCAAACTCCTGTCTAATAATGTAGGGTTAATGGTCACTGTTATAGATCTCAAACTCCTGTCTAATATGTAGGGTTAATGGTCACTATTTAAGATCTCAAACTCCTGTCTAATAATGTAGGGTTAATGGTCACGTTATACATCTCAAACTCCTGTCTAATAATGTAGGGTTAATGTCACTTTTTAGATCTCAAACTCCTGTCTAATAATGTAGGGTTAATGGTCACTATTAAGATCTCAACCCTGTCTAATAATGTAGGGTTATGGTCACTGTTATAGATCTCAACTCCTGTCTAATAATGTAGGGTTAATGGTCACTGTTATACATCTCAAACTCCTGTCTAATAATATAGGGTTAAATGGTCACTGTTATACATCTCAAACTCCTGTCTAATAATGTAGGTTAATGGTCACTGTTATAGATCTCAGCTCTGTCTATAATGTAGGGTTAATGGTCACTGTTATACATCTCAAACTCCGTCTAATAATGTAGGGTTAATGGTCACTGTTAAATCTCAAACTCCTGTCTAATAATGTAGGGTTAATGGTCACTGTTTTATATCTCAAACTCCTTTCTAATAATGTAGGGTTAATGGTCACTGTTATAGATCTCAAACTCCTGTCTAATAATGTAGGGTTAATGGTCACTGTTTTAGATCTCAAACTCCTGTCTAATAATGTAGGGTTAATGGTCACTGTTTTATTATCCAAACTCCTGTCTAATAATGTAGGGTTAATGGTCACTGTTATACATCTCAAACTCTCTGTCTAATAATGTAGGGTTAATGGTCACTGTTATAGATCTCAAACTCCTTTCTAATAATGTAGGGTTAATGGTCACTGTTATAGATCTCAAACTCCTGTCTAATAATGTAGGGTAATGGTCACTGTTATACTCTCAAACTCCTGTCTAAAATGTAGGGTTAATGGTCACTGTTTTATATCTCAAGCTCCTGTCAATAAGTAGGTTAATGGTCATATTTATAGATCTCAAACTCCTGTCTAATAATGTAGGGTTAATGGTCACTATTTAAGATCTCAAACTCCTGTCTAATAATGTAGGGTAATGGTCACTGTTATAGATCTCAAACTCCTGTCTAATAATGTAGGGTTAATGGTCACTGTTATACTCTCAAACTCCTGTCTAATAATGTAGGGTTAATGGTCACTGTTTTAGTCTCAAGCTCTGTCTAATAATGTAGGGTTAATGGTCACTTTAAGATCTCAAACTCCTTCTAATAATGTAGGGTTAATGGTCACTATTTAAGATCTCAAACTCTGTCTAATAAGTAGGGTTAATGGTCACTGTTTATACATCTCAAACTCCTGTCTAATAATGTGGGTTAATGGTCACTGTTATAGATCTCAAGCTCCTGTCTAATAATGTAGGGTTAATGGTCACTGTTATACATCTCAAACTCTGTCTAATAATGTAGGGTTAATGGTCACTGTTTATACTCTCAAACTCCTGTCTAATATGTAGGGTAATGGTCACTGTATAGTCTCAAACCTGTCTAATAATGTAGGGTTAATGGTCACTGTTATAGATCTCAAACTCCTATCTAATAATGTAGGGTTAATTGTCATGTTTTACATATCTCAACACTCCTTTCTAATAATGTAGGGTTAATGGTCACTGTTATACATCTCAAACTCCTGTCTAATAATGTAGGGTTAATGGTCACTGTTATAGATCTCAAACTTCTGTCTAATAATGTAGGGTTAATGATCACTGTTATACATCTCAAACTCCTGTCTAATAATGTAGGGTTAATGGTCACTGTTATAGATCTCAAACTCCTGTCTAATAATGTAGGGTTAATGGTCACTGTTATACATCTCAAACTCCTGTCTAATAATGTAGGGTTAATGGTCACTGTTATAGATCTCAAAACTCCTGTCTAATAATGTAGGGTTAATGGTCACTGTATAACTCTCAAACTCCTGTCTAATATGTAGGGTTAATGGTCACTGTTTAGATCTCAAACTCCTGTCTAATAATGTAGGGTTAATGGTCACTGTTATAGATCTCAGCTCCTGTCTAATAATGTAGGGTAATGGTCACTGTTATACATCTCAAACTCCTGTCTAATATGTAGGTTAATGGTCACTGTTATATACCTCAAACCCTGTCTAATAATGTAGGGTTAATGGTCACTGTTATAGATCTCAACTCATGTCTAATAATGTAGGGTTAATGGTCACTGTTTATATCTCAAACTCCTGTCTAATAATGTAGGGTTAATGGTCCACTGTTATACATCTCAAATCCTGTCTAATAATGTAGGGTTAATGGTCACTGTTATACATCTCAAACTCCTGTCTAATAATGTAGGGTTAATGTCACTGTTATACATCTCAAACTCCTGTCTAATAATGTAGGGTTAATGGTCACTGTTTGATCTCAAAATCCTCTGTCTATATGTAGGGTTAATGGTCACTGTTTAATCTCAAACCTCATGTCTAATAATGTAGGGTTAATGTCACTGTTTTATATCTCAAACTCTGTCTAATAATGTAGGGTTATGGTCATGTTTATAGATCTCAACTCCTTCATAATGTAGGGTAATGGTCACTGTTTTATCTCAACTCCTGTCTAATAATGTAGGGTTAATGGTCACTGTTTATACTCTCAAACTCCTGTCTAATAATGTAGGGTTAATGGTCACTGTTTTAGATCTCAAACTCCTGTCTAATGTAGGGTAATGGTCACTGTTATACATCTCAAACTCCTGTCTAATAATGTAGGGTTAATGGTCACTGTTATAGATCTCAAGCTCCTGTCTAATAATGTAGGGTTAATGGTCACTATTTAAGATCTCAAACTCCTGTCTAATAATGTAGGGTTAATGGTCACTGTTATACATCTCAAACTCCTGTCTAATAATGTAGGGTTAATGGTCACTGTTTATAGATCTCAAACTCCTGTCTAATAATGTAGGGTTAATGTCACTGTATTAGATCCCAAACTCCTGTCTAATAATGTAGGGTTAATGGTCACTGTTTTATATCTCAAACTCCTGTCTAATAATGTAGGGTTAATGGTCACTGTTTTAGATCTCAAACTCCTGTCTATAATGTAGGGTTAATGGTCACTGTTATACATCTCCAAACTCCTGTCTAATATTAGGGTTAATGGTCACTGTTATACCTCCAACCTCCTGTCTAATAATGTAGGGTTAATGGTCACTGTTATACATCTCAAACTCCTGTCTAATAATGTAGGGTTAATGGTCACTGTATTAGATCTCAAGCTCCTGTCTAATAATGTAGGGTTAGTGGTCACTGTTATACATCTCAAACTCCTGTCTAATAATGTAGGGTTAATGGTCACTGTTATACATCTCAAACTCCTGTGTGGTAATGTAGAGGTTAATAGGTAATCTATAACCAATTCTACCTACTGTATTGGTCTGTGTCTATTTGAGTTGCAAAAATGATCATGTTGGCAATATGCAATAAAAAGTGGGGTTTTGGGTTGCAGTTTGGGCACTCGGCCTCTAAAAGGATCACCATCACTGGTCTAGCATCTCCTTGTCAGAGCTCACTTGCTGTGTTAGATCTGCTCTCCTTGTTCTGCTGTAAGTTGTAACATTGTAGTGAGTAGAGAGCCTGAACTCTCTACAGACTTTATAACAGTGACCTTGTGACATAAGATCCCCATTGCTGCCTCTTTCTTCCTTCCACCCAACTCTCCAATTAAAATTTAGGGCTAGGTCCCACTACTGCGTGTGGGAGCACGATTTGCGATCCATTCTCGCTTCCGGTTCGCATTGCCAATGCAATGCTACTGGGTAGTTCCCACAATGTGCGCTGCAGTCCAGTCCGTTATTGGTTCACATGCGTGCGCGGCTTTTCGTGCGGATCGCATGCGTGCCATTAACATGATTTGGCCTGGAACACATTGCACGTGGAGTATCACACACAGCAGCGCATTGCAAAAATCCTGCATGCTCCGCTGTGCATGATGGTGGGGCCTAGCCCTAAGAATAGGTGAGGAGTGAACAATTCAATGGAGGAGACATGGAAAGCAGGTACATACTGTATATTGTGTCAATGCTGGTGCTGAAAGTGTTAATAGCAATATCCTGGGAAAGTGCTGGCACTGAAGGGTTAATGGCAATACACTGGGAAAGTGCTGGCACTGAAGGGTTAATGGCAATACTCTGAAAAGCTTAAGGCAAGACCCTAAAGTCTGCTGGCACTAAAAAGGATTAATAGGAAAGTCTGCTGGCACTGAAGGGTTAATGGTAATACTCTAGGTAAGTGTTGGCACTGAAAGAATTAAACATCTAAGATCTCACCAAATTTTCCTGTTCCGCCCACCCCTGCTGGAATCAGTTTCTGAGGAGAACACTGGCGCCACATACCGCGCATCCACTGATATCCTTTCAATAGGTGTGTCATTGGATATGTACGTATACAGGCCCACCCCACTAGTACAGCGTGCACCTCTTACCAACTACTAAAGTGGTCCCACTATAAAGAAACATCCACAGCAGCAGTGACAGTCTGTTACTGCAAATGTTTGGCTGGACATTGTTTGGTTGGGTGGGATTTACAGACCTGTAACCATTCTCTATCCTTTCCTCAACTTATTGGAACCTTGGGGAAAGAAAAGGTGTTCGTTTCAGGCTTGTGGCTAACTTTAAAAACAATTTAGAAGCCTTATGATGCAGCTGGTGATACGCTGTCCCAGCAAGTGGGCATGCACCAACCTTAAACTTTGGAGGCAGACCCCAAATTTCTGGTGATGTCACAGCTCACAGCACTAACAAGAAATTAACACCCTTTATATTGCTGTAACTTTGGATAGCAGCTAGAAGCATGATTCTGAAGTCATTTTAAAGGGGAACTGTGGTCTCCAAACAAGTTGAGTTTAAATGAAAGGTCAGTTTCTTACCTTTAAAACGAGCCATCAACCACCTCTCTGGTCTCTGACTGACCAGAAAGTAAATGGGTGGGAGGCTGACATGTGACATTCCTGAGGCTTCTCCTGCAAAGTGCCGCTGGCGAGCACAGCCTCAGACTCCCTCAGTGTGTGAGGAAGACAGGAAGTCCCTCCTCCTCTCTGCTGTGTGAAGTCCTGACAGAGAAGGTAAGGGAATCTACAGCCCTTCTTTCCCACTATGTGAAAACAGCCTTTTCAGGCAGAGTTCTCACTCTGCCTGAAAAAGCTGTTTCCACAGAGTTTTCTGTAGGGGGGGGAGTGGCCCACGGCAACCACGACTGGGCGGGGCTTATGCAGCCGCTAGTGGACGGGGCTTGTGCATCTGCGAGTGGGCGGGGCCATGGCACCCGCGGGGGGGCCACATGGGGCTGTAAGAGAATGGGCCAGGGGGGCCTGCAACTGGAGGGACCATTTGGTCCAGGAGTGGGAGTTTTTGTAAATATCTTTAAAACTATGGAAAATAAACAATGAAAATACAATGCAAAAATTTTCAGGAGAGCAATTCCTATCAATTTACCTAAAGTCATTTTTAGACCACAGTTCCCCTTTAAAGGTAGGAGTGTGCCCTTTTTAATAAAGGCCTCTTGTTTGGAGATCACAGTTTCCAAGAATGGGTGAAGCAGGACGGACCTGGCGATATGGACTTATGTTATGATCTCAAACTCCGTCCCTGTTCTAATAATGGTAGGGTTAATGGTCATTATACATCTCAAACTCCTGGTTAATAATGTAGGGTTAGATGTTCCACTTGTTATAGATCTCATCTCCCTGTCAATAATGTAGGGTAATGGTCACTACTTTAAGATTCTCCAACTCTCTGTCTAATATGTATGTGTTATATGGTACTTTTAACTACTCAAACTCCTGTCTAATAATGTAGGGTTAATGGTCACTGTTTACGATCTCAAACTCTGTCTAATGGAGTATGTACTGGTTATGTGATTTCTATAGCATCTCAAACTCCGGTCTATTAATGTCAGGTGGTTTAATGGTCCTGTTATTAGATCTCAAGCTCCGTCTAATAAGTGAGGGTTTAATGGGTCACTCTTTAGATCTCAAACTTCTGTCTTGAATAATGTAAGGGTTGTATTAATGGTTTTTCACTGTTATAGCATCTCAAAATCCCTGTCTAATATGTAGGGTTAATGGTCAACTGTTATAGATCTCAAGCTCCTGTCTAAATGTAGGGTTAATGGTCACTGTTTATACATCCTCAACTCCTGTCTATAATTGTAGGGTTAATGGTCACTGTTATAACATCTCAAACTCCTGTCTAATAATGTAGGGTTATGGTCACTGTTTATATCTCAAACTCCTGTCTAATAATGTAGGGTTAATGGTCACTGGTATACATCTAAACTCCTTCTAATAATGTAGGGTTAATGGTCACTGTTTAGATCTCAAACTCCTGTCTAATAATGTGGGTTAATGGTCACTGTTTACATCTCAAAACTCCTGTCTAATAATGGTGGTTAATGGTCACTTTTTTATATCTTCAACTCCGTCTAATAATGTAGGGTGTTAATGGTCACTAATTATAAACTCAAACCTGTCTACTAATATGTAGGGTTAATGGTCACTTTTATAGATCTCAAATCCGTCTTAATAATGTAGGGTAATGGTCACTGATACATCTCAAATCCTGTCTAATAATGTAGGGTTAATGGTCACATGTTTATTACATCTCAAACTCCTGTCTAATAATGTAGGGTAATGGTCACTGTTTTTAGATCTCAAACTCCTGTTATAATATGTAGGGTTAATGGTCACTATTTAAGATCTAACTCCGTTAATATGTAGGGGTAATGGTCTCTATCTTAAGTATCTCAAAACTCCTGTATAATAATTGTAGGGTTATGGTCACTGGTATATAATCTCAAACTCCTGTTAATAATGTAGGGTTAATGGTCACTTGTTAGAAGTATCTCTAAACTCCTGTCTAATAATGTAGGGTTATGTCACCGTATACATCTCAAAATCCTGGTCTAATAATGTAGGGTAATGGTCAATGTTATACATCTCAAAAATCCTGTTCTAAATGTAGGGTTAATGGTCACTGTTACGATCTCAAACTCTTCTAATAATGTAGGTAGGGTTAATGGTACTGTTCTTATATCACTAAACTCTGTCTAATAATGTAGGGGTTAATGAGTCACTGTTATACATCTCAACTCCTGTCTAATAATGTAGGGTTAATGGGTCACTGTTATAGATCTCACAACTGATGTCTAATAATGTAGGGTATATGTCACATGTTAATCTCAAACTTCCTGTCTAATAAGTAGGGTTAATGTGTCATGTTATAGATCCAAAACTCCTGTCTATAATTGTAGGGTTAATGGTCACTGTTATAACATCTCCAACAATCCTGTCTAATAAGTAGGGTTAATGGTCACTGTTATAATCTCAAAATCTGTCTAATAATGTAGGGTTAATGGTCAATGTATAATCTCAAAACTCCTGTCTTAATAATGTAGGGTTAATGGTCCACGTTTTAGATCTCAAACCCTGTCTAATAATGTTAGGGTTAATGGTCTCACTGTTTAATATCTCAAGGCTCCTGTCATAATGTAGGGTTAATGGTCACTATTTTAGATCCAAACTCCGTCTAATAATGTAGGTGTTAATGGTCAATTTAGATCTCAACTCCTGTCTAAAATGTAGGGTTAATGGTCACTGTTATAATCTCAAAAATCCGTTGTCATAATGTAGGGTTAATGGTCACTGTTGTTTGCTGGTTATACATCTCAAACTCTTGTCTAATAATGTAGGGTTAATGGTCTCACTGTTTAGATCGTCAACTCTATTTTCTAATAATGTAGGGGGTTAATGGTCTTCACTTTAAATCTCAAAACTCCTGTCTAATCCTAATATGTAGGGTTTAATGGTCTCCTTTTAAATCTCAAACTCCTGTCTACTAAACATAATGTATGAGGGTTTTTTAATGGGATCACTGTATAATCTCAAAACTCCTGGTCTAATAATGTAGGGTTTAATGGTCACTGATTAATCTCAAATCCTGTTCTAATAATGTGGGGTGTTAATGGTCATGTTATAATCTCAAACTCCTTTGTAATAATGTAGGGTTAATGGTCACGGTTATACATTCAAAACTCCTGTCTAATAAAGTGGGTTAATGGTCACTGTTTACATCTCAAACTCCTGTCTAATAATGTAGTTATGTTGTTTTTTATTTTGTATGTAAGTAGGGTTGGTTTTTGTTTTGTTGTTAGGGGTTTAGGTTTTTGTTTGTCTTGTTTATGGGGGTTGTTAATGGATCACTGTTAATCTCAAATCCTTCTCTAATAATGTAGGGTTATTATGGTCATGTTTTATATCTCACACTCCTGTCTAATTATGTAGGGTTTAATGGTCACTGTTTATACATCTCCTCAAAACTCCTGTCTAATAATGTAGGGTTAAGGTCATCACTGTTATAGTGAATCTTCAAACTTCCTGTCTAATAATGTAGGGTGAATGTCACTGTTATACATCTCAAACCCTGTCTAATAAATGTAGGGTTAATGGTCACTGTATAGATCTCAAAACTCTGTCTAATAAGGTAGGGTTAATGGTCACTACTGTTATAGCATCTCAAACTCCTGTCATAATTGTAGGGTTAATGGTCACTGTTATACATCTCAAACTCCTGTTTATAATGTAGGGTTAATGGTCACTGTTATACAATCTCAAACTCCTGTCTAATAATGTAGTGGGTTAATGGTCAAGTTTAGATCTCAAACTCCTGTCAATAATGTAGGGTTAAGGTCATTGTTAATCTCAAATCCTGTCTATAATGTGGGTTAATGGTCACTGTATACATCTCAAACTCCTGTCTAATAATGTAGGGTAATGGTCACTGTTATACATCTCAAACGCCTTGTTGTTAATAATTGTAGTGTTTAATGGTCACTGTTATAGATCTCAAAAACTCCTGTTTCAAATTAATTATAATGTAGGGGTAATGGTCACTGTTATGATCTCAAACTCCTGTCTAATAATGTAGGGTTAATGGTCATTTGTTATTACATCTCAAACTCCTTTTTTGTCTAAATATGTAGGGTTAGCGGACTAGTTTTAATTTGGGTAATTAATGTTTAATTCAAACTCGTCTGATCTCAATCCTTGTTAATAATGGGGTTAATGGTCCCCACTGTTTATACATCTCAAACTCTGTTCTAATAATGTAGGGTTAATGGTCACTGTTTTAATCTCAAACTCTGTCTATAATGTAGGGTTAATGGTCACTATGTTATAGATCCAACTCCTGTCTTTAAATGATAGGGTTAATGGTCACTGTTTTAGATTCTCAAACTCCTGTCTATATGTTAGGGTTAATGGTCATGTTATACATCTCAAACTCCGTTAATAATGTAGGGTTAATGGTCACTGTTTTAGACTCCAAACTCCGTCTAATAATGTAGGGGTAAGGTCACTGTTTATACAATCTCAAACTCCTGTTAATAATTAGGGGTTAATGTCACTGTTGTTATAGATCTCACCTCTCGTCTAATAATGTAGGGTTAATGGTCACTGTTTTAAATCTCAAAACTCCTGTCTAATATATGTAGGTTAATGGTCACTGGTTATAATCTCAAACTCCTGTCTCAATAATAATGTAGGGTAATGGTCACTGTTATATCTCAAACTCCTGTCTAATAATGTAGGGTTAATGGTCACGTGTTTAGATCCCAACTCCCTGTCTAATAATGTAGGGTATGTTTAAGTCACTGTTTTATATCTCAAACTCCTGTTAATAATGTAGGGTTAATGGTCACTGTGTTTGATCTCAAACTCTGTTCTAATAATGTAGGGTAATGGTCACTGTTTAATCTCAAACTCTGTCTAATATGTATGGGTTTAATGGTCACTGTTAAATCTCAAACTCCTGTCTAATAAGTAGGGTAATGGTTCACTGTTATTAGATCTCAAACTCCTGTCTAATAATGTAGGGTTATAATGGTACTGTTATAATATCTCAAACTCCTGTCTAATAATAGTAGGTGTAGGTTAATGGTCACTTTATGATCTCAAACTCCTGTCTAATAATGTAGGGTTATTTAATGGTCACTGTTATTATATCTCAAACTCCTGTCTAATAATGTTAGGGTTAATGGGTCACTGTTAACATTCTCAACTCCCTGTAATAATGTAGGGTTAATGGTCACTGTTATAGATCTCAAACTCCTTGTCTAATAAGTAGGGTTAATGGCACTGTTATCATCCAAACTCCTGTCTCTAATAGATAGGTTAAGTGGTTATATGGTTCACTGTTATAGATCTAGCAACTAAACTCCTGTCTAATGTAATGGGTTGTAATGGTCACTGTTTAGTACATCTCAATCCTGTCTAATAATGTAGGGTTAATGGTCACTGTTATACATCTCAAACTCCGTCTAATAATGTAGGGTTAATGGTCATGTTATACATCTCAAACTCTGTCTAATAATGGTAGGGTTAATGGTCACTGTTATACATACTCTCAAAACTCCTGTCTAAAATGTGGGTTATGGTCACTGTTTATGATCTCAAACTCCTGTCTAATAATTGTGGGTTAATGTGGTCCACGTTTATATCTCAAACTCTGTCTAATAATGTAGGGTTAATGGTCACTGTTTTGATGATTCAAACTCTGTCTAATAATGTAGGTGTTCATGGTCACTGTTTAGATCTCACATCCTCCTGTCTAATAATGTAGGGTTTAATGGTCACTGTTTAGATCTCAAACTCTGTCTAATATGTAGGGTAATGGTCACTTTATACATCTCAAACTCCTGGTCTAATAATGTAGGGTTAATGGTCACGTTGTTTTAATCTCAAACTCCTGTCTAAAAGTATGGTATGGCACTATACACTCAACCTGTCTAATAAGTAGGTTGGTTATGGTCACTGTATAGATCTCAAGCTCTGTCTAATAATGTAGGGTTAATGGTCACTGATTTATAGATCTCAAAACTCTGTCTAATAATGTAGGTTTAATGGTCACTGTTGTTATACATCCAAAACTCCTGTCTAATAATGTAGGTTTATGGGTCACTGTTATACATTCAAACTCCTGTCTAATAATGTAGGGTTAATGGTCCACTGTTATATGATCTCAAAACTCCTGTCTAATAATTGTAGGGTTTAGTAATGGTCACTGTTATGATCTCAAACTCCTGTCTAATAATGTAGGGTTAATGTCACTTATAGATCCAAAACTCCTGTCTAATTGTAGGGGTTAATGGTCACTGTTTTATATCTCAAACTCCTGTCTAATAATGTAGGGTTAATGGTCACTGTTTTAGATCTCAAACTCCTGTCTAATAATGTAGGGTTAATGGTCACTGTTATAAATACAAATCCTGTCTAATAATGTAGGGTTAATGGTCACTGTTATAGATCTCAAACTCCTGTCTAATAATGTAGGGTTAATGGTCACTATTAATCTTCAAACTCCTGTCTAATAATGTAGGTTAATGGTCACTGTTATACATCTCAAACTCTGTCTAATAATGTAGGGTTAATGGTCACTGTTATAATATCAAATCCTGTCTAATAATGTGGGTTAATGGTCACGTGTTTATAGACATCTCAAACTCCTGTAATAAGTTAGGGTTAATGGTCACTGTTATTAGATCTCAAACTCCTGTCTAATAATGTAGGGTAATGTCACTGTATTAGATCCCAAACTCTGTCTAATAAATGTAGGGTTAATGGTCACTGTTTTAGATCTAAACTCCTGTCTATATAAATGGTAGGGTTAATGGTCACTGTTTAATCTCAAACTCCGTTAATAATGTAGGGGTAATGGTCACTGTTATACATCTCAAACTCCTGTCTAATAATGTAGGGTTAATGGTCACGTTGATAGATCTCAAAACTCGTCTAATAATGTAGGGTAATGGTCACTGTTATACATCTCAAACTCTGTCTAATAATGTAGGGTTAATGGTCACTGTATTAGATCTCAAGCTCCTGTCTAATAATGTAGGGTTAGTGGTCACTGTTATACATCTCAACTCCTGTCTAATAAGTAGGGTTAATGGTCACTGTTATACATTCAAAACTCCTGTGTGGTAATGTAGAGGTTAATAGGTAATCTATAACCAATTCATACCTACTGTATTGGTCTGTGTCTATTGAGTTGCAAAAATGATAATGTTGGCAATATGCCATAAAAAGTGGGGTTTGGGTTGCAGTTTGGGCACTCGGCCTCTAAAAGGATCACCATCACTGGTCTAGCATTCCTTGTCGAGGTCACTTGCTGTGTTAGATTGCTCTCGTGTTTGCTGTAGGTTGTAACATTGTAGTGAGTAGAGAGCCTGAACTTCTACAGACTTTATAACAGTGACCTGTGACATAAGATCCCCATTGCTGCTCTTTCTTCCTTCCACCCAACTCTCCAATTAAAATTATGAGGGCTAGGTCCCACTACGCGTGTGGGAGCACGATTTGCGATCCATTCTCGCTTCCGGTTCGCATTGCCAATGCCAATGCTACGGGTGAGTTTCCCACAATGTTGCGCTGCAGTCCAGTCGTTATTGGTTCACATGCGTGCGCGGCTTTTCGTGCGGATCGCATGCGTGCCATTAAATGAATTGGCTGGAACACATTGCACGTGGAGATATCACACACAGCAGCGCATTACAAAAATCCTGCATGCTCCGCTGTGCATGATGGTGGGGCCTAGCCCAAGAATAGGTGAGGAGTGAACAATTCAAGAGAGGATGGAGCAGGACATGGCAGAGGTACATATGTAGTATTGTATATTGTGTCAATGCTTGGTGCTTGAAAGAAGTGTTATATAGCTTATAGAATATCCTGGGAAATGTGCTGGCACTGAAGGGTTAATGGCCAATACACTGGGAAAGTGCTGGCACTGAAGGGTTAATGGCAATACTCTGAAAAGCTTAAGGCAAGACCCGAAAGTCTGTCTGGCACTCTAAAAAGGATTAATAGGGAAAGTCTGCTGGCTACTGAAGGGTTAATGGTAATGACTCTAGGTTAAGTGTTGGCACTGAAGATATAAAACATTTAACTCTAGATCTCACCAAATTTCCTGTTCCGCCCCACCCGCTGGGAATCAGTTTCTGAGGAGAACACTGCGCCACATTACCGCGGCATCCACTGATATCCTTTCACATAGGTGTGTCATTGGAGAGTACGTATACAGGCCCACCCCACTAGTACAGCGTGCACCTCTTTACCAACTACTAAACGTGGTCCCACTATAAAGAAAACATCCACAGCAGCAGGTGACAGTTGTTACTGCACAATGTTTGGCTGGGGGGCATTGTTTGTTGGGGGGATTTGGGATTACAGACCTGTAAACCATTCTATATCCTTTCCTCAAACTTATATTGGAACCTTGGGGAAAGAAAAGGGTGTTCGTTTCAGGCTTGTGGCTAACTTTAAAAAACAATTTAGAAGCCTTATATGCAGCTGGTGATACGCTGTCCCAGCAAGTGGGCATGCACCAACCTTAAAACTTTGGAAGGCAGACCCCAAAATTTCTGGTGATGTCACAGCTCACAGCACTAACAAGAAAATAACACCTTTATATTGCTGTAACTTTGGGATTAGCAGCTAGAAGCATGATTCTGAAGTCATTTTAAAGGGGAACTGTGGTCTCCAAACAAGTTGAGTTTAAATGAAAGGTCAGTTTCCTACCTTAAAACGAGCCACACCACCTCTTGGTCTCTGACTGACCAGAAAGTAAATGGGTGGGAGGCTGACATGTGAATTCCTGAGGCTTCTCTGCAAAGTGCCGCTGGCGAGCACAGCCTCAGACTCCCTCAGTGTGTGAGGAAGACAGGAAGTCCCTCCTCCTCTCTGCTGTGTGAAGTCCTGACAGAGAAGGTAAGGGAATCTACAGCCCTTCTTTCCCATATGTGAAAACAGCCTTTTCAGGCAGAGTTCTCACTCTGCCTGAAAAAGCTGTTTCCACAGAGTTTTCTGTAGGGGGGGGATGGCCCACGGCAACCACGACTGGCGGGGCGGGCTTATGCAGCCGTAGTGGACGGGGCTGTGCATCTGCGAGTGGGCGGGGCCATGGCACCCGGGGGGGGGCCACATGGGGCTGTAAGAGAATGGGGCCAGGGGGGCCTGCAACTGGAGGGACCATTGGGTCCAGGAGTGGGAGTGTTTTGTAAAATATCTTTAAAACTATGGAAAATAAACAATGAAAATACAATGCAAAAATTTCAGGAGAGCAATTCCTATCAATTTACCTAAAGTCATTTTAGACCACAGTTTCCCTTTAAAGGTAGGAGTGTGCCTTTTTAATAAAGGCCTCTTGTTGGAGATCACAGTTTCCAAGAATGGGTGAGAAGGACGGACCTGGCGATATGGACTGTGCCCACGTGGCAATACTATCCTGGGAGGATCCATCCATTTTTGTGTGCTATTTGAATGAATTCGACTATATCTATATACTGTACCTCAGTGAGCCGCTAGTGTTTGCTTTTTTGGCCCGGTACACTTGCACTATATGAGTTGTGGAACGGATCTACTTACAAGCCACATAAGCCTGTCACTCTGCTACGCTCGTGCCTATATATGTGAGGATACATAAACATTGGATTCCTTTCTTACCGCTGTGGCCTCTACCATACATATTTTTGTGCCACAGCTTTGAATTGGTCAGGACACATATTCTTTTTAGGGGGTTCACTGCGCAGTGATTTTATTGTTTTATGTTATATGTCGGTTGGTTTTTCTTTTTTTCTATGTTGAATAAAGATGATGTTTTGTATAAACGATATCGTTATCAGTGTTCACTACGGGGGTACTTTATTTTTAGAGGCGATTTGTCCTCAATAAACGTTTTATTTTTGGTGCCTTATATGCAGACTTGAGTGCCTTGTGGGCTTTGGGCCACTTGTTTAAACCTGGTCTTTCTTTTTCCTCTTCCTTGATCTTTCTTTTTTTCTTTTTTGCTTCTGTCTTATTTCTTTTTTCTTACTATATTTCCTCTTTACTTGTTCCTTTACTTTATACTAATTTTGTTTATATCTTTTACCAGGATTTGCACCCACCGATAGGTGTTCTCTGCTGGCCCTACATATCCCATTATGTTTGATATATACATATATATATTTTAAGAATGGGTGAAGCCATTGAAATGTATAGAATGTAGGAATGGTGACATTCCAAAAGTCATCCATCATGGCTAACAGAAAATCCACTATGGTTTGTACTTCTTCTAAATAAAGGGAGGTGCAAATGCCTGTTCTGTTTATTGTTTTCCGATTGTGCTTAAAGTGCTTATGGGTCTGGAAAAAATGGAGAAGGCTCTTCGTCCAGAGAAATGCTTTAAACTTGTTCCATTAGGAATAACTTTTGATTCTGCCCCAGACCTGTTTATAGGGTATGTTTGCCCACGGATCTGCAGGAACTAGGGGCATTTAGATGATTGTTTATACTGGAGCAAGAGTTATATAGTTATATAGTTGGCCAGGCAGGTGTTACTGAACTATTAAATCTAGGGCCTCTCATGTAAAATAAACTGTAGGATCTGTTTATTTCAAGAAGCTGGTTTATGGTGTTTCTTTAGTCTTGTAATTGGCTTTAGTACGCAGTTTCTTGCTGCAACCACAAGATGGAGCCTTTGAATTAATAGTACTCTGCACTGCTTTACCAGACTGATAACACGCATACGCACTGATCCAAGTCGAAACATTGGATTGGCCAGCAAAATTTTTTTCCCAAGTGGCTCAAATATTGAACAATTGTCCATACACAAGCCGCTCTCTACCAGTAGATATCAATGTTATGTAAACTATGAAAAAACTTCTCTACCAGGACAATTATACTTTCCAGAATACTCTCCCATGTGTCTAAAATGAAAAGTGCCCATGGTACTCTAAACCGCTAGGTCCTACCCTCTGGGCATACCTTAGATTGCTTGATATACTTACCTAAGGACTAGGACACACTAGTGCGAAAATTCCCGCCATTTCTGATGTGCATGCAATTGCTCGTCCGTTCGCGTTTTGGTAACGCTTGCATTCACCATTTTTGGTGCGTTAACACAATCTCGTGCGATAACACTCACGATTTTGTGCGCAATTCCTGTGCGTTGCAGTGTAGCCTCAGCCTAAAGTAGCAATAGCCAATATGTTCCAGCTCCCTCTGGTTAGGACCTAGCCAACTGGAAGACACACTCTGCAAGAATGGGGTGGAGCCTGATTAGTGATGGCAACTTAAAGAGGAACTGTGGTCCAAAAATGACTTTAGGTAAATTGATAGGAATTGCTCTCCTGAGAGTTTTTGCAATTTATTTCCATTGTTTATTTTACATAGTTTTGAAGATATTTACATTTTTGTGTGTGAAATGGCAGCAGCATCACCAGGTCCCCTGCACTTCCTGCTTCCTGCTCTGAAACCTTTCAGTCTATCTGCCCTTTGTCTCCTCCCCTTTACAGCCCCCTGGTCCCTCCCACTCATGGACCCCATGGTCCCTCTAGTTGCAGGCCCCCCTTGGCTCATTCCCTTACAGACCCATGTGGCCCCGCCCACACGTGGGTGCCTAAGCCCCGCCTACTCATGGATGCCTAAGCCCCACCCGCTCACATAAAAGGCGCTATATATAAAAAGGCACATGGGCTGCTTTCGTAATTGCGTGAAGATACGAACGTTACGTACGAACTTCTATATCTACAACTATCATGGTGACTATTGTTGCTGTGTGTACAGATGCCATTTCAATTATGAGGATTAACGATAATGTTGGTAAACGTTCGTCAGCTGCATCATACAAAAATTATCGAACGTGTGTACGCGGCTTTAGCTGTAGCAAACAATGCCAGACTGCCACGGTAAGTAAGATATTGGCATGTATAAAGAGGGGAATAGATTCAAGAGAGAGTGGAAAAAAATCCCATTATCCCTCATTACAAAGCACTGGTAAGTCCACATTTGGAATATGTGAAGCAGGTTTGGCATTCCATTTATAAAAGGGGCATCTTGGAAATGGAATAAGGGGAATAGAGGGGCTTGACTATGCAGACAGATTAGGGCTGTTAATACTGGCGAATCGACGCTTGAGCGGAGATATGATCACTTTATGTAAATATATTAATGGGCCATACAATGAACTCTCTAGTGCATTGTTTACTAATAAGTCATATCAGAGGACACGTGGACATCCTTTAAGGTTGGAAGAAAAGAAGTTTCATCTTCAGGAAAGGTTTCTTTACAGTGAGCTAATGGCTGGCGCTAAAAGTACTACAATGGTTAATGGTGTTTCACAGTGCTATGAGCATATAACTGGTAGCGACTCTCTCTGCATTGCCCTGTAAGATTCTAAACAGTTTGGCACTAATGTGAATGGATAAACGAATTGTAAACAGATACATATTCTGGGTTACATATCTACCGGGTCACTAATTTAACGACCGTGGTAGTACAATTACGATTGAGTTTACTATCATCTATACAATACGATAGCGGTAGTTTACTACGGCTTAGTATTGTACTGCCATCATAAATGTACTGTGGTTGTACTTTTACGAAAACCCCCGGTATAGGAACTATCAGGGAGATTCAATAAAAGTTCTTATCTTTAAATGGTGCTAATTTTGCCCCAACCAATTTATATATTTTGACCTTTAAAGGGCATGTCCACCCTTTATAAAAACTTTTGTGACAATGCAGGGGATACCCTCCCACCCCCAAACGCTATATTCATTACTATAAAATCGTTGTCAATCTGTACTTACACCTCCTCGATCCTGCGCTGTTCTGGTCCAGCTCCCCTGCCCGCCGGAACTGCAAGCAGGGGGCCGGACCGGAAGCCGCGGCTGACTTCACTGTAGACAGCGCAGGATCGAGGAGGTGTAAATAGAGATTGACAACGATTTTTGAGCAATGAATATAGCGGTTGGGTGTGGGAGGGTATCCCCTGCATTGTCACAAAAGCTTTTATAGCTTCATTACTTCCTGGCATGGAGTGATCGGGAGGGAAGGAGGGAGAGGGGGGAAATGGCTCTACTGAGCATGCCTCATACCTTGATGAGACTAGCCAAGATACAGGCACAGGAAGAGGCACTGACAGCTCCTACCCAGCAGTTTCCTGCACTTTAAAGAGGCAGAACAGGAGAACCACAAGTATCAGGGATGTACGGTAAGGATTTTTTTCTTTTGTACAGTGGGGCCAGTAGTTGGTAAAATTTTAGTTTGGGGGGTGGACATGCCCTTTATCTCCTTGAGGACATCATTAAATCACTGTTCACTTTGGAAAAATTTACCCATGGAGTAATATGGATCTGGACTCAGGAGATAATAAGGCCCCTTGGTACCACATTAGGTGCTGCTATGAGCGTATAACATCAGCTGAACCAATAGTTACTCTCGTGAATTCACCTGTTAGGTTGTAAACTCTTTGTCTCAAATGTGAATGGATAAACTAATTCTAAACTGCTACATATCATGGGCCTTATAAAGGTCTGGCATCGCTATTTGCTACACCTTACCTTTAACATTTGTATTTTTAATAAAGCAGTATACAATACCTTATCACTAGAGATGTTCGAAAAACGGACCCATTGAAGTCTAAAAGAGAAAAAAATTCTAAAGTTTCTGTCCATTTTGAGGGATAAATAGTAATAGTAGGTTACTGTAAATGACACAGAGACCTGGGGAATGGGAAGGTTTCTGTCCATATTGAGGGATAAATAGTAATAGTAGGTTACTGTAAATGACACAGAGACCCGGGGAATTGTCTGGGGAACCCGTAAATAGAACCAAAACTTATAAAACTATCTTTCCTCACGAGCTGTTTTCCACCTTCCGCATTCTATTCTACAGAGTTACCGAAATTGAGCTCTACTTTCGAGGGTTATTTTGATAATCCTCTAGTTTCGACGATCGTCTACTTTCGCTAAAAATCGAAAATTCAAAAAATCCAGGTTCCGTAAGATTCGTTGGGACTTCAAAACCCTCAGATTCGCTTTGAAACCAGGTTCTATTCGAACCCATATTACATCTCTACTTATTAGTAGTCTAATACCCTTTGGTATTTTATGGTCACACAGTTGTAAATGTACGATTTACTGACTCATCTACCCACGTTATAGGAACTTTCACATATAAATTTTCATACATCCTGAACTATGTTCCACTGTCCATTACTGGACAAAGTCTGGACTGTACAGTAGATAGTAAAACCACATTTTGGTTTCCTACTTCAATTTTTAACTTTTGTATGTTTTTTGTACATTTCTCTCTCTTGATTTTTTAATGTACATAAAGTTAGCTCCGTTTTGATGAGAAAATCATTTCCCACATTCTTTACAGGGAAAGGTGTGTGTGGACTATGAGGTGACAATATAACAATACTATTTGAAATTTCCGATAGCGAGGGTTATCATAGAAGATCGGCTGTGGCCTTATTTCTTCATGCGGTACTAAACTATTGCAATGGTATTGTATAGCTGATCGTACATTTACGTAATTGTACGATCACGGACTATAAACTTACAATCGGTTGTAAAATAGCCCTAAAACTACAATTGATGTCTGAGCCAGATTGGACTAATTTTTCACCCCTGTCCTGAAACTATGTACAAGATGCCTGTTATCAACGCAAGTTTATGGTTTAGAATTTGATAGTTAACAGCTATGTTTATTTTTTTTAGAAAATGTAAACAACAGGAAAATATTTTATTACATATAATGCCTGTATAATACTTCTTATGTCACTAAGTAGTAACCTGAATGCAAACAATTATATTACTTACCTATTGGATAATAAAAAAAATGTAAAAATACTTATCACAAATTTACAGTAGGATCTGCAACATTCTGTCTGTCACTTTTCAAATGATTGGGCTACACACAGTCCCGAGCATCCCTGCTATGCACAGTATAGGGACTCTGTGTTCCCCTATAGGGAGACTACCAAGGCCGAGGGAAATTTTCTCTCTTTTCCGAATGAGTGTTCGGCTGACCCGATCGTTCAACGTCCGTGCGCTCGTTCGGAAAACGCAGGTACACACAATAACGATAAAGCCCCGATACCATCGGATCCGACAGTATCAGGACTTTATCGGTACTGTGTGTACCAGGTTTTACTCGAGAGAAACTTTCCCCACATTCCATACATGTAAAAGGTTTTACTCCCGTGTGAATCACTTGATGCCTCAGGAAAAACTTTTCCCACACTCGGTGCATGTAAAGGGTTTCTCCCCCATATGAATCGTCTCATAGTTTTATAGGAGAAACTTTTCCAACACCAAGAACATGTTTTCTTGGTGTGGACCCTTTGGTGACTGCAAAGGTTACTCTATCGATAGAAACTGCATCCACATTCTGTAAATTAAAAAAAAATCCTTTCCGGTGTGAATGATCTGGTGTTTGTAAAGGTTTCTTTTTTCAGGGAACCCTTTTCCACACTCCATACATATGAAAGGTTTTTCAGGTGAATTAATTTTCTTATGAAACCTAAGTAAAAGGTTTCATCCCTGTGTGGATTATTTGGAGGGTTTGAAGGTTGCTCTTTCGAGAGAAACTCTTCCCACATTCTGTTCAAATAAAAGGTTTCTCTTGTGATGTGAGGAGAGTTCATCTTTCACACCAATATGGGTGTGTAACCAAAGGCTGTGCAACAACAAGCACATTTTCATCACAGCCACAGATGTGAACAAGAAGATCATAAGTGATAGAAAAACTTCTTCCACATTTATCACATAAAAGACATGAGGCTTGAGAGCTATCCTTGTATCTCGGGATTGAGTCAGAGTCCATCTTTGGGCAGGGCAGGCCCTATTAATACATCACCACACGGTAAATCCAATCGTTCTCTAGATTCTGTAATGTTGGAGATCTTTTCTCTTGACATGGACATTTTAGGATACCAACGTTCCTCATCATCCAAACAGTTTTCTAAAATAGATAAAAATAAACAAATAAAAATAGATAAAAATAAACAAATGCTCCATAGGCGGTTTCATACTGACTGCACATTTTAACCCTTTCACTGCCAGGAGATTTTCATTTTTTTTTTGCGTTAACTGCCAGAAGAATTTTCAGGATTTTGTCCTTAATCGCTTTAGACTAATTTTACAGTAGAAACTTTGCAGTAAATCAGGAATATTATACATTGTTTTTTTCAGCACAAAGTGTCCTTTAATATGGTACAAAATTTTGTAACTTTTCTGGAAATTTTACTGGATTATGGGTAAAATAGTAAAAAAATGAAAAATTTGCAAATTTTCATGGATTTTTCCCATTTTTTACTTATAGTTATCTTAAGGTTACACACAAAAATCTTACTGTTTCTAAAAGCTCAGATACTCCCGAGTACAACGATACCAGATATATGGTAGCCCGACGTTTCCTGTACGAGACCCCCCCACTAAACATGCACCTCCTAAATATTACACCCAAAAAAATGTGTAACCACTACTGACAGTTAACATAGAAAATCTACCAAATTATCTACACTATCCCCCCAAGTGAGAATTTTAGAAACTACACACTCGCAGGATTTTACGAGTGAGGTTAGTTTCGATCAAAAGCAGATACCCGGACGCAGCTCTTCGTCAATTGTAAGTACTTTCTCACATTTCCTTTTTTCCTCAACTGTAAAATCAGAGACAAATCAAATGCGAATTTCAGCTAAAAACTGTGGAGGAAAGTTCAAACGCATCTCAAATATGAAAGCCTAACCCCTCCCGAATAAAACGGTATGCCACATTCATGGTGTGTACCCAGAGCATGGCTACCAACTAACCCAGAGCGTGACCAGTGCCAATGTCAGTAGCAGCAAAAAAAAATAAGCCAGTTTTGTATTTGAACAGTCTGCAGTTTTTCCACAAAACACCCCCCCAACTCAAAAATACCCCCCACAAACTATATATTCCTGAAATCTACACACCTTCAGCTATGTAACGCTGTAGTTCGTTCATTCATACCATCAATGGTGTGGGCGCAGTTTTCGTAGAAGTTTGCACTTTTACCAGATTTTAAAAAAAAATGAACATCAAACACGTTCAAAAAGGTCGAAATCATGTCAAACCCCATGGAATGTAAAAAAAAGGTACCAAATATCAATCTCCCAAATGTCCTGAATCAAACGGTATGCCATATGTGTGGTTACACACGCGGACGTGGAAGCGAAAAGCCACAAAGTGAGACAATGCACGATGGCTCGAAACAGCGAAATATTTTAGCCAACTCCGAATTTGGACAGTCTGCAGTTTTTTCCACAAAACACCCCCGTAACTTAGAAATAACCCCACAAACTATATATTCCTGAAATCTACACACCTTCAGCTATGTACCGCTGTAGTTTGTTCATTCATACCATCAATGGTGTGGGCGCAGTTTCTTCGTAGAAGTTCGCACTTTTCTGAAAAAATAACAAAAAACAACTTCAAAGGTAGAAATCATGCCAAAACCTGATGGAATCTAAAAAAAAGTTACTAAATATCAATCTCCCAAATGTCCTGAATCAAACGGTATGCCATATGTGTGGTTACACATGCGGCCGTGGAAGCGAAAAGCCACAAAGTGAGACAATGCACGATGGCTCAGAAACAGCAAAATATTTAGCCAACTCTGAATTTGGACAGTCTGCAGTTTTTTCCACAAAACACCCCCGTAACTTAGAAATAACCCCCACAAACTATATATTCCTGAATCTACACACCTTCAGCTATGTAAGCTGTAGTTTGTTCATTCATACCATCAATGGTGTGGGCGCAGTTCTTTGTAGAAGTTCGCACTTTTCTGAAAAAATGAACAAAAAACAACTTCAAAAGGTAGAAATCATGCCAAAACCTGATGGAATCTAAAAAAAAGTTACTAAATATCAATCTCCCAAATGTCCTGAATCAAACGGTATGCCATATGTGTGGTTACACATGCGGACGTGGAAGCGAAAAGCCCCAAAGTGAGACAATGCCGATGGCTCAGAAACAGCGAAAATATTTAGCCAACTCCGAATTTGGACAGTCTGCATTTTTTTCCACAAACACCCTGATAACTCAGAAATACCCCCACAAACTATATATTCCTGAAATCTAAACACCTTCAGCTATTTACGCACTGTATTCGTTTCATTCATACCATCAATGGTGTGGGCGCAGTTCTTCGTAGAATTTCGCATTTCTACACAATTTTCTGGAAAAATAGAGAAAAATACATTTCAAAGTTACAAAATCACACCAAAACCCCATGTAATGTAAAAAAAACTTACCAAATATCAATCTCCTAAATGTCCTGAATCAAACAGTGTGCCATATGTGTGGTTACACACACTGACGTGGAAGCGACTAGTCAAAATGTAAAACAATGCGCAGTGAGCCAATAACAGCATTTTCCCAGATTTTCCAAACTGAACACCCCTCTAACTTGGAAATACCCCCGCAAAACTATATATTCTCAGAATCTACATACCTTCAGCTACGTAACGCTGTAGTTTGTTCATTCATACAATCAATGGTGTGGGCGCAGTTCTTCGTAGAAGTTCGCATTTGTCTGAAAAAATGAACAAAAACAACTTCAAAAGGTAGAAATCATGCCAAAACCCCAAGGAATGTAAAAAAAAGTTACCAAATATCAATCTCCCAAATGTTCTGAATCAAACGGTATGCCCTATGTATGGTTACACACGCAGACGTGGAATCAACTAGCCACAAAGTGAGCCAATGAACAGTGGCCCAATTACAGCAACTTTTCAGATTTGTCAGACTAAACACCCCTCTATATTAGAAATACCCCCCAAAACTATATATTCTTGGACTCTACACACCTTCAGCTACACAATGGTGTGATTCTTTTATGCATACCACCAATGGTGTGGGTGCAGTTTTGTGTACAATTTCGCTTTCTTACCAGATTTTCAGGAAAAATTTATAAAAATACAATTCAAAGTTAAAAATCATGGCAAATTTCCATGTCATGTAAAAAAAACTTGTCAATTATCAATCTTCCAAATGCCCTGAATCAAACGGTATGCCATATGCGTGGATTCACACAGGGACGTGGCCACCAACTAGCTCAAATGGGACGCATGCACCAGTGTAATTACAAGAAAAATATCAAAGTGCTCTGTAATTTCAAACAGCCCCAAAACTTTGAAATGCCCCCCGCAAATAAACCCCCCCACTAAATATCAATCTCCCACATTTTCTGAATCAAACGGTATGCCATATGCGTGGATGCACACAGAGACGTGGCCACCAACTAGCTCAAATGGGACGCATGCACAAATGCAATTACAAGAAAAAATCAAAGTGCTCTGTAATTTGAACAGCCTACACTTTTTCTAAGGAAACAGTCCCGAAACATGGAAATTCCCTCCACAAACTATATATTTTTGGAATCTACACGCCTTCAGCTACGTTACGGTGCCATGCTTTCATACATGCATGAAGAATTCCAGACCCAGCGATCCAAAGAACTCGGTGTTTTTACGAGATTTTGTGAAAAATAAAATGAGATGATTCAAGGGTTGAAATCCTACCTAAACCCACTTGACCAGCAAAAAAACCCACTAAATAGCAATCTCCCACATGTCCTGAATCAAACGGTGTGCCATTTGCGTGGGTGCAAACAGAGACGAGGCCACCAACTAGCTCAAATGGGACGCATTTAGAAGTGCAGTTACAAGAAAAATGTTTAAAAACGCCACAACCCACCCCCCACACACACACTCTCCCCCTTTTAGTGGTATTTTAGTGAAGTCGGTTAGTATGGAGAGTCACACACGTTTTTGCACACTTTACTGATCCTAAAAATTCAATACGGTCTTTATTTGGTACCTCTGCAAAATTTCCTTATAAAATATAGGCTTAGTTTCCCTTGAAATCGAACAAATAAGTATCCGCGTTTACTTTACCGATATCACTGGGGACATTGGGGAGCTTGGAGAAGACAACTTTTTTTTCTAATTTATAGTTTTAGGGTAAAAAAAAAAAAAAGGGTGTGTGTATCACTTTAAGAATTTTTTTGTGTGTATTTCCCCTTTTTTTCCCCGATCATTCCCAAAGATAATCATCAGATCATCTTAGGGAATGATACCGAACTTGGAATACGGGCATAAATGCCCGTTTTCCAATTCGAAATCCGATCGGAAAAATCACTTCCCGGAAATCATTTTCCAGGAAGTGATTTTTCATTCATTGGCAAAGATCAATAATTTGGTGATCAGAAGTGATCACCAAATATTGATCTCTGTCCCCATTTTTTTTCTAAGTCTTCGCTAAGTAGCAAAGACTTAGAAAAAATCCTATTTGTGAATGGAACTTTGAGTTCCATTCACAAAATGTATAGAAAAGCTGGCAGCTTGACAGCTTTTCTATACTAGGTACTGCAGCATGATCAAATTGAGATCAGGCTGCAGTACCTCAATTTAACCACCAGGGGCAGCATCTTAGACATTCAAGGGAAGACCCCGGTGAAGGAGGAAGCTCCGTGACGTCACCGGGGTCTCCCTTTCCGCTTCCTGCACAGACTCCACGTGGGACTGGCTGCACATCGCGGGACCCGGCTAAAGGTAAGCGTATCTTCCGATCCCCCCCTCGGATTTGGATCAGACCGAGGGGGGATCGAGAGGGCTAGGGGGGCAGTTGAATGCTGCCCCCTGATCGCCCCTAGCGGGGGCCAATTTTTTTTTAGGTGCAGGGAAGCCACAGATCGTATATTCACGATCTGTGGCAGTTAAAGCATTCTCTGCACAGATCGTGAATATACGATCTGTGGCAGGGAAAGGGTTAATAGTTTAATAAAGCAACATTGCTTTATAGTCCATTATCTAGCTTAAAGATACTCAAACGGTGTCTTCCAGATGTTAGAAAACTACAACTAAAAGGGACTAAATGCTACCACTTCCTAAACACAGGAAAGACAACTATAGGAGGTAGGAAGGTGAGACACTCACTGTGTCGGCAAATAACTTTGATTATGAGGTAGAAAAACGTTTATGGAACCATACCCTGTTACAAAGACTAAGGCCTCATACACATGTGCATTCGCAGGGGCCAACCCGCAATACACGATGTGTATGGACACCAGTTTCGGCCGATGATTGTTCCCTGTATGGGCGCTTTGTCGGCTAAAACAGACATTCGGTTGGGCCTTGTTAAAAGATCTGAATGGTCGTTTTGGGCGACGAATCGTCTATAGACGCTGAAGGGTTCAGGTTCATATTATACATTAGTTGCTTTATACTTATCTTAACAATATAGCATCCATTTTATATGAGCTATTCATACTACAGGAGGCCTTTTTCTTAGTATAAGTTTCCTGATGTTTTTTCTCACTGCCATGTATATTTCTACTCCCATGGGAACACACATTCTTGTTCTACTCCCATTTTACTCCCATGAGATAACATAGACTTTTGTTGGACTCCCAGCATATTCAAGGTCTCTACCCTTGAAGTACAATAAATGTAGTATTATCATGAAGGAACATTGTGAAACGTCACGGATTTCTCAAGAAACGAAACCTAACTTTTCTGTCTTTTTTACTATGTTTTGTGTATCATGTGACTATATGCTAGTTTTATCTATATAACCCAGAGTGCTACACAATAAAGGAAGGAGAATGATTTTGGACTTGTAGACTCTGTGTCTTTTTCTTATCCTGAATCACTCTCCCGGAGCTCCGACCGGATCATCTGAGGCTCACTGGTTTACTTGGTAATTGTGGATACTTAGATACATCTGCTACAGCTGACCGGATCCCTTACAGTTTTTTGGAGGTTCCACCGAGATCGGAGGGTCATTCCCAAGGGTTCGGTAAGATATTTCAAACTTGTTTGTTTTGTCTTCCGAGCTTATGGGCTCTGGCCAGCCTTCGATCTGAACGAGCTATATTGATTCAGGGAATCAATTATAATGGGAAGTCCGGATCAGAGGGTCAGGGACCCTAAGTATCAGAGGGTCGGCGAACCCTTAGTATCGCAGGGTTGGCGAACCCTGGGTATCGCAGTATTAGGGGTCCAAGTGTCGGCGAACCCATAGGACCAACAGGTCGGCGAGCCTGTAGTAACTGAGGATCGAGGATCCATATCATTGGGTTAAAGTCCCACGATAAAAGGTTACGTGTTTTGTCTAGCCGGTATCTGAGGATCGAGGATCCAGAATATTGGGTTAGAGTCCCATTATTGGACGATACGTGGTTGTGAGACATTTCACTTGGTTAGTCTTTCCGGGTGTGACTAGCCCCTAATCCCAGAGCCTCAGATTATCCAGTAAACTCTTGCTTTTCTTATTCTGTCGCATAGAAGTACAAGTTATTCTGTCTGTATGACTCAAGTATCTGGTTGGTAAGTGTACGGATCAGAGTCATTGGAAGTACTGTTGACAAAGTGTAAGAGGCACCATTCCCACGGCTAGACCTTGTTGGCCGATGACCCGTCGTGAGTGATAGCACAGTGACACTGAGTCGCGTACTTGTATATATTTTTGTATATATCTGTCTGTTAATAATCGTGTTGTATTAGGAATGTTATTAGAGATTAGAGGCAGCTATTCAGTTACTTCTGGCACGGAGTGTAAAACGAAAGTGTTAAGCTTAACCATTTACAGAACGGACAGTGTGGTCCAGTTCATTTGAAGTTCGAACTTCTGAAAAGTTATGAGTTGTTTTGCTAGCTAGCCTTATTCGGAACAAGGGACCCTACTGTTTTGTGTGTCTTGTGTGTTTTGTGTGAAGCTGTTTTGTCTGTCAAATTTGTTAATTTGCTGCATTTGCTGCGCTTGCTATTTTTGCTGTGCTTATTGTAAACCTTCATGTGACGATGTGCTAGTTTTATCTATATAACCCAGAGTGCTACGCAATAAACTAGAGAGAATGATTTTGGACTTGGAGACTCCGTGTCTTTTTCTTATCCTGAAACACTCCGACCGGATCATCTGAGGCTCACTGGTTTACTTGGTAATTGTGGATACTTAGATACATCTGCTACAGCTGACCGGATCCCTTACAGACGCCACGATCGTTGTCCCGAAACGAACGTTCATACACATGGCACATCAGCCCACGCGACCACATGTGTGTATGAAACTTTACTCCGCTGCAGCTCCTTGTAAAGTGATGATGATTGGCCAGAGAACCAAATGTAGCCAGGAAGTAGGGTGGATATGAATGGTGTGGATAGGAATAGAAACATAAAAACAGGGGTTTAAACTTACCTGGCTGTTTTTACCTGGGGAACGGCAGACTGAAGCTCAGTCCCACACTCCCCTCCCTTTTGCATAATATTAAATAACAATCCAAATCCTGTTTTTGATTTACATTTCAAGTTTCAATTATCACTAATGTGTTTTTCCAGCTTAACCAGGGAAATGGGCCAATAGTTGGCATGAGTTTTTCTCTAATGTTTTCTATAATTGCATACTTGTACACTTTGCCGGTTTTTATCCGAATGGCGTGCTGTCCGTTATCACAAGGGTCACAGCTGGTTAGGAGGTCATTGGAACATTTGTCTCCATGGTCAGGCAATGCATACAGATATCAGTGATAATATTTACCATCAGTGGAACGTTAGGCTGGGTACACACTTGCCAAATTTTTGGAATTTCGGTCATTTTTCAAAAATCATGATACACAAAGTCCTGAGAGTTCTACCTCTACACATCATATACACAGCATAGGGAGAAACTCAGGACTGTGGCTTGACTGACAAGATCTGCAACATCCTGTCTGTCATTTTTCAAAAATCACGATACACACAGTCCCGAGTGTTCTCCCTATACACAGCATGGGGAGAACGTTTGGGACTGTGTGTTTCCCTTGGTCGACTCCCTTATAGGGATTCTACCACGGCTGAGGCAAATTTTCCCTCTTTTCCCAACGAGCGCTTAGCTGACCCAAACATGGAAAACTAGATACACACAGTACCGACGGTATCAGGGCTTTATCGGTGTTTTACTGTGTGTACTTAGCTTTAGACATAACCCAATCACACCTCTGTTTAAAGATCACCAATCATCATTTCTTTTTTAATGTACAATTGTGCAGTTTGCTATTGCAACAGGAGAACAAACAGTTAAAGCTGGGTACACACGATGAGATATTTCGGTCCGATCGACCGATAGTTCAGTGTATCGGTCGATCGGACCGAAATTATCGCATCCGAAAGTGCCCATGTCCGATCGACCGTTCGTCCGTATCGGACGAAAAGACGATCGGACAGGGTGGAAAACCTCGTCCGATCGGTTGCGGTAACTATCGGATGCGGCTGCTTTTGCTGCGACCGACAGTCCTTCCTCCTGGCCGACCGTTCGAAAGTATCGAACGGTCGGTCAGGAGGAAAAATCGATAGGTGTGTACCCAGCTTTACAAACGGTTTAAAGGACACACAGTCCTACAAAAAGATGAGAAAGTATATTATCTGATACTTTTTATTTTCACTAACAATACTTTTCTTAATAGATTAGCTTCTTCAGATCTTCATCTGGCAACTAACAAACTTTGACAATATACAAGACCACATAATGCCATTGGGGGTGAGGATCGCAATATAAACAAACAGTAAAAGATAAGGGATGGATAATTGGATTGTGAATCGGGCTAGAGAATAATTGCTAAGGGGAGAGACAGTGGTTATAAAAGGGTCTGATAAGGATTTAAATGGCTCGAGACAATGTTGAGTCCAGTTTGTTTTGTGTTGAACAGAATTATCATTCTGAGAATCTGAGTTTAAATCTTTTTCTTTCTTGTGTAGTTTTAAAATTTCCCTTCAAAACCATTTAAATCTCCAGCTAAGGTTAGGGATCAAGGACCATGGTAAATAAACACCACAATCTTGTTTTCTAGAGGAATTTTTTTTTTGCTTATGTCAGATCCTTAATTTATACTGGGGGGCTTTGTCCAGACTTCATGTGATTGGTCTCTGTTTTACAGCTTTTCTAAGCTAAATTTTAATAATACTATTAACAACAATACTATTAACAACTGGCTTCTTGCAAATTAAAGGGCAACTGTGGTCTCAAAACAAGTTAGGGTTAAATTAAAGCCTGCAGTATTTCCTTTACACAGAGCCAACAATCACATATCTGGCTTCACCCTGTGAGAAATGATATAGAGGTGAATGTTTAAACTTCCTGCTTCCAGTAGGTTGAGTGACATCACCTGACCTCTGCCCGCCCCTCTGCCCCGGGGGAGAAGCATGCTCAGTAAAGACTTATTGCTGGGGAAATCAGGAAATACCTGAGGAAAAAATTGACAGTTGAGAAGGGGAGCCTATTAATGCAGACAGGCTGGTCACATGACTACAAGCTGGTCACATGGCTAAAAACAGAAAGCGTTCCACCAGGAAGTTACATTGCTGAACCTTTCCAGCAATAATGTATTGCAAATTTGATTTAGAGATGTGATTCAGTTTTTTTTTTGAAGGTGTGATGGAAGGCTTTTTATATCATTCTTACTAGTCTGGAAGAATTCGAGACCACAGTTACCCTTTAAAGACATATCAGGCTTATCCAATAAGAGGAGGGAAAATTATCTCGAGCTGTTAGTTTGCCTCAACCAATCAAGCTGATGTAGTCTGGTGGATATTTCAGTCTGGAACGAGGCTGACGGTGATAGTTCTTTGGCATCCGGGAGAATCGTTTTAGCCCCATACAACTAAATGCTGGGATAGTTAAGGGGGTAAAGCAGTGCCAAAAGGCACTGCTGTGGACATCTAGGAATGTTCATGTGAACAAAAGATTCTTATTACATTGTAAACCTAGCAAACGGGATCTAAGGCTGAGTGCACATGGGCTAATATATTGCACTTGAACTTGATCAATGCCTGTGAACTGTTGGCTGAGCCAGTATGTCTCCATCAATTGTGCATATTTCTATGCTGCAAATGATCAAATGATACTGATCATTATAACAATCTGTGAAGCTATGGATGGGTCAGGATTGGTCTGTGTGTGTCAGGCTCTAGAAAGCTGGACTTAACCTACTCTGAATACGCAAACCATAATTCATTGAGATGCTCAATAAGCCTACTACGTATTATTATATACCGTGCCCCAGGTATATGTAAATAAACAGTAAATAAGTATATAGTATGTGCATATTGTTTGTATTTTCTCCCCTACAACCCAACATTAGACCCCCATGAACACTCACATGACAGTACCCTCCTAATGCTGGATTAGCCTCTCCAGCCCAGCTACCCCTGTCAATCCCACTCTGTAGCAGGACAAAACTCCAGGCAGTCCCACAACTACCCCTCTCTGTCCCATTTCCAGAAGCAAAGGATTTTGGGATTCCACTTACCCAGTATCCCAGGCTGTAGGTGTCAGGGGCAACCTTACCTCACCAGGTCTCCTAATCTTTCAATCCCATCTGGACTGTATATGGAGGGAGGGATTAACTTTATCACCTCACCCCCTTGAGTTTCTCCCATCCCCTAAACGTGACGTAGAAGAAGGTTATGTGCTCAGATAAAGGGCTGGCAGCCAATTATATGTTAGTTTGCTTTTTAACTGGTTCCATATGAAAGAAGTGGAAACCATTTTGTTGGAAGTCAAGTTTATAAATGATAGTGTGTGTTATGGAGAGATGAGCATGCACTTGGGGTGGTTAAAACCATGTGTGAGGGTATTTACAAAGAAAGGAGGAAGCTAAGGGTTTGGGATAAACATGGTTAACGGTGTTTTTAAAAAAAATCCTCAAACTTATGTAAAACTGCAAGTGTCATTGCTTCACAGAAAAAGGCTGGGAAACTATAGGGCTGGTCAGTTTTACAATAATAGTGTAAATTGCCAGTAGCCTGGATGGTAATGACTGGGAACATATTGCTTACAGTGGTCACTCACATAATGATATAATATATATAAAATTATATATATACAAACAAATTAACTGCAATATTGGGCACACACTTATTTGCACTTTAATAAAGAACACAAAAAGGACCATTTGCTTATTTCTGCCATGTGTAATTGTTAAAAAAGAGCATATTGAATAAAGCTGATACTGATAAAACAAAATGCCGAAACTAGACACTCCAGATGTTCGGTGTGCTGGGACTTGGCAGTTCTAAACATCTGGCATGCCATGATTTGACATCACTGAGTAAAAACATTAAGTTTGGTACCCTTTGTGCTCTTTCTGTGGGGCAAATGTTTTAAAAATAAATATGTTCCTTTACATCATAGATTGTATGTTTTTGGCATAAAAAAGTGCTACAGATTCACAGCATACAATCTGGGTACATTTGGTCCTGGGGTAACAAAATCTGAAGGACCTCCTAGCCCCTTAGCTCCCCAATGGGCTACAGAAGAAATTGTCAAATTTGTCATTAGGTGATGTGTAATGATCATCTAATTTACATTCTATAACCAGAAGGAATCCCATTGCTTCCTGGAAAATCCTAACTAGGAATGAAAATCCTAACGGAGAGCGCTCCAAGCACATGTGATTTTTTACTTACAATAAGAGCATTTCTTTAGACCAGCTCTGTAAATGATCCTAGAGAAATAAGTCTACTTGGTTGCTAGGGTGTTTATCAAGAATATTGAATGCCATTTATGGCCACCGTCGTAATTTACAACTAACCGCGCGGACATAAATATGGCCCTATACGCTTAAAATTATTTTTTTTTAAATTATTATTAGTAGGGTCCCCTTTTCCCTGGGAACATGTCTACATTATTAAAAATGTTATACAGCTGCTGCCACTACTGAGAACAGTGGCTCAGTGGTTAGCACTAATGCCTTGCAGTGCTTAAGTCCTTGGACACACCTGCAAGGAGTTTGTATGTTCTCCCTGTGCTTGCGTGGGATTCCTCCGGGCACTCCGGTTTCCCCCACAATCATAAAGACATACTGATAGGTTGTATGTGTAAATAAAGTGTTTAGATTGTAAGCTCTCCGGGGCAGGGCCTGATGTGAATTGGTTAAATAATTCTAAAGCGCTGCAGAATATGTAGCACTATATAAGAAATAAAATATGTAAAAAATAAAATCTAATAAATGTACGGCTGGTTGTTTCATAAAAACTCATGGCACCTTTGGTGGAATTACATGGCAGTTGGGGCCCAGTCTGACTGTCCATGGAGTAGGAAGTGCAGGGGAAGAGCTCCCGCTCCGAGAGAAGTATAATTAGCCTGACGATAGCAAACCCGAACCCTAAAAAACCCCATAACTTAAGGGAAGAGATCATTACATACAATGTCACCAAAAAACGCAAGAAATGCAAACTCAAAGGCAGAACTGACGGACTTCTGGCCCCCTCCCGATACACCACGCGGCCGACAAGATGGAGCCGAAGCGGCGCGCACACAAACAGGAGAACTCATCCCCTGTACCCGCCAAGATCTAGAAAAACTATATTCTCAAATAGAAAAAACAATAGTGGCCTCGCAAAACAAAATCATCTTGGAGGTGAGACAAGAAATTGCTGCACTTGGGGAAAGAGTAGCTTCACTAGAAAACCAGTCCGAAGAACTGACCTCATTTTGCCGCCAAACTGAAACGGACATTAAAGAGATGAGGCACGATATCTATCTACTAAGAGAACAACAAGAAGACACCGAAAATAGATCCAGGAGAAGCAACATAAGGATCAGAGGCATCCCTGAAACAATAACCGACCTGGACACTTACCTGAAAAAGCTATTCCTCAGCATACTAGGGGAGGACACACAACACAACCTGTCTACCGACAGAACCCACAGGGCGCTCCGCGCAAAGCCCATGGAAGGAGAGCCGCCCAGAGATGTCATATGCAGACTTCATCATTACAAAACTAAGGAGGCAGTGATGACAGCAGCCAGAAACTTCTCAACTATAGACCACGAGGGATCACAGATCCATTTATATCAGGACCTCGCAGCAGCCACACTACAAAGGAGAAGAGAGCTGAGGCCCATAATAGACGTACTACTAAAAAATCAAATAAAGTACCGATGGGGCTTCCCCTTCAAGCTGGTGGCCATGAAAAATGGAAGATCAATCTCCCTCACCAACCCGGAAGAAGGCCCACGCTTCCTGAACAGGCTGGGACTACAAAGGGACATTCCGCCGGAGACACAACCCACTACGCCCCCCAAGATCTCCCCACCTGAGACGGATTGGACACAGGCGGTAAAGACAAAAAGGAACCCCCACTAACTGACAAGAACAACGCAACGCAAACCCAGCCAAAACCGCAAGTATAACTTTTTAATCAGACCCCGGGCCCAACCGTTACCCCTAGCTACCCCTAGACATATACTAGATAGAAAAAAACCCGTTAACCCCACAATGTGACAGAAGGCAACGGACCGCCACAAAGGGGGTAAGAACAAACCAGAGGAGAATGGGAGGAAACCCCCAGACACCTAAAAATTAAACGGCCTGAAGGACCGGCTTACCACTTAAAATAAATCCCCCTCGACCTTTCACTCTCACTCTGAAAGAGGAAGACCCCCACGAACGAGACCTAACACTATTGTACCATACCCTAGCTCAGGGGGGAGGGGGAATGGAGGGAGAGGGCAAGGAAATGGAACCCAACCACTTACCCCCACGGAAAATAAACAACAATATTGCCTCAAAGTCTAGCCTTGGGGGGGAGAGGCTCTGGGGAGGGATGGAAAGACTAAGGGACCCCGATATACACAGGGTATGCAGCAGGAGAAGATGAGCAAACAAAAATAACCTAACCTAGAGTCACTATCGGAGAGAAAGGAACATGGAACATGGAAAGGCAAGGGGGAAAACTACAGAATCTTAACTGCAAAGAGACACATGAAAAATACAAATAAAAATACAACAAAAACCAGGACTTATTTACCCAAAGACTATAAAAGTTCCAAGACTAAGAGTATTAATGTTGTCATAACAAAGGGGAGGGAGAGGGAAAGGGAAAAGGGGGGGAAAAAAAAGAAAAGGAAAGGGGGAAAGAAAGGGGGGAAAAAGAAAGGGAGGGGGAAAGAAAAAGGGGAAGTAAAGGGAAGAGAGAGGAAGAGGGAAGAGAGGGGAAAGGAAAAAAGAAAAAAAACAAAAAAAAAAAAAAAAACAGGAATAACACCCAGGAAAAACTCCAACACTATCTGAAAAAGGGAAAAGAGAGGCATTACAAAATGGTCTAGGTATGGGAAGGAAAACAACACAGAGTTGGAAAGAAAAATTGAAGTAGACCCTAGGAGAGGCCGTAATGCGCACAGTACTGAACGGGAGGGAATAAGAGAAAGGGGGTCTGGGGTGGCGGGGGGGGCCCATGTAAAAATACTTGCAGGTCGGGAAAAGGGTTAAGAAAACTGTATATAACTCAAAACGGACATTCCCGAGATAACGCATCCCTGGTGCGACATCCACCACCCAAGAAACTTAAAACTTATTCAGGACAAAGAAGGGGATACACACCGGGGGGGAAGGGGGAAGAAAAGGAAAAAAAAAGGGGAAGAGGGGAAGGGAAGGGAGGAAAGGGAAAAGGAAAGGAAAAAGAAAAGGGGAAAAAAAAGGGAAAGGGGAGGGGAAGAGAAAAGAGGGTGGAAAGAGAAGGGGAAGGAGGGAAGGAAAGAGAAGAGAGAAAGGAGAAGGGAAAAGAAAGGAGAAAAAATCATAGAGATAACAACTCTCTGAAATCCAAGAATAGAAGGGAAAGAAACCCCCACATAAATAGAAACTAAGGGTCCAAAATAATTTATCAACGAGACTCGGGGCGGGAGGGACCCCCAGATAGGGTCCAGGACTATATGGACAGAACCCACCTAGGGAAAGATACAACCCCAGAAGGGATGGGAACCAGAACCCAACCCACAGAACGTTTAGTTTTAGAGAGGGTACAAAAGATACCCCACTCCCAACCACCACCAAAGTGGGGTGGAAATTTGGTTTCGTTTTTTTTTATTTATGCTTTTTTTCTTGTTGTTGTCTCCCTACCCCTCTTACCCGCAATACCAGCGGTTCAAAATATTAGTACCAAATCTCTGCAACGGGGATTTAAGAAACTAGGTATTAGAATGATAATAGCAATAAATGTAAAGGAAAACTTATGTTTAATCACTCAATTCTTTGTTGTAGACGCTGTTGACTCCGGACGCCAGAACTCCGAGGAACCACTTCCCACATTTCACTAACACAATACCGCGGACCAGAAACCCAATCAACTACTCAGCAACACACAGGTATGGGATCCACCATGAAAAATAGCCTAAACATAATCTCCCATAATGTGAAAGGGCTGAACGCACCACAAAAACGTAAAATGGCCCTTCAATACTATAGAAAACCCAACCCAGATATACTAATGCTACAGGAGACGCACTTTAGATCGGGGCACGAACCAAAATACTGGGGAAAAAATATACAACCCACTACTTTGCCTCAGCCCCCTCTAGGAAGGCCGGGGTGGCGATACTTCTAAGCAAAAACATGGGCTTCCAGGAAGAATCCTCAATACGGGACCCACTGGGAAGATACCTTATACTAAACGGTAACATACAAAACACAAAAATCACCCTGGTCAATGTATACGCCCCAAATACCCACCAAAAGATGTTTCTCCAACACTCCAATCAAATCCTACAAAATTCTACAGGCATACGAATAATAATGGGAGACTTTAACATACCTATTAATCCATCACTAGATAGATCTGCTCCTGCTAAAGCCTCCACGGCTCCTCCCTCAGGAAAACACCTGACTTCCTTTTTAAAAAATTGTGGAGTAGTGGACGGCTGGAGGATCCTATACCCTACAGCCAAGGAATACACGTTCCACTCACCGGTCCACTCTCTCTTCACGAGACTGGATTACGCATTTTTGGCCCCACAACTCCTCCCACACTCTCCTGACATACACATTTCAGAGATATCCTGGTCAGACCACGCGTACATTCAACTTACCTTGGAGGACATAGTAGGGGCAAGACCCCCCCCAACATGGAGACTCAACGAGTCCCTATTAGCGAGCGACAAGGATGTTGAGGAACTCCAAAAAACACTAGAAAACTACTTTAATGAAAACACAACCCCAGAAATGTCCTCATCTATAATATGGGCAGCACATAAATCAGTCATTAGAGGCAAACTGATCCAAATGGCAGCCAAATATAAGAAAATACAACAAAAAGATTTCAGAACTCCTGGAGACAATACACAACACAAGCAAGAAATTAGGGAAGAACTGGGACGAAGAGACCGCTTCACAGCTAAAGTCACTAAAAACGGAATTATCCAAACTACTCTTAGACAGGGCAGAGAAAGCACTCAGATTCACAAATCAAAGATACTATAGCAAAAGTAACAAATCAGATACGATGCTTGCAAACAAACTAAATAATAAAATGACCGCAAACGCATACCACCCTATTAGAGATAAAGCAGGAACCCTACATCACGATCCACAATGGATAGCAAATCACTTTGCAGAATATTACCAGCAACTATACAACGGTCAAACAATCAAACATACAACTCAAACCTCAAACCAAATCTCACAATACCTACAAAACCTAAATCTACCCACTATACCCACGGAAACAGCCCTAAAACTATCAGCGAACATAACCGAGGAGGAAATCCATAACGTTATCAAAGAATTTAACACAAGAAAATCCCCAGGCCCAGACGGATTTACCGCTTTATATTATAGAAAATTCCTAAAAACACTGACCCCCCACTTCCTAAAACTAAGCAACGAGATAATGCAAGGCTCCGGAACCTTCCCAACAGAAATGCTAGAAACAAACATTGTAGTAATCCCTAAACCAGAAAGAGACATTACACAGGTTATAAATTACAGACCTATCTCGCTTATAAACGTGGACATCAAAATATACGCAAAAATAATAGCAAACAGACTTAAGACAATCATGCCTTCCATAATAAACTACGACCAAACAGGGTTCATCCTAGGGCGACAATCGACAGATAGTATCAGGAAAGCAATGGTGGCCCTCCAGTCGGCCCAGTCGAAGGAAGAGCCGGCAATGCTCCTATCCTTAGATGTTGAGAAGGCCTTCGACAGGGTCGACTGGACATATCTACAACTAGTGCTTCGCAAGTTTGGATTCCCGGAAACAATAACACAGGCCATTATGTCCCTCTACAACAAACCGAAAGCCAGGATAAAGAACATGGGCTACCCCTCCAAAACAATCGAAATAAGAAACGGAACGAGACAGGGATGCCCCCTCTCACCCCTGCTCTTCGCACTATGCATAGAGCCACTAGCGGAAAGCCTCCGCAGCAACCAAAATATACACGGGATCAAAATAGGTAAAATCGAAACGAAATTATCTTTATTCGCTGACGATACCCTATTACTCCTTACCCAACCATTGATTTCCTTACCCTCAGTTTACCAAGTACTGGACCAGTTTGGCCTTGTCTCAGGATTCAAAGTGAACCATAGTAAATCCCAAGCTCTAGAGATATCTATCCCACAACCCTTGCAAGACAACCTAAAAGCATCCTTCCATTTCAAATGGACCCAAGACGCAATAAAATACCTAGGAATATACCTCAGTAAGAGCAGGGAAATCACAATACAAAAAAATTATACCACCACAATCTCTAAACTAACACAACTACTACTCCAATGGAATTCTTACCCTATCTCCCTAATGGGAAGAATAACAGCGGTCAAAATGACCATTTTACCAAAAATCCTATACATATTCAGGGCCCTCCCTACAACCCTGAAAAAAACAGACCTACAAAAACTTCAATCCGCAATAAACAAATTTATCTGGAAAAACGGAAGAGCCAGAATAAAATACACAACGCTAGCGAGGCACAGAGATAAGGGAGGATTTGCGGCCCCCATAATCTTCTCTTACTACAAAGCTGCTAGATTAGCACAATCCCTACAATGGTACAGGGAGCCTGACAAGGTAGCCTGGGTAGACCTGGAAAACGAGCTACTGGCACCGTTACATTCCTCCTCGGTTATGTGGATCAAGACCAAAGACAGACCCTCTTACAAACAAGTTCAATACTCTACGATACGAGACACATTACAAATATGGGATATATGCAACAGACAATACAAACTCTTACAAAGCCCTTCCCCCTACCTTCCAATTTTCCACACCCCTTATCTCTCCCTAAATATCCCTAACACAGAGATGCAAGCCTGGAAAAATAGAGGCATCTCTAAAATCTCCGATATATACGACCAAGGAGGTAACCTAATAAAATGGGAAGAAGCAGCTAGACGATATAAAATTCCACAGAACCAGTGGTTCTCTTACATAAGGATAGCTAGATACGCTAGAAAGACAATAGGCAACCACAAAGCTATTGGCCCCACGAAATTCGAATTGCTCATCACCCAAACTAGGTTAACAAATAAACTAATATCCTCAATATACCAAATAATATGGCACGACAACCAACCCACTAAACACCTCCCCACACAAAAATGGGAGACGAGACTAGGTCAGATCCTAGAGGAATCCCAGTGGGTTTCAATCTATAAGAACACAGCAAACTGCTCTTCAAACATAATTACGAAAGAGAAATCCTATAAAATTCTCTATGACTGGTATGTCACCCCGGCCTTCCTACATAAAATCAACCCAGTTAACTCGGATAAGTGTTTCAGAGGATGTGGAAACTCGGCAGACCAAATACACTGCTGGTGGACGTGCATTTCTGGGAAGAATGCTCAGACTTAATAGGAGAAATATTCTCCACAAAGCTAAGCCTGTCACCTTTCACAGCCCTATTTAACAACCCTATTCAAAACCTGAATAAATACGCAAATATCTTAATAAAACATATATGTTCAGCGGCCAGAAGCTTGATAGCCAGCTCTTGGAAGGGTGGCGATATGCACAAAAATAAACTTATAGCCAGAATATGGTGGATCCATGATATCGAACACATGACACACATCCTATCAAACAATCTCAGCAAATGGAATAAAACATGGGAGATATGGACACTGCGAATGCCCCAAAGGGGTTAAATAAAACAATGGAATTCACTATGGGAACTCGGAGAATGGCGTCTGGAGCGGAGACACAAAAGTAGTACACCACCAAATGAAAACACAAATTGACAAAATATGGAACCAACGATTGCCAGTAGGATAAAATTATTTCCCCCCCCCTTTTTTTTTTTTTCTCCTCTCTTCTCTTTTCTTGAAAACTAAGCATCTTAATGGCAATTTGTTAATTTTCTTCCCTTTTTACTGTTAAATATTTGTTCTCTATTCCATTTAACTGAATTATGTTACCATAGTTATCGAAGTAAGAAAAGTTAACAAAATATGTATGACAAAATTAAATACATTATAACTCAATAGGGGGAGGGAGGGGGAAGGAAAGAGAAAGGGGAAAGAAAGAGGAAAATAGTGAACAGGGAGAGGAGGAAAGAGGGAAGGGAAGGGGAGAAAGAGGGAGAAGGAAGGAAAAGGGAAAATTTGGTTATATGGGGAACTGAAAATGAACCCCAATAATCTGGAGGAATTTGAGGCTGATATCCAGGGAGGTATGCCGGAACAAAAGACATTAAGCAGATAACTAAAGTTTGGCAATAAAAATATAACGTTTTTAATGCTAATGACAAACTGTAACAGTATCTATAAGTAACAAGAGTTATATCCGGGATGGAGCTCCAAGGTGGGGCCTTATATAAAAGAAATAAAAAGTTGCACCCAAAAATCCCTTTAAATTGTGCTTTTTCTTTCCTTCTTACTACTTTAATATCTTAATCTATTTTTGTAATATTATTTATATTCTTTTATTTACGTTATAGTTAGAGAAAAAAGAAAAAGAGAAAGTTGAAAACAATGTTTAAATATGCAAAGCATTATTTAAGAAAGCAACAGATATACAGATGTACAAAAAGTTATATATTCATTTCGTTGTATGGAATTGTGTGTTAACGTGTTTTTGATTACAATAAAAATTTATTGAACAAAAAAAAAGGAATTACATGGCAGTTGTGTTGTGACAAATATATACAATTTAATAAAGGACAGGAGACATTTGTTAGCACAATTACAAATCCGTGTTTATTAATAACTCAGAGTAATAAAAGTGTGTCTTATCATAAATCCAATAGAACATTCATTTAGAAATACAATGAGACTGTTTGGACCACAAACCTTAAGAAGATCAATTGCTACATTAGTTAAAGATGGAAGGTGGGTTAATGAAATAATAGGCAATACCATGACAGAAGCAATTTGATAGTCCAGTAGGAGTTGCGGAAGGTAATTATAAAACACATTAGCCACATCCATTCAAACCCTTTTTAAGGTAAATAATTTTACAGTAATAGCTCCCGGAAGAGGGGACATTATAAAAAAAAGCGTTTTAGTCACTTTACTGGACCTTTAGAACTGTAATGTCTCATATTGTATTAAGCTATTCATTATCTTCTCCATAGATAAGTCTAAAGGCTTTTGGACCCCTCTAATTATGGGTTCTTAGAATCATCCTTGAAATTGGAATAGTCACAAGTATTAAATCAACTGGGGGAACTGGGTGGAATTATGGAGGCCATCCATCATTTATAGAAAAAGAGTTAAAAAATAACCAGCTTTTTAGTTACATACAGTTATGGTGGCCATATATTGGCCCTATATTTAAGGAAAAACATTCTAATATAGGGCCATTTAGTTAGATTACCAGCTAACATTCCGTATTAGCCTGGACCAATCATTTTGCTATTTAATGTTTATTTGAAAATGATTGGCCCAGGAGGTTGTTGTACCGTTGGAACAGGTAATTTGAATGGCCTGCATTAGGAGGATTACATTTGAACTAAAGGGAAGGGTTTTGAATCAATTCACATTGACAAAACACTACTAAAATCAGTATAAAAACAGGCTAGAAAAAGTCTACGCTAACGAATGGCAATAAGCAGCCGTCACACACACTGCACTGATGTTGTAGATTTTGCACACTATCACTCTTTTTGTTCTATTTTACGTGTTTATTATTCATAAGCCAATTAGAAGCAAATCCCATCAGCCAATAAGGACACAAACCTCTGTGAGGTGAGATACCTTTAAGAAAGTGCTCGGCTCCCTGTAGGATTTCTAGACCTGGCACATTGGGCACATTGGATTTTCCCTGATTAATTCTATTATATAGAGAACACATTGCTCAGTTATAAGGTTACAACTCAATTTAAATCGAACGGTTTAGGTTTATAATTTCTGGACCTTTCACTGTAGCAAATACAGACAAATGTGATCAACAGTTTGATACAGGTTCTATGGTTATCTCAGTAGAAGACGGACCCCGGTCCATCACCACCATGGTTCCCAAAGAAGAAGGAAGAATAGGCAATGGGACATTCCAGAGAGAGACCTGGCACAGCCAAGTAAAATCAATGATACTTTATTTTAGCACAGCTGATAAACCAATGCAATTCCTACACCTGTGATTAGGTTCATCTCCCACTAAACACACCAGGCGATCAATAAATGGAATACAGTATCTATTATTATTATTGGCCATGCATTTCCAGTGCCCCTTTGCCTATTCTTTCCCAGGTGTTTTGGTTTGGGCAAGCCGAGTATTTGGAGCACATTATTTGGGCAGAACTCCCCTAAAACCTCGCAAGGTCTAAAGCGTTCTCGGAGGCTTGTAATTATACTAACTGGCCCTCGTTCCCTCAGCTGTCTGCTGTTGCTGTCCCGTGCACGGTAGCAGCAGAGGGGGCCAGAGCAGCAGTGGCGCCAGTGATTGGAAATTGGCTACCCAACGTGGGTCAAAAGCTTTTATTTTTTCTTACCGTTCGGCGTAGTGTAGCTTCAGCCTTAGAGTCCCTTTAAACTACAGTCTGAAGGTTGAGCTGAACTGTGGGGGAAAAAGTAGGGGGGGGCTTGGGGGGATGGTGTACTTTAAAATAAATAATAACAAACAAAAAAAATAATAATGCTTTTTCCTCAGTGGAGATACCCTTTAAAGGAACATAGACACCCAACACAAACCAAATACAGTGAAACCAGTGTGGCAGGAATCTACATTCATTAATAAGCAGTGGTGTGGCAGGTGCAGTATACTGACCAGACCCACAAATGATATTTTCTTTATAGAGAAGAACAAAAACTTAATTCAAGGCTGCTGGGATTTTGTCCGACCAGCTAAACTTTGCACAAATCTTAAACTGAACTTAATTTAAAGGGGGTAAAATCCTAAACTGCACTTGCAGTCTGAATCCAGATCCAAACCTAAAGATTTTATTCATTCAGGGTCGGCCTTTGATATGGGCGACCTGTACGACTGCCCAGGTTGTAATACCAGGGGGGCGCCAGCTGGGAGTCTTAGGTCACGGACCTGTAGGTCAAAGTTGTGCACCAGTGCCCCAGCCCCTTCAGTTACAATCGTGCAGAACAAATATATGTATCAGGACCACCCCATATACTAAGCCCCAACACAAATAAGCCTTATAAGATATTTGTATGCTGAGCTGTTCTGTCTGTGCCTTTAGTATGTAAAGTAATGATGTATGTACGATATATACAAGCATGCACTGAAGATACTGAAAGGCATTAAGTGCAGGTGGGGGACTTGATTTGAAGCAGGCCAAGGCAAGCAGCATTCATCAGTGTATTGTGTGTGCCCAGGGGGGTGTTTTGGAGGGGGTGCTAGGTGCCAGTAACAAATCTTGTACAGGGTGCTGTTTATCCTAAGGCCGGCCCTGTATTCATTCCACAATCCATCATTTATTTTGTACCCTACATCCTTCCAAGTTCATGCAAGTGATAACAGAGCAAGATCACTGCTCCAGCAGTTCCTTTGAGTTGACAGTCCATTAACATGTCAGGAACAATATGCTTTCCGGCTGGAAATTAGCATAACATTTTTCGCTCTGTGCCTTGTTGGCGTTGGAATGTAACCTTGCCTGTTACAATTGAAAAAGATAATCTGTTTGTCTTTAAAAAAAAAAGGAGCCCACTCTGGATTATTGCCCCCCACTCTGGAGTATTGCCCCCCACTCTGGAGTATTGCCCTCCACACATAAAGTCATCACGTTCTTGGTCACCTCTCTTATCTAGTCACATCTTTCCTAATTGGTATCCAGCTCTAGGAATAGATATGGTTCAGGTTTATTCAATAAAAGTTCTTATCGTTTAAAATGGTGCTAATCTTGCCCCAACCAATCAGATCTTATTTAACATTTGAAAGATAACATATGATTGGTTGGGGCAAAATTAGCACCATTTTAAACGATAAGAACTTTTAATGAATAACCCTGATAGAGTGCACTGTGCTCTTAATGCCGCATAAATTGTACAGCCCTTCCCACATCTGTACCACAACATACATCCTATTTCTAAACTATCTAATCAGATCTGCAATGGAATTCCTTTACAGTTGGAAAGCCTTATACAGACAGGTCCAGTCAATGGAATTCACTGTGGCTGAAATATACACTTTATTTGTTCAATAAAGTGGAATGCACCAGAGCACAGTGCAGGGTCTAAATACTTTTGTCACTATATGATATTGAATCTTGCTTGATGAAATTTCTGTTCCAAGGTTGCTACACACCAAAAATGTCAAAAAATATAGGGGTCTGAAAATAATTGCCCATTACAAAAAACTATAATTTTATCCTTCTCTGTGTGCTGGCTCATAGTGATTACTGAGTTGGTTAAGGGAGGGAGGGTTGATACTGAGCCAGAGAAAACCAAGTACTTGATTAAACACATGCAGCAACACACACATTTAGTAAGTGATGCTTACATGTATTTCATTTTATATTAAGATATTTCTGTACAGTTGCCCTTCAACATGTGGTCATCAGGTTTCTCAAAGCTAATTTTCTCACTATACCCTTGTGCTCCTTTGGCCTTCTCTGTGCTCATTGAAGCTGCTAGTTATGCCATTGGTGGGAAAGAGCTCTTTCTTTCATATTTTTGAAGACCTGAGGTTTGGACCAAAACACCATTCCAGGCTTCACCCCAAGACATTCAGATATAATGTCAGATAATAACATCTCTCCAGCATGAATTGGAACAATTCTTCCAGCGTTTATTATTTTTAAAACTCTATTTCTGAAGGACTTAGAGGACTTACAGACAGAACTTATTGTGGTATGAAAATTCTTTAAAGCATCCTTCAATGTGAACTTCATTAGGATTTTATACCAGGTGGTGTAAAAAAAAGAGAACCTATTCTATTCAATTACTTTCATAGAAGAAGCAAGTCAGGTATGAATAGAAACAAAAGACGTCATTGGGTGGGAGAGGACAATACACTTCCTACTTGGTGAGCGCTTCTGTGCATTACCTCAGGATGGAGGCATCTCAGAAATCGCAGATTTGGCTCTTAATCTGGTTTCCTAACCCCAGAAGATTTTTTTATTGCTGTGAGACCCAAGGTCCGTCTCTCCTGGTCACATGAAGGACATTACCTTGTGGGTGGACATCTCCTTCATCCCAATGACCATAACCTGCCCATTCAGCATTTTGTCTGTGTATAAATAAATGCAACTGAAATACTAACTTCCTGTTTGCAGGACCCCTAATAGAGACCGTTATGGTCTTGTCCTTGACCCAGCGCCTGGGTTGATTCAGTTGCTCAGTAGAGATCTGAGCATGTTTGAACAGCCAATCAGTAGAAACATTCCAAGTAAGTGGTGCATTCTGGGAAGAAGGACTGTTACTGACCCTGAAATGTCAGCTCATTAAATATCAACAGCAGGGAATAGCAAGGACTGTGTGAGTTTCCTCTTTTGACGAAGATTGTGCCATTTCAATGAAAACAATTAAAAAATCCTTCCACAAATAGCTAATGCCATGACCTTCAAATAATAAGGCTTACATGTCCAATGATGTCAGGTCATTTGTCCTCAGAGATAAGTGCTGTCTTTCTTATTAATATATGGAAGAATGACAACTGTATGGGAGGGAAGGTGTCTGTAGAGGGACAAAAGGCAGCAGTGCTGGAGTCTTAGTAATAAAGGAACTAATGTCTACACCTAGAGGCAACCGGGCAGGTGCTATCAATAAGGTATTTATTCTGATCTGTTTGGCTCTTGCTTTATCTCTAAGAAACATGTTGAAATCCACCTGTAAGGAGCCATTCCTTAAATCTATCTTATTATGATTTACCATAAGGCACACTAGGGGTGCCTGTGGTTGGAGGGTCAGCTGTCAATCTTCCTCCACCAATCCACCCCCTGTGTTTAGGGGAGGGACTAAGGGTGCCAGGATTTTGGGGTCTACGAGCTCCTGAGGTGTATATTTAACATGAGAAATCCATATAGAAAAAAAGGTGCGTCACTCTGATGAAAAAGAACAAGGAAGCAGCTGCAACCCTAAGTTATTACATTAGGAGAGGAATAAGAAAAGATGCCATTATATAATGCTACAGTACACTTAACAGTACTACAAGAACATGTAAGAATAAGGATGCATTGCTGAACACCCCCAGACATTCTAACAGCAATAGGAACAGAAAGTTTCCTGTGTTTTCCTGATCGGTTTGCTATAAATGAGCAGTGGATATGAGATAATAACGTTTAGCTGCATTAATGATCTAATCTCTAAATACATTTTGTTCATATTGGTACGTTAAAGGTTAAACTCGCTGTCAGTTCAGTGGGAGGTTTTAAAATATTTTTAGAAAACATTTCCCCACATCTTACCGGTGTGAATTTTAAAGTGGCTTTGAAGGTGACTTTTCCTAGAGAATTGCTTCCCGCATTCCATACACGTGAAAGGTTTCTCTCCTGTGTGAATTTTCTGGTGGCGCTGAAGATGCCACTTTCTAGAGAAAAGTTTCCCACATTCGGTGCACATGAAACGTTTTTCTGCGGTTTGGCTTTTCGGTTGACTCAGAAGGTTGTCTTTCTGGAAAAATAATTCCTCGCAATTTGTCTCTGTATAAATATTGCAGTCAGTGTGAGGATTGCTATTCTGAGAGAACGTGTCCTCACATTCTGTGTGAGAGGTCTTGTGCCTGTGAAGATGACTCTTTCGAGAGAACGGCATTCCACAATCAACACACATGTAAGGCTTTTCTCTTGTGTGGATTTTCTGGTGCCGGTGAAGGTGCCATTTTCGAGAAAAGTCCTTCCCACATTCCGAACATGTGAAAGGTCTCTCCCTAGTGTGGAGTTTATGATGGCTATCAAGATTGGTCTGAAAGGACCCTTTCCCACATTTCGCCCCTGTGTGAATATCACTGCAGCTTTTTTTGGAAAACTGTTTTCCACATTCTTCGCAATTTATAGTTGTCTCTCCCGTTTGAACCATGTGGTGTTTCAAAATATCCATCTTAAGAGAAGAGCAATTCCCACACTTATTAAATGTATATTGTTTTTCCCCTACGTGTATCACCTGATGTTTCAGAAGTGCAACCCTGAAGGAAAAGCTTTCACCACATTCTGTACAGGAGAAAGGTTTCTCACCTGTGTGAATTCGATGGTGACTTAGAAGATTTCCCTTAAATGAGAAACTCTTTCCACATTCTGTACATGTGAATGGTTTCCCCCTTGTGCGAGCTTGCTTTGCGAGACTCAGAGATTTATTGTGTGTTGTATTAATGAATGGTTTCATCCTAACTTGCGAATTTTTATATTTGCTAGAAAAGTTTTTCATGATAGGGAAACAGAGATGCGTGAGAAGATCATTCTTCACCGAGAATCTTATTCCACATTTACAGCAGACAAACCCAGACGGTGCAGTGCTTGCTGACCAATCTTCATATTGCACCTCTGATGTCCATTGTTCATGTATGTCTGCTTGGTAAACTGCAGGTGCATTTAACACTGCACCACATTTTAACCTTTGTTTATTCAAAGTGCTGGAATAACAGTTGGAATCTGTTGTTGTGTTCTGATGGCTTAACCATGGTCTGCAAAGTTCATATTGTGAATTCCCTTCATTGTTTAAGTAACTGCCTAAAAAAAGAAAAGAACAGTATCAGACCTGAAATGAATTTGTTACAAAAATACAGCAAACACATGGCAAACTGGAAAGGATTTTATTGACTGCCTGCTGGAATGCCAGAAGTTCCTATATGTAATAAGGGCTCCCTAACCTTTTTCTTTCTCTGTCTCAAGAAGAAATAGAAAAAGCTACCAATTCATTTACCTATTGTAGTCTCAGCCAATCACAAGCACGCGATCGGGAATGATTTACAGACATGTCTGAAAGTTTTACCGAACTATATTGCAGTAAATTAATCATTAATTTTCCTTATCCCAGGCATGACCAATGGCAAGAGGGTTGAAAGTCCCTTTAACTCGTGACCAAAGACAGCCATGGATTCACACGTCGTAAGCCATAATGTGATTATTATTATTATTTCTATAATTACAACTGATGCTAAATCTCGAGACTCCCAAATAAGGGCAGCAATCGAAATCTCAGATTTAGTTAAAGCAAAATGTGACGTTGTGTTTCTAACATTGCCAGATAGACACCAGCCTTTTGGGAAAGTTCATAAAAATATGTTTCATTTCAGTTTTTTTACATTCCACAAATCTTCACCTGTCCACCTTGCGTTTTGTTGCTACATAAATAAAGCTTAAAAAATACCAATTTCTAGTTTGCAGTACCCATAATGGTGTCTATTATTGTTCTGCAATTAGAGCTGATATCACGGCCTCTGAATGGCACTAGAAGTCCCCACACTTAAACTCCCCACTCCAACCCAAACACTGCCTCTCCACCACTGACATGCCCACTCTCTGGCCTGCCCCGCACCACCCCCTCCCACATTACAGCAGCCAGAATCTGGAAACCCTAGTCCTACCCTTTGAATTAGCTCCCTGCAGTGATTGGCTGCTCAGTAGAGCTCTGAGTATATTTGAATCACCCAACAGCTAATCAGTAGCTATTAGTGTCAGGAACATTCCAAGGAAGTGGTGCATCCTGGGAAGAAGAAGAAACATTAAAGAACCTGAAAATGGCAGCTGACCACAACAAGTCATAGCAAAAGATATGGAATCAATTAATTTTTTTAAAAAAAAACAAAGAGACTACAGTATATAATTATGTCATGGTATGTGCAAAGTTCTGTCAATACTGGGAGATTTAATAAAAGTTCTTATTGTTAAAAATGGTGCTAACTTTGTCCCAACCAATCAGATGTTAGTGTTCAAATGTTAATAAGATCTGATTGGCTGGGGAAAAATCAGCACCATTTTTAACGATAAGAACTTTTCCCACTGTTTTCCATGTAACTTTACTTACCAAATACTGGTGAGATATCTCTAGAACTGACAGTGTTGTTAGCACTGTACTGAGGTACTTACTGCCATTATCATCAGGTGTTACTGCTTCATTCTCATTGTTCACATAATCATCACAAAGTAACAATACTTTCTCTATCCGTATATAGAACAGTTCAGATTCAGGCTCCGGGAAACCTGCCAATAAAGGAACAGACGGGGCTGTGTAAAACCAAATGGTAAGAATGACATCATACAGACATTATAGGGGTCTATTCGCTGGTTACTCACCGGACACAGGGACTAATTCCTTTTCAGTCTTTATCAGGGGCAGATAATCTACATTGCCCGGTTCTTCGTTCTCTGGTTTTACCTCTATCCTTCTGTCTTCTATATCTGGAGAACCTGACAGATCAGAACATATAAAGCTGGCTGTGGGGGCTCTGTTATATATATTACAATACTTATTATATTAAATGCAATAGATACTGTTCATATGGTAGGGAGAGCAGATTATACAGTAAAAACACATGGGTGGTTTTTAGCATATACTGTCAGATCTGACGGCAAGTGTATAGATGCGACTAAATCCCGCCATCGGCATTGTTACCTGGTCTGAACAAACAATTTCCATCAGAATGTTATCGGCTCTCTATATTACAGTATAGGGAGTTTATAACATTGTTGTCATGTATGCGTGCAACAAACTATTGTTCCTTGTAAAGTATATAGGGAATGACCATTCTTGTATAAGCACCCATCAGGCAAACTCACAATCAGATTCCATTGGGCACCTTGAGAGGACTTTTTTCACCCACAGATTCACTCACTTGAAGACATACTAGCACAATTTTGCTGTAAATTTGCACCAACCAATCAGATGATTCATTTTTAATGGTCTAATGCAGTTAGAAAACATTTGATAACGTCTGATTTTGCAACTCTTATTAAATAAACCCCAAAGGAGCCGATTTCTAACGTCTAACCACGGGTCTTTTGAATAATCATAGCAGATAATCATGGCCTAGGTGAGTAGAATGTTGTCTATGGAGACACTGAAGTGGGCTCTTAATTTCTGCACCTTCATATACATTGTTGCCGCATGAGGTGTATTCTGCATTTTCCATAAGTGTTTACATCCTTCTGCCCCCACCCCCCAATTGGAAGTTTAGTTATGACAAACACTTTCAGTCTATTTTCCACAAAACTTCATTCTCCTATACACAGGGTTCATTAATTTGGCTTGAAAAAGCCAAATTTTTGTTCTTTCTATTTCTTCTTCTTCTGTTTTATTCTTCCTCTTTTTTGGACCGTATCTCCTCCCACAGTTTTTGAGCTAGAGACATGAAAGTGTGCTGTCTTCTAGCTAAGGAATCCGCGGAAGCGTTACGGCGTTATCTGCGAATTTCTGGACATTTTTTCCCATAGACTATAATGGTAACAATCCTCAAATGTGTGTGAGAGAGTGTGTTCAAACTTCCTGCTTCCAGTAAGTTGAGTGATATCACCTGACCTCTGCTAGCCCCTCTGCCCCGGGGGAGAAGCATGCTCAGTAAAGACTTAATGCTGGGGAAATCAGGAAGTACCAGGGGGAAAATTGAAAGTTGAGAAGGGGAGCCTATTAATGCAGACAGGCTGTTCAAATGACTACAAGCTGGTCACATGGCTGAAAACAGGAAGAGTTCAAGCAGGAAGTAATATTGCTAAACCTTTCCAGCAATAACTTCTCACGAGTTTTATCTAGAGATGTGATTTAGGTTTCATTTTGAAGGTGTGATGGAAGGCTTCTTATATCATTCTTACTAGTTTGGAAGAATTGGAGATCACAGTTACCCTTAAAACTATTGACATCACTTACCGGCCACAAGGATCAGCTCCATTTCCTTCTTTATTATCGACAGGTGATCCTCATTTTCCAGTCCTTCATTCTCGGATTTTGCCTCTAAACTCAGTTCCATCTCTGGAGAACCTGCAGATGGAACAGAAGACCCATCATATGAAGCCATCTTTGGGTTCTGTGTTACACACAATGAATCCGTGATGTACAGGGTGGAGTTCGTCCAGTAAAACACAAAGTGATCGCTCTTCAATGTATCTTTATTGCATTCCTCGGAACTACAACCTCAGACCAAACAGAGCTTTCCGAGCTCACAAGGGCGAAAACTAGGTTGTACATTACTGTCACGTACATATACCTATTACCAGATCCATCCTCTTAGTTTACCTATATTCACATAGCTTTATGGAATCCATTTTGTATTTAATCACAATTTAATTTTATGTTTTTATTTTAAGATTTGTTTCTTGCTGTTCTTTTAGATTTCTGGAATAATAACTCCTGGCTCCCTACTGGGTTTATGGACTAGCTTATCAGCCATTTGCTGAGGCCAGGAAGTCCGTATACAGCAAGGATAAAGACAATATTCATATATAGTATAAACACTGGAACCCTGCTCCTACTGGGAGCGTAATATTAATAAAACTTTAGATAATGGGTTCTATGCCATGACACTAGACACTTCTTCCATAATGGGTTCTATGCCATGACAGTAGACACTTCTTCCATAATGGGTTCTATGCCATGACACTAGACACTTTCTACTTCCAGTTTACCATTTTCCTTAACTTCTACCAAGCAGTCCAACAAAGCCAGTTTGTTGTTTTGTACCTCTTCCCTTGTGAATTTAATGTTTTATTACTGTGGATAGAGGCTTCTGTGGCTGCTATAATATCCACCACCTTACTCTGGGCGTTCCTATAACACCTCTTAGCCACTTTCTAATAATTGAATACAACAGATATACCATGACCTGGATGAATGAGAACCTTCGCAAGCATATTTCTAATCATTTTGGGGAGAAAACCCTCAAACTTGTACGGCAATATGAAAAGACAGCAAGGAAATTGGCAGACTACAGAAACCACCTACGATTTAACCTCCGATGCAGACAACAAAGGCTAGTACCATGCAGTATGTGGTGGATATTATAGCAGCCACAGAAGCCTCTATCCACAGTAATAAGGTATCACAGAGTGAGGCAGAACAACTTCGCCTTAAGGTATCTGCAGCCTTAGCCAGTGCTAAAACTCCTTCATCTAACCTGACTACACAGGAAAGAAGAGCCTTAACATCCCTCAAGAAAGATTCCAGTATCACCATTCTACCGGCAGACAAGGGAAGATGCACAGTGGTACTCAACACCTCAGACTACCATGATAAGGTGACCATGCTCCTGGCCGATAACAACACGTATGAGGCTTTAACAAGGGATCCCACCAGCCGTTACAAGAAAAGAGTAGGAAAATGGTAAACTGGAAGTAGAGGTTTACAGAAAACCAACACACACAGATCAGTATTTGATGTTTGACTCCCACCACCCTTTAGATCACAAGCTGGGGGTCATCAGAACCCTGCAACACAGAGCCGAGAACATCCCCACTAGCACAGAGGCGAAGGCTAAAGAAATGAAACATCTCAGAGGAGCCCTTAAAACTTGTGGATATCCAGACTGGGCCTTTGTCAAAAGAAGTAGAAGGAAAGAAAAGAACACGAATACCAACAGTGAAGGGGAAAAGCAAGACAGGAGGAAGAACATGGTCATCCCATATGTAGCAGGGGTCTCCGAGAAATTAAGAAGAATTTTCAAAAAACATCGTATCCCTGTCTGCTTTAAACCGAACAACACACTGAGGCAGCAATTGGTACATCCGAAAGACCCAATACCAAAACACAAGAAAAGCGACATCATATATGCAGTGCAGTGCAGTGAAGAATGCTCTGATTTGTATGTGGGGGAGACCAAACAGCAACTGCATCAACGTATGGCCCAGCACAGAAGAGCCAATTCCTCGGGTCAGGACTCAGCCGTGTATCTGCATCTTAAGGATAAAGGACATACCTTTGAAGATTGTAATGTTAACATACTGGCGAAGGAACGTGACTGGTTCAAGAGAGGTGTTAAGGAGGCCATTTATGTGAAAATAAAGAAACCAAGCCTAAATAGAGGTGGGGGGGTTCGACACCAACTGTCTGCCATGTACAATGCTGTTTTAACACCTTACTCTGGGCGTTCCTATAACACCTCTTAGCCACTTTCTAATCACACCCTTAACACCTGGCTGTGATATGCTAATTGGGATTTTCCAGGGTACATAATTGCCACAGATTCTTGTACAAGTCATTCTGAATTGAGAAAGCCAGTCGGATGACTAGCGAAACGTCTTCAAGAACTACATTTCAAGTCCAGTTGATCTAATTGAATACAATGCATTAATGTATGGCCCAGCACAGAAGAGCCAATTCCTCGGGTCAGGACTCAGCCGTGTATCTGCATCTTAAGGATAAAGGACATACCTTTGAAGATTGTAATGTTAACATACTGGCGAAGGAACGTGACTGGTTCAAGAGAGGTGTTAAGGAGGCCATTTATGTGAAAATAAAGAAACCAAGCCTAAATAGAGGTGGGGGGGTTCGACACCAACTGTCTGCCATGTACAATGCTGTTTTAACACCTTACTCTGGGCGTTCCTATAACACCTCTTAGCCACTATCTAATCACACCCTTAACACCTGGCTGTGATATGCTAATTGGGATTTTCCAGGGTACATAATTGCCACAGATTCTTGTACAAGTCATTCTGAATTGAGAAAGCCAGTCGGATGACTAGCGAAACGTCTTCAAGAACTACATTTCAAGTCCAGTTGATCTAATTGAATACAACAGATATACCAGTGCAGTGCAGTGAAGAATGCTCTGATTTGTATGTGGGGGAGACCAAACAGCAACTGCATCAACGTATGGCCCAGCACAGAAGAGCCAATTCCTCGGGTCAGGACTCAGCCGTGTATCTGCATCTTAAGGATAAAGGACATACCTTTGAAGATTGTAATGTTAACATACTGGCGAAGGAACGTGACTGGTTCAAGAGAGGTGTTAAGGAGGCCATTTATGTGAAAATAAAGAAACCAAGCCTAAATAGAGGTGGGGGGGGTTCGACACCAACTGTCTGCCATGTACAATGCTGTTTTAACACCTTACTCTGGGCGTTCCTATAACACCTCTTAGCCACTATCTAATCACACCCTTAACACCTGGCTGTGATATGCTAATTGGGATTCTCCAGGGTACATAATTGCCACAGATTCTTGTACAAGTCATTCTGAATTGAGAAAGCCAGTCGGATGACTAGCGAAACGTCTTCAAGAACTACATTTCAAGTCCAGTTGATCTAATTGAATACAACAGATATACCATGACCTGGATGAATGAGAACCTTCACAAGCAGATGTCATGATATGTTTGTCCATGTAGGATAAAAATGTATCGAAATGTATGGTTCTATACCCATTCCATTAGTAAATATTTATACTGCTATTAAGCGCCTGTGTTTCTACCTCCTCCATGTAAAGGTTGGCCACAATAGGTGAAACTGGAGATCCCATAGCAATCCATGTTTTTGCTTATAGAACTTATCCTGTATTTGAAATAGGTGGTATTAGGCACAAGTCCAACAAGAAAAATACCTGTTCTGGGTTGAGATCAGTTCTGCTGGTAAGAGTGCTGTCTTGGCCCAGCCGTTTTCTCACCATGTCAACAGCCTCCTTGGTGGGTATACAAGTGAAGAGAGAGTCACATCATAGGAGTAGAAGGAAAGAAAAGAACACAAATACCAACAGTAAAGGGGAAAAGCAAGACAGGAGGAAGAACATGGCATCCCATATGTAGCAGGGGTTCTCGAGAAATTAAGAAGAATTTTCAAAAAACATCGTATCCCTGTCTGCTTTAAACGGCAACACGCTGAGGCAGCAATCGGTACATCCAAAAGACCCAATACCAAAACACAAAAAAGCGACATCATATATGCGGTGCAGTGCAGTGAAGAATGCTCTGATTTGTATGTGGGGGAGACCAAACAGCAACTGATCAACGTATGGCCCAGCACAGAAGAGCCAATTCCTCGGGTCAGGACTCAGCCGTGTATCTGCATCTAAGGATAAAGGACATACCTTTGAAGATTGTAATGTTAACATACTGGCGAAGGAACGTGACTGGTTCAAGAGAGGTGTTAAGGAGGCCATTTATGTGAAAATAAAGAAACCAAGCCTAATAGAGGTGGGGGGGTTCGACACCAACTGTCTGCCATGTACAATGCTGTTTTACCTTGTGTTCCTTACAAAAACAATATTGGGAGGCAGGAATAACCAGTCTTTTATCCCTGTCTATTTTTCATTTTAAAGGGCATGTCCACCCCTTATCTGGGACCCTAAGTGTACCAAAAATGACCTTATATTCAGCGTGCTATAACTGCGGATGTCATACGCAATGGCACTCTCCTGTCCCAAGTCTCGCCCTCCTCTATGTCACACCACCTCCCTCGGTCCGTTGCTTCATTCTCCTAACCGGACGCAATGTGAGGCTGGGGAACAAAGAATGAACGTCAGCTAGACGTCTCTCTCTCCTCGCCTTTCTGGAAGTGCATGCGGGAGAAGGGATTGTCCAGCAACACCCAGAACAGAAAGCCTGGTATGTTTACTCTCTTTTTTGTTTGGGGGGGGTGGGGTGGGGGGTTGGGTGTTAGAGGTGATTTCACTCTCTCCTCCTTCCATATATGATGGTTGTATGTATGAGAGAGATAGTGATGGCTGAGAACTGCAGTCCTAGTAGAAGCTATCAATGGGTGGGTTATAATAATAAATGTACCCCTTTCTGTAAATTAGTATGTATATTATAACCACCTCACTGTTCTTTGCACTTTATAAACTCACTCACTCAGCCTGTGACCTTTGTGCTTCTATATTGTCAAGGAACTCCTCTGTGACTTATATTATCCTTATAATTACAGTCAGGGTGTACATTATGCCAACTATATAATGTACTGATTATGGATAACATTTGTCCATGTAAATACAGGGGTCCATTGGGGGGGGGGTCATCTTTTAGTAACATGCCCTTTAAACTATGTTCACTATGTGATAATGCATAAATTGCTCATTGTGCGTACCCCATGTATTTAATTAGAAAAGTGTCAGCCTATCAATTAAAAACAGATCGCCTTACTTGGAGTGCTTGCGTTATGCAGCACTTTACCAGCACTGTGTCATTTACCAGAGTGTTCATTTTGCTGTACTATCCTTACCACAAAATTTGCACAAATGCTATCGCAAAACCCTTTCACACAGAGGAAAAGTCGCAATACTATGCTTAAAATGTTGGGTCAGTAAAATACGAGTTCCCTATTTCCACACATATGGATTGCTAATATTGGAGGAATGCCCCCTGTATATCAGCAAAATTCCACCTAGATTCAATAGAATAAGTAAAATGCTAAAAAAACCTGCAAAAATACAGTTGGCTCTTTATGCACATATACATTGATGATAGAAAGGCGATTTGACCTTTGTGTGACGCTACATGATTTTTGCGATTTGTAATGTCATTGGAGAAGTATGTCATCACACCAAGATTGGGCCAGCAGTTTTATGGAATGTCAACGCCAGTAATGGCCCGCCATGAAGAATTAAGCAAATGGATCTTGTGAAGAAAGAGATATCTGATTAACCACATAAGGCACCCAGAAATCTAAGAAGCAGATCAGAATTGTATGACCAGAGAGATGAATATCATAGAGTCAAAAGAAATAGATTTAAAGTTAAAATTAATTAAACACTTACCCTGGATCTAAGAGGCTTCCGAAGAACTGAAGACGAGTAAGGAATCCCTGCAAATTGTATGATATACGTTAAGGGAAATGAAAATCATGGAATCTACTAAAGGACATGTATCTGTGCCAAATTATTTTTCAACTAATCACACAGTCATGAGGATTAATTACCACCAATATAAATCTGCTTTCCCCCCCCTTCTCTGGTCTTCCTATCCCCCCCCCTTGTTTTTTGTAAATTTATAGTTCTGGGAGTTTTACTTTTTAATTTGGGTGGGGGTACACTTTGGTCAGTAAATAACTGTGAATCACCCAGCCCCTCCCCCTGGCACAACTTAATGTAACTTCCATTATATAAAGTAAAAGCTCATTTCTCTGTCCCCTTCATTTTTAGTTGATTCAACATTAAGAATCAGGAAAAGGAATAAGTCATTATCTGTTGCCTTGTCTGTGCCTGCAGCACCATCCTGCACCGCAGTTTACTGTAGCTGCTGTCTGTGTTACTGAAATCCCAATGTAGCACTGTACTTAACAGAATTCAATTACAAGGTCTCCCCAACACCACACATCTTCGAAAGAACTCTTACTTTTCAAGTAGTGTTAACAGCTGCCATTGGTGCTTTTCGTCCCATAGCAAATCAGTTTCACATTTTACTTTAACACAAAAATCACTGGTGGAATTCTATTGGCTGAAGGGGTCACATTCTCCACTGCACATGCTCCCCAACTCTAGCTGTGCCCTCAGTTTTTGGAGAGCACACAGAGAGAGGAAATGCATAGCTATTAGGAGTGGGCTGACCGGACATAAGGATATCTATCCCGAAGCACAGAGAGCAAAAAGGGATCAGGTTCCTGGAGGGCGAGCCCAAAATGTATAAGGATAAAGGCAAGTCTTTTGTTTAACGTAGTGGTCCCTTTAAGAATCCCTTTAAAAAAAAAATTTAGATTGTAAGCTTTAAACGGGACAGAAAGGGCCCTTCTTTCCTCTTATGGCAAAACTCTAATACTTTTATTTAGTTATATAATTTTATAATTTATATATTAATGTACTTAAAGGGCATGTCCCCCCGTTACCCCTAAACGATATTTACCCCACTACTGGCCCCACTGTGTATTGTCTTAAATCCTCACCCTTCCAAGTCCCCTGCGCTCAAATGGTTCTCCCTGTATGTCCCTCCAAAGTCCCAAACACTGACCACCAGGAGCCTGCCGAGTCCCTATAGGAACTCGGCTCCTTCTCTCCTCCGGGTAGAAAATGAACATGCGCACAGCAACCCTCCCCCTTCCCTCTCCCTCCCCCTGCTCAATCCCCTTTCTGTAGGTAAGACCTCCCTCCCCCACCCCAACTGATGTAAGTTATTTGAACAAAAACTTCCCTGATCTCTACCTTACATTGTTTGGTTTCCCCGACGTTCAGTACAGCCAGGACGACCTTCCGGTTGATTGGCTGCCTCTCAAAAAAGCCCCCCAATTCCATTGACGCGGCTGCCGGTCTGGCCCCCTCTTCCCAGTTTCATGTCATTTGTACATGGTGTCGTTACTATAATTATTTCAATCATCGAAATATTATCACAAACAAACAAGTATCTCTGAAACAATAAGAATTCGTAAATCTGTTTTTTCCATTTTGACTGAAATGACTTAAGACCAACCACTGGTGCCAATGAAACTGCCAGATTTTAAAACAGCAATCGATAATAGTCCAGCTAGTGAACCTTACTACTACCCATTGCCAACGCATTCCTCACCACTATATATCTTTAAAAGTATTTTATACTGTATTTTCTTAATTTACTAAAAGCATTAAAAGCATTGATCAATGCATGTCTAAGTAGAAATAAAGGCCAGTTTAGCAGGCTACCACCCAGATAATACCAATCAATTTCCCCCCAATTATAATACATACAGTACTAACGTGTGTGTGTGCGAGATAAAAATGCTTAGAGTGCAATTAGATTGACGATACAATCAACACAAACGATATATCTTGTATCATTTTGTGGAGAGTATATTAACAATACATTAATACCACATTCTTACTGTGATGTTCAATTTTTACATCGTTTATATAATGGTAGGAAGTGTAAATCACTGAATGTGTAGAGATAACAATACGTACAGAAATAGTTTAAGCATTTTTCGTTCCTCTTTGGTTGTTACAGACTGACTGGATTAAGTAAACTAATCATTTTTGTTTGTTTAGTGCCAGGATGCCCTTCTGCTTACCATAAGCTAACTATAAATAGGTTGTTTCTTTTTTGACCAATCAGTGTATTTGTGATAGAGGATATTTTTTTTTATTCATAGTAGAATCTCTTACAATTTTCGGGATTTAACTCTAACACTGGTTAATAAAATATTTTGTTTGGTTTAATTTTCTCTGGGACTCGCGACTTTTCTTGTTTACAGCTGGAATCACTAGAGATAGTCAAACAACATGCCAACCATATAAAGAACGTCTGCAGTAAAGGTTCCAGGGAGGTGGAACTCCCCTCTTTTTTAAAGATGTGCTAAATGACTCTTAAGTGTCTTCTGCCAGAAATGATCCCATTTAAACAGAGGGGAACTATACTGTACACGCAACTACAATAAATCTTCATGTTTTTTTATCTTTCTGAAAAAGCATATGTATTGGACAGCATGGATGTGGTGCACTCTGTAGTGCAATATACATATCAGCACTCCTCAATGTTTAAAATGCGGTGCTCGTGAAAAAGGGCACCGCCAGATGCCACTAGTAATATGAAGTTCAAATAAGAAGTCATGGCACTCCCACTGTATGTTTGTGTATTTTTATTCGCAAATACATCATGTAATGCATAACAATTGCGCCACGTTTCGAGGATTCGGTCCCTCTTTCTCAAGCAGATCCGCAAACAAAATTGGTACATAACACAAAGATCCCCTTAAATTAGGTAAGAAAGGAAGTGACATACAATAAAGCTGTGTTTGTAATACGTTCATAATTGTTCCTATTTGTCAGATCATCCTGTTAGTAAACACTTATAACATTATTAACTTATTATAATAGCCATAACTCATATAACAGAAATTCCCCTATATCGAAGGCCTGCACTAAAATTAGTAAGCAAACAACCCGGCATGTTTTTCATAAAATTAAGTGCAAATCATAATCACGGTTACAGACCCCCCGCAGACTGTGTTAGTGTAGTCCATCCTTATGACCCACCATACTCTCTCGCCTTTTTCAGTTTAAGTCACGAAGGAGTTTAAGTTCCAAGGAGAGTTCACCCCTCTCCTTGGAACGGGGACCGATTATGGGTCATCCTACCAACATATAAAGTCCGTCATGGACAAATACTACAATACGTGCAAAAAAAAAAACAAAAACATATTCTTGACATAATTATTAACAAGACACACTCACTATATTGGTGTAACCTGCGGTAACTCTTACGATTGTACCTGAACCAGTAAGCCTTTCCATCTGACCAGCTGACGAACCGGAATAATGCTAGTATTTTCTCAATGGACACGTCCAAATCGGTACAAAGTAGGCTTGGACATGTTGGTAATTTTGCCCTATCATGTTGCCCATATGGATGAATGACAGCCATGATTACTTGCCATTTGTGTATTCTACACTTAAGGTAATTTGCATCCGGAGCGTGTATTAAAGACTGAGTTAAACAGCAAACTAGAAAAAAAAACTAAAAAAAATTACCCAGTTGCCAATGAATACAATAGCCAACCTATTCATAATCTTGAATAACATGTATGCTAGTTGGCCAGACAAACAGCAGGAAGGCTTTAGGTAAGAGAGGGGGACCATGATGATAACTTTGAACCTATGAAAACTTTCAGATGACCAACCATCATTGCCATATGGAAGCTCCCCTCGTAAAAACCGCACTTAAAAGTTTGAAAAAAAGGACTCTTCGTATCCAATGTGATAAAACCAAGATAAATGTTTGCATCAGTCTACGGGCTTGCACATATTCCCGATGTGCGTCCGCATCTCACGACCACCGGACTTTTTATGCGTGTAGCTGTCTATGTCGGGGGTCGTGGCTCGGGCGCATATTGAGCGCGTGTACGAACCTTTAAGGGATTTTACAATGCCATACGAAACATATGGTGCACTGTGGGTCGGACCCGGATCACACGTGTGTTTGAGGCTTAAGCACAATGTCTATAAAGCATGAAAATTTATTTCCACACTACCACATGTATTTGTCTTTCTATCCACAAATATTTAATAAAGGTACATATTTATAAGAGGTACAAAAATGTGCTTGTGTTTCTTTTCTACAGCAATCAATCAGATGTAATTAAATGCTTTGTAAGTTGCAGTAAACAGTAAAAAGGGTAATCATCTTATAGTATTGAGGCAAATTTAAAAGCAAACTGCCTTTTATGCTTTTAAGCGGGCCCTCATCTATGGAAAACATACACTGTAGCATTCATCAAGTCTTCCCCTGACTAGTCATTGACTAATACAGTAATAAATTAGCAGATTGCATCATGGTTGTAACAAACAGTTTTAAACTTCAGTCAAAGGTGGCTTAATGGACTTTTGCACAATATGTCCGCACAGAGCATTTAGGAATGGTCTTTCTGTAAGGGGAAGAAGAATACTAGAACAGAAAATTCGACACAAAGAAATGGGAGAATAACCAGGTCAAGGGTTTTTGCTCTGAAAAGCTTCTTGAAAAAAGAAGAAAGAATAATCGCAATGCGTACTACATTTATTGACTCCAATTCACTTATACCATAATAGAAGCCTATGTTTGAGGAAGTATGTATTTTTTTTTCTTGCTATATGTTTGAATTTGCATGTTAGCAAAGTGCAAATGGCAGTAGTAAGCAGGAATCACACCATAATATCCTCTTTGTTCCAATAACTAACCAATTAAATAGGCTGTTAATACGATGTTATAATAACATCACAGAGTAGCTGTAATAATACAATACAATGTTGATCATGGTGGAACATATATATGAACTTGCTCTGTGTTTTCTAACCAGGTCTTCAGTTGTATTTGCTTATATCACTTAAAAGCAGAGCACTTCTTGTTCAATAGATATCACCCCAAACTATGTGTTGTTATTTTTTTTAGTTAGTTACCTTGGTTAACACCAGTATCATTGTTTTTTCTAACATACATTTTCCCCATCATATAGGCCTAGCATCAGGAGACAGCACCCATACAACCCAGACCTGTAGCCTACTTATGGTGGGAGACGGGGAATGAATTGATCATTAGAGCTTGAAATTAGCACTATATGACCTGAAAGCCATTTTTCATTCTCTTACATCAACCAACATATAAGCACGCATATACTGCAATAAGAAACCGTTACCTGCGAGGTAAATCAACTTTACTACAGTACAAATCCCTTTATTAAAACTTATTAGAAACAATGATAAACCTTAAGCTTGTCGGCATGACCCCTCCAGATGCTCACTCAAAAAGTGAGTACAGACAAGGTCAGCGCTTTGCTTTGGACTCATGACACCAACTCCGTGCGAAGAGACAAACAGTTAGTAGAATGTTTTCCTTACCTAACATCATTTGTAATTACCTGTGTGGTGTCTTCCCAATGCAAGTAATACAAAATGACTTAATGAAATTCATCAAGCTTACACAACAAGAAAAAAATTACTGTGCAATGCTAAAGTTAAAACCCGATACATACTCCAGTGCCCATAGTTTTGTCCCAGGCCGCTTTCTGTCTGCATCTGTGCTATAGCCAGGTCGTCGGATAAATGTTATGTATGTAGTTAACACATCTTGCGTAAAACGTGAAAACCAAATGTTTAAGGCCTTCAACACGATATAAAATAATGAATGTGCATTACTAGTCTTTGGTGGCCTGCACACAGGAAGACTCCATAACTGCATTTTCACCAAGGTTTTGGTAACAAATGAAACTAAGTGAACAGATCCATGACCCTCCTTATTAAATGACCTAGGGTTTTTTGGTGTGTGAAGGCGCTACATCTTAATGGATCAATTTAACAATTTAAATAAGATTTGTAAATTGTAGGATAACTTTGCAAGGTTCTCTAGAACATAAAATATGGGGGCATTCCGGTAATATCCTTTCCAGTGGCTAAACATTTCCTGAAAGAAGTTCAACAAATCTGTTATCTTAGAAGGGAAAGTAGTTGAGCCAGTCCCTATTAACATGTATATAAGGCAGTCGTGTTTGCTTGTTTTTTTTTTTTTCCTTCCTGTGTATTTTTAATCTGGTTCATTTATGTTATACATAGAACAGGAGTAGCCGCTCACACTGCTGCCGTGGGAGAGTTCATACCATGGGTAGCTCATACCTTTCAATTATTTGTTAATTTGTTGTTCATGAGGACGGTTCTCAGAGCACCAAAACTTCAATATAAACAAGGGAGATTCGCTCCAATGCTGTGCGACTATTAGCTGGCGTTAATACTTACCACCAACAACCCGCGCAACCCTCGGTAAATTGGTTTGCGATGGCTGCGGGATTCCCTTTTCCCGGTACTCGCACAGACACCGCAAAGCGATACTACCGTCACGCTACCCAGTTTGTAACAGCTAAGATGAGCGCTGCATACCGCAGAGCTCCTCTTAAATGAAGGCTGATAAACTGTCTTAGACTTGCACGTATGCAACAGTTTACCGTACTTTATATATTCTGGTAAAATTCCCGGAGTGGTGAGAGCACTTGATTTGTCAATTTATATGATGTTTGTGGCTCTAGGTTGGGCCAGCTGTTTGCCGATTTACACAAATTCTAAAAAAAAAAGAGCTGCAAGTGCAATATTAATTGTGATGGCTATCCCGGTAACTTTTGTGCATTCCCTTCTTAAAATCATGCACACTCCTTAATTTTGTTGCCTCGATAATCTCTCCTATGTCTTTTTGGGAGCAGCCCACGACATTTTTTATCCACAACCACCCCAAATCCCATTTTGAAGGTGGAAGATTAAGTGTCGGGTGGAACTCTTGAAATAAGCTGTTTTCATAAACACCCCATTACAAACCTTTTCCATGTATTCATACACATTAGATGGCACGTCTATATATAGAGCCTGCTAGGAAGCTTTGAATGTTGTTTTGCCTTTTGCTGTTAATATGCAATGGGGGAGATCTAGAAAGACATCATATACCTTTTCTTACGGGGTCTTTGCAAGTAGCAGTCTATGATTTTGTATCATATTGGTGTTTTCGCTATACATAAAATTCCCGATCTGATAGCTGTGAAGATAGGGAAAATAATAGAAAATAAGGCAATTTCACTTAGAAACATTAGCCTTAATTCATTACTCCTTAATGGTATGAAAAGTACGGGTTCACAGTTTAGGAAACCATAATGGTGAAGGCAGTCCTAGAGTAACATTATTTAAATGCTCCCAATTGTGTTGATATCAGTTAGTCAAATACAGAATTAATGAATGCGCTGGGTACACACATTAGCGATATAGTGGCCAACTCACCCCCACAGCATTGGCCCAATACTCTATTGTGGTGGACGGTTACTGATGCTGCGTTTGTAGGTAGTATGGTAGTCAAACGTTCTCTTCTATATTATATACTCTTCAATAACTAAACCCTACAATACTATTGTCAATAGCTGTGAATGATCTGGAATTGATTATAGATAGATTATGCCTGTTGTGCTGATCTGCCCTTTTAATGTCAGAGCCCTTTACTCTATGGTTTTTAAAGGTTTTCACCTAATAATTTGTCACCCAAACAGATTTTTTCATGCAGGAGATTCACCAAAGTCCTCAAGCTCTCTGGGAAATCTTTTCTAGCGGATTTACCAGAGCTGCCGCGGCTTCTGGGTGAATTCACCCGCATGTAAGTATTTAACACCATCAAACTGCTGGCTTTACTTACGTGCCAACACCCGCTCGCCTCTGGTTAAACCGGCTGCGATGGCTGTGCGATTGTGTTTCCTCTTTCCAGCTCTTGCTCAGGCCGCTCCAAGCGAGCTTACAAGTTGCGCTAAACCGATCGTAAAGCAGTAGCGCGAACTTTAAACAGGAGAGAGTCTTTTCATATCCGCATCTCTCTGTGTGAACAAGCGAGCAGTTCTCCAGGCACGAATCACTGTTGGTCACGGCGTTGGAGATGCAGTTTTGAGAATGCTGCGACCGATTGTGCAGTCCACAAACACACTCTAATTTTTTGGGGCCCACCGTCTGAAATACCTGGAATATTAATCTCTTTGATTAAAGTGAGAATTTGACCATTTCACACTGTAAGGCCAAGTCATTACTAGAGTGTGCTACCCTTTATTGATAGAAATACAGAAACACATGGGCATGAGGAGCAGAAAGCACTTGTGAATATTGCACTTTTCCACACACTAATAAAATAATCATTTGCTTTTCTGTAATGTCTCTTTTCAGCACAAATATTCAATAAGCCAAAATCTTTTTAGAAAGATTAAAATCAGTGCCTATGGTAGGAAAACTAAAACTGCACTTTTGGTAATCCCTAGCAAGTGGCCAGAAAGTCCGAGTATGTATGGGAATCCCAACATTCGTAATGGAATAGGGTCAGCTGAAAAGTGCAGGTGGCATAAAATGAATGATACTTACAACTGATCTCTTTCTGCTAGTAGATCAACCTGTTTCGCTCAAACTGAACCCACTCCCCCACTTGAAGAGCTCCAGAAGAACCTTTAGGTAACGAGGCCAGATAATGAATTACTTTTTGTTTTCTGATAACAGTGAATTACCTAACCAAACTTACTTTGACATAAAATTTTTTTTTTTTGTTTTTGTTTTCACATTTATAAAATGTTTACACACAGTCACACACAGAGAAAGCAGTAATTATCTTACATGTATTGAGATATATACAGTACAGCCTTTGTATCTCTCAACACTTTTAACCTGAATTAAGAAAGTTGGCAAATTATAAGAAAAAGCTTCTATTTTTCCAGTGGTCTTTTGTAGATTGAACACATACCGTAAATTCTGTACCTGCTGTCGCTCAGAATGCCGGAATCATCATTTGGACTTCACAGAATTCCAATACCTACAAACCGAAATGCACAGATTTAAATTTTTCCCCTAACTTGGTCTGCAATCTCCCCTTTAACAAGAAATCTCTCTCCTTTCCTCCTAGTAATATGGTCTTTTTGAACTTCAAGTGGTAGTCTCACCGCCTCTTTATGTTTGGCTTAAAATATAAAAAAGCTATTCCACTGGGTCAAAGAGCAATTCTATTAACAAAGTGTGTTAATCTGGTTTGGCAAGCTGTCGGCCCAAAAAGGAAAAGGCAGCACTTGGGAAGGCGTAAAGTCCAGAGTTTTCCACATGATCTGAGATACAAAACCAGAATAAAAAAAAAATCCCAATAGGGATTTTACTATAAACATTTTCCATGGTTTTTTAAAGGCATGTCCACCCCCACCACTAAAAGTTTCTTAGACTTCTTGTCTGCCGCAGGCCGCTGTCCTCTCTGATTCTGTTAACTCTGCATGCTCAATGATCTCATTAACGGACAATGTGACAGTAATACATCCAGAAATATTGTAACTGCACCAAAAAGGACAGGCACCAGTGGATGTATAAGGACCATATAACGGGAATAAACGGCTTAGGTCCCACTATGTGTGTTGCGCTTTGTGCTGTCCGTTTTGAGTGCGTTGAAGACATATGACTTTTGTCCGGCGTTCCTTCCATTTTGCAGGTTAACAGACCTGCGGTTTTCTATGCATTTGTCCGCATCTGTCTGCGTTTCCAGTCCAATTTGCTATGTGTGCACAAAAACACATACATAGTTTGTCCGCTTTTTTGTTGCGTCCTGTAGATTATTTTATGCGATTCTGACACACACGTACAAAAGTCAAATGCACCAGCATATACAAAATGGACAATAGATTCGGAACACAAATGTATACAGTGGAACTGATTCTTGCGATTTCCTATATATTTTTAAATTACACGGCGGTTTACAAAACATGCAAAACCGAATGCAACGCGCAGAATGGACCTAACCCTTCGTAAATGATCTTAGGGTTGGGGATTAAGTAAAGTTATACCTCCCCAATTGCTGAATTTAGTCCTGCAAATTTCCCACTATCAGATCTACAATGGTTTGTGACGGCTGCACAGTTTCAATTGATAAACCCTTGCAGCCCACGCAACAGGGTGTTAAAGTCCTGCTAACCTGTGATTACCTGGTAAAGCATGACTTTAATATCCTGGGTTTGTTTTTGCCAGTGACGGGTAGTGGCATTCAGGTATTTTTCCTCAATGACGATTACTTTCATATTAATATAGGAACCTTGACTAACAAAGGTCTGTTGTAAAAATAAGCATTTGAATGGTCCTTTTCTTAATGTCCCCCAATAAACTTGCTATGACCGTAAATCCTCGAGTATCAGGCAACCGAGTATAAGTCGAGGTACCTATTTTTCACCACCCTGAAAATTATAAAAACGATTGACTCGAGTATCAGCCGAGGGTAATAAATTAGTTGCCCTTTAAATGGACAAGCATAATTTCCATCCATAATCCCCTACAGTAATATCCATCTGGTACCGTCGAAACCTCCAATTCCCTTGGCACTCCGATGTTTGGACACTAAAAAAAACTCCCAGCATGCCTTTGTTTGCTGGGAGTTTCATTTCTAAACCTTTGGAAGTGGCAAGGTGCAGTAAACTTTTAATTAAGCTTACCATCATTTACATTCTCCTGACCCCATAGAGTAACAGGGGCCCTCTGAACCCCATATGTAAGGGCACTCTGACCCCCATATATAAAGGACTCTGACCCCAATAGTTAAAATGTCACCTGAAGAGTTGTAGTTTCCAAGACTGTCTTTGCACGGACTAAGCAGCTGTTTTTGCCCCACACGAGAGACCCATCAGATATACAGCATCCAGATGAGAAGTGACGTGCTGAGTGAGTTCCAGCAGCCCAGGCCTGACTACAGGGCTCAGGAAGTGGTAAAGGCAGATCAGCTCCTGTAACTTTCTATGTAACTTAACACAGCGCCACTACTGGTTAATATACGCACTGCAGAATTTTTTGAATCTAATTAGGACTTGAGGTTTAGGGTTCAGGCTATTTTAACGCCTGAAAAATGATTATACTCGAGTATATACGGTATCGGTGTTTTCAATCTAAGCACCAACAATGTGATCTACAGTAAAACTTCTGACTGGATGCTGCAAATTAACCTGGAGAGTCAAACATGGCACTCCTCATTGTACCCAACGTAATTGATAACAATATGATGAACAGTAGCATTCATCAGTCTATATTAACAGAACAAAGAGTAAAAGTCCAAATCTTTCATTCAAAGAATGAGTGCAGTGTCCCAGAATGATGTCTGCAGCGCCCTTGGACACACCGCCGTCTTATTATGAAGTCAGCATAGGAGAAATGTAAGCGGGGCACTAAAATTCAGGCGCATGAAATCAGCTCACAGACCCTTGGTATTGTTTGGGGAGATGTGTAACTAAATGCCATGCATATAGTATATATTTTAAAGGGATAGACCACCCGTCAACGTGGTATACTCCGCCCCAAAATAAACAAAACCCCCACCAACCTAATCACTATGATCAAAAAAACCTAATCAACCCCTCCGAAATGTACTTATCCACCTGGTTCCTCCCGTGGTGCAAGCCTCTCGTTCTGCTTGTCTTCCACACAAAAGAGCATAAGGGCCGGACTGCCCTACTCGCTTTCATTTTCTGGACTTTGACTAACACACTGTTGTCAGACCAAACCATATAGAGCAGAAGAACGGAAGATTTTTTTATACTCTCACAGTGGTATGCCAGTTTTTATTTGGGGAGTGAGATATCCCTTTAATCCTTAAGAACTGTCCATGCAACCAAAGCAGTCTATTTGGTTACCACTTGACTATATGCATTTGTAACCATATAGATAATATTTAAGTTCTATCCTTTCTGGCAAGGTTTTGGCCTGTCCATCCGCGTCTGCTCACAAGCGTTTTATACAGCTTGATCGTGTGTAAGGTTAGCATATGTGAAACCAGCAGTCGAAGTCATTGGGAATGTCACTGCCAAGGCCATTGATGTAAGAAGTTGCATATGCAGGTCCTCCTGCAGTCCTGTCAGAATAGAGCAAGCATCACTCTTAAGGGAGCCTACAAGGTCTCCAGACAACATTTTCCAATAACAGAGCACATCACAAACTACAACAGAGCTGTTCTCTCTCTCCATTTGCTGTGGGCATTGGGTGATTTTAAATAAACCTGAGTAGTACTAAGGGGTATCGATCCCACCACACCTTAGCTGGGTTATCGTTTTTTTTTTGTTTCAAGCAAATGTCAAGGCGCCTGTCCTGAGGACGAATAATATAATCCTTGTTTTTCATACAAAAAGAAAGTAATCTGCGAGTGTATTCATGATTCGGCATGATTAAGAAAGACGAATGACTTATAATTTCAGCAAAAAAAAAGTAAGACTGGTGGATATAAACCTGCAAGCTTGATTACATTTACTCTGTCGTTGCGTACGGTAAAGCATGGAGCTTCTACGGCTCCTAGGCTAACGAGAGATACTTTGTAAAATTAAAATCTTTATCTCTTGCAATGGAATCTAATGGAAACAAAAAAGGAAGTATGTCTGGGTCTGAACTTGTGACCTTCTAGAAGCATGAGAGTCCACGAATACCATTTTGGAATTTTTCTTTTACCAGCAAAAGATAATTCAAAAAAAAAGGGAATATGCAGAGGAAGCTCCCGTGATAGACATGAAAGCTGCTGTGACCCGCCTGCAGTTTAATTTTTCCAGAAACTGACACTCGACTGGTAATAAACTGCATGGTAAAAGCAGCTTTCGAAGAGTCTCCATATTGGTAGAGAGACTCTCTGTATAGAAAACAAATTGTGCATAAGACCCGTGAATTCCTAGGGTCCTGGGGGCTGGTTCTTTGAGAACTTCATGGTCTGTGGGTTGTACTAGCAACAACTTGGGGAAGCCTTCTTATTTACAGAATCTATTCTCACATTACAAATGCAAACATAATAAGGAAGAATGCTTACATGTATGGTGTTCTGGGAGACAACAAAAACGTTCACAACTAGTGTTTAAAAAATAAGTTTTAGTTTTCTCCTTTACATTGCCTGTTAAAGTACTGCGTAATAAAGCGGCAAAAATCTGTGGGGATCAAACATGTACTGTGCAATCACACTCGCGCTTTTTATTTGGAATGTTTTTGATTTACTTCAGCAAAATGATCCACAATGCGTTGCTGATTTAGGACTGCTTGCTATTATCATTTGTGAAGTCTTCAAAGTCTGACAGGATTAAAACATTAATAACAACCTCCTCACTGGTATTTTGTGATTTCCCATGTGGGTTATGTCCATATCCAATATATGTGTAGGTTCCTCATGTCTGGTGAAATTATAATGTGTATGGCCATTTAAAACGGGTCACCTATACTCGACTCAAACAACTTTACATTAGCCTTGAAACTACATTTGAGGAAGTAAAATGCGTACGTTGTAGCGTGAGACTTGGGCCCATATTCAGTCTGTGCTTTGTCTATTTAGATAAGTTATTATTTTAAGTGAGTGCTTCTATCCGGCCCCCATTCTTCCTCTTATTCAACTGCTTTATGTAGTTCCGTGTGACACTTATAAATTCTGCACAGGCCTACACCATAGACACACACTACGCCGCTTACCATCTCCTCCCTCCTCCCCTGACCTTCTTTCTCGTTTTATTCTCATAATTGTTGTGCAGAAGAGTGAACAAGCGGGCAGCTAAAGAGTGCGATAAAGAAGAGGTCATGTAAAGGCACATATTACATCTCGCCTCCGGAGTGACAGGCCCTCATTTTCCTGTAAACTGGCTGTGATTAAATTGATCATTTTCAGACACGCTCAGATTTAAAAAAAAAATCCAAGAAAGTTTTGAGGGTACAGTAGTGGGAACTTGACGTATCTAGAAAATACTTTTTTGAAGAGAAATAAGTTTTTTTTGGTATAGATACCTACGAACGGAACTGAAACATTTAAGGCGAATGACCTTTTGGCAACATAAAAACATATTTTGGATTAAACGATCCCCAAGGTATCCCACCCCTCCCGGATCGTGATTATCTGGGTGGTCTCTGCACATCCTGAGAAGAAAGCCCGAGACCGCCCCATTTCAAATACGCATGCCACGGACCGCTACCGGGACGCCCATAATCCTTCCCGTAAAAAAAAAAAACCACGGCCTCGCCACCACCCCTCAAGATCATTGGCCTCGTCCCTCGTGATGGTCACAAAACAGACAAACCGCTAACCACGCCCACATTTCTTCACCACTCCCAGATAGCCTGTAATGGGGCAAGTGGTGGGATGTCTGATTAAGGACAGATCGAAGACTTAAAATAACACTAATCAGAGGTGAGAAGAACCTTGATATAAAGAGACGTAATCTGCATCTCTGTTCTCATTTTGATGTGGGTGCTGATGTGACATTTTTACATGGGTGTTTATGTGTTTATTCCCAGCAACTTCCCCAGTTTAGCACAGTGTGGTCACTGACTATGTGTTGGTTCTTTGCCCAATCCCTAAAACAACTACTGTGCAAAGAATTTCTTGCCAGTGTCGACACTAGTAGTCTCTAGTCATCAGTATTAAGCAGGGGACAGGAGACGAGAAGTACTGAGTTGTGGCCAGTCATGCATAGTGTATAATTAGCCAGCCTTTTAGGGTGATATATATATTTTAAGGACGAGTATCTGTAATGGTAATTTACAGTATATTGGGTGTTCTTGGGGTGGATGCTTTCAGGATCATGGTGATTACAAGTTTGGTTTAGTGTTTTCCTTTAACTTTTTAATAAAGCTTATAAATAATAAAAAAATGTTGAATTGTTAGGCACAGGACAAGAATTAACAGAACTGTGGGAAATATTGGTTGCGTTCTTTTGGTGTGCTTTTAAGTATTTTTTTTAAACAACGAGTACCTTTACGATTCACAAATTGGACGGAAACTGGCCACGTCAGTTATATAAATTGGTCTAATGGCAGCGACAAGCAAAATATTAGGGTCTAATATACTGTGTATGTGCACAAATTTTAGCTGCAGACGATTTTGTTTTTTTTGTAAAAACATTTTAAACCCTCCACATGTCCAGTCAATTCCTGCTGTAATAAGAGTTCCGCATAAGCCACATGAGCACTAAATGAGGCAGAAATTGACATATCTGGTCCCCAAGAGACATTTAAACTGGTTGCACAGTAGGGGACATTTTAGGCTACAGACACATCTGACCATTCGATGGTGATGACCCTGCAACCGAGAACTCAGCATTTAGAAGGCTGGGCAGGAGCCCATGAAACGTTTACTCTATACGGTTAACACTCACGCAGCGGTAAATTTTACCGACATGCTCATAGCAATGTGAATGCTCCTAAAGTTATGTAGTGCTATTAGTTCTCAAACTGAATTGTATGTTGTAGTTTTGGCTATTGCAGGAAGTACAATAGAAAAATCACTGTGTAATAACACAAGTCGAACTTTTTCAGTCAACTGTCCACTTTGACACTTGCTGGTAAGTGTCATCTAAGCTACAGGCACCTGCCTGCTCTTGTTACGAACTCTGTCGTTCGGTAATGCTTAATTTCCACACAAGTATTACCCATATTCGTAATTCAACAGCTGCTACTATTCCTGTTGACGGTTAAGATTGATTTAACAAGGTGATGCACCAAGAGGTACATGCTCCTATTCAAGAAACTAACCAGAGATTATTATGCATTACATGACTTCTACTCCTTCATATGTGGTTGCTGCATGGCCAATTCATAAGCTAACCGCTGCAGGATTGATGTTATATGCGCACAAGTAGATGAATAGCTTTTCATTAAAAGTGCATCGGAGAGCACCGACATATAGCATCGCCCGAGTGCCAGGTTTGCAACCCAAAGGTTTTCGGATGCGCGGTCTCAAATGCATTGGGCCAGTAAGGGTTGTTTAAATGTAGTTAAAAAGGGGTATTTGAATTACAGTTCGTGCATATAAAAGCCGTAATTTAGTCTAGCTGCACATGTCCATTAAACGTCTAAAATCAAAGTAAACCGAATATGCAGCTGTTTTGATATATATGCCACAAATCAAAATGATGCTCTACAATACTCTTGCTGTAAAATTAGCACTTAATGAGGTTTTATCAGTCGTTTTAATTCTGCCCTAACATTCAATGCGCTTACTAAGTATTATCAGCCCTTTTAGTCAGCATTTCTCAATGCTTATTGCTCCAGATATTTAAAATAAGTAACGACAACTAGCCAATACACCTCATTTCGCTATAAAGAATATTATAATGAACAAGTAACAAAATAATCTCAGGGAAGCTTCCTGAAGATACCATTGTCCTTACCGAAAGGATGAGTTCTGTTGCCCTTATCTTAACATGGTCACATACTATAAGATCGCTTCAGCGTTTAAAAAAGTTTTTTTTTCTTCTTGTGCTCTGCAAAGTGACTGACTGTGTCAAATGGGGTGAAACAGAAAATAATGAAATGCATGAAACCTTAACAGATGCACCAAATAGGAAAGCTATATAAAGCTCTAAATGTGCTTTAATTTTTGGTTGCAGTATTTGACTTCTCTCGTGACTGTCTAAACATTTAATTACTGTCTCCTATGTATTGTTTCTCAGATTTATGCGACTGAGAAAACCGTGAATAACCTCAATTAATTTTCTTTATAACCCCAAGGACTGGGCACTTCACAAAAGAGACTTCAGATCAAAAATGAGGCTGGATAAATGCCTTTTCCTTGATCTAAAGCTGAGTAGTGGTGTAGAAAAGGCCGGGCAAAATATCCCTTGTTAGATGACAGGTAATGGCAAAGCGGCAACAGTGGTGATAAAAGACCATGGGTACTGCAAAACAACAAGGAAACACTGATTACAGCACAGCATCTGGTCAGGCTTCTGTCACTAGCCTGCAGAAGAGGAGAACTTCAGAAAACCTTAGTCAGGGAAGAAATACTCTCTTCTATTACTTCCATGTAATAAAAATAGCTTTATTTCCACGAAGCAGGAAAATGTGAATACAAAAATACTGGTTGTCGCATTGAAAATTGAAAGTAAACCCTCAGGTCTTAAAACTTGTTTTTGTGGGAAAAAAAGTGTAAACAGGTAAGTGTTGTAAATACAAGATGCAATAAAAAACAAAGTGGCATATGTAATTGGAAATGAATGGGTAGTGGGGGCCGATGGCTAATGGTGTTAAGAGGGTAATGGAAAGAGTATAGATGTGGGAATAGAAGAGGAATAACAGAAACAATGATGTATGTACTGGATACTACACAGATAGCTATATCATAAGCTAAGGGGGTAAGATGAGAATAGAAACTAAGGGGATGACTGGTATAATGCTGACATCTTACGCAAGACCACACACATTAGGAACCTGCTTGTTGTCAAAGATGCAGTATAGTACAAATATAGGGGTACACTCCTTCTTCTTGTGTGGCGTCAGTAGAGTGCAAAACGGATAAGAATCATCAAGACCTGGAAAAGGAGAAAATAACTGTACAAGATGCAAAATATACATTAATAACTAACTGCTTCTCAAAATTAAAAATTCTGAGACCAGAGGTACTTGCCGCTATGAATGCCAACTTAGCTCTCTGACCCCACTCTTTCCACAAACAAATAATCATAAGAGAGCAGGTTAATCCAAAATTGGTTCAAGGTTTGTGTAGTAACCAGTTGCTTACAAATAATTGCCCAATTTACAGTAACACCACAGGGAGACTAAAATATGCTTGTATTATTCTATGCTTCTATATGTAACCAATGTTGTTGGGCGGCCATTAGCATTAAACGGTTTGTCCTGCAATTCATAAGCATTCAGGAGGGTTACCCACGCATGTTTTTGTGTCACATGCTCTCTCTTTCTGGCTCGATGGCTTTTACAATACGGTTAGGCTTGGTAACCCATCCGATATCTCTGGCCAACCAACCCGCCCCACACGCCAGCTAAATATTCTGCTTGGGGCATGCTGGCCCGACGAGACTTGGTCGTGCCGTTTGTCCGAACGGGTGATCGGACATCTGTTTGGCAAATCATGCTGAACCACATTGGTCCGGGCCAAGCACTCGACATCTCAGCGATGCTCGACTCGGGCAAGAACTAATAGCCGAGTGTGTACCCAGCGCCTTAATGGCATTGTGATAGAAACTGGCATACCTTTGGCATAATTCTAAGAGAGGTATAATACAAGATCTGAAAAACCATGCTTGTGATTTAAATTATGTTCCAGCAAACCAACAGAAACTCCAGTAATACCTGAATAAAACCCATTAATGGTACTAACTACTCATAACTACTATATGCTATGGTTAAACCTGTTTTTCACCAATTCACTAGTCTTCTGGACAATACTCCCAAAGGATTGCCTCGTCCAGCCAAAACTGGAGCTTGCAATAAGAGGTGATAACTTTAGAAAGTAGATTATGTTTGGGTAACAAACAAAACAAAACCAAACACAGACTTTTGTCCGCGGTTGAAATTCACACACTGTGAGCACTGTGACCAAAAGTTTGAGTTTGTAGCTAACTACCTTAGATCTGATTTTTTAATTTACCAACACCTACGTAACATAAACTTCTTGGCTATAATACCCAAATAATCTACCCATTTAAAAGAAACTAAAGCAGCACCTGAAAATGGACTTTTTATTCACTTCTTAACCATATAAGCCAACAAAATTCATGTTCATAGAAAAGAGAATATTTTTGTAAAAAGCATTAAAAAATGAACAAAAGTAATCTCACTCCGGGGGCTAACTGAAAATCTTATAAGGGTGAATGCAAAGAAGTCTCTAAACAAAAGCGCTTTAGCTGTGCCCACAAAAAACTGGTCAAGAAGGGAGGGGGACGGCGGTAAAATTTTCTCTCATCCCTGCCTAAACTAAGAAACCCCCAAAAGTCGATATGTATAGATTGACCACTATGAATCTTCTCTCAATGTGCTTAATTCTATATATAACCTTTGTTTTCGCTCTAGCACACCGCTCAACACCCCATTCCTCTAGAGAAGTAGAGCGTTTAAAAAATAATTGAATTAGGGTCTACCCATTTCTTAAAAACAATATTGTGATCAAATTACACTATTTTTAAACATAAGTATTTTTTAGCTGAACCAGATATCCTTTTATGGATGACATTAACAGTTTACACAACACATTACACTGTGTGTATTAGAAATTAGGCTCATTTAAAAGTGACATTCTGTTTTTCATTACTAGAACTATAATCATGGTAACATCCTGCTTTTTATATTTAATCATTACAAACATCTTCCCTGCTTTACAAACAAACAAGTAGAAATAGACAAACAACCTAAAAAAATGAAATAAGAAGTCTCAGTCAAATGCAATGGTAAACCATAGATTTATTTTAAAGGGGAACCTGTGTCGCAAACAAGTTGATTTACCTACCTTTAAAACGAGCCATCACCCCCTCTTCTACGTGCTCCATAGCCAAAGAATTCAAGTAATGACTGACCAGAAAGTTAATAACTGAAAGGCTGACATGTACATTCCTAAGGCTCTCCTGCACAGTGGCTGCCGGCAAGCACAGCCCTCCAGACTTCAGAGACTGACCGGAAGTCCCCCCCTCTGCAGTGGAAGGACCTCACTGCGGAGAAGGGAATCTCAGCCCTTCTCTCCCAATGTGAAAACAGCCATTTTCAAGACAGATTCACCCACATACCTGAAAAGCTGTTTTCCACAGAGTTTTCTGTAGGGGGGGTCTGAGTGGCCCATGCACCTGCGAGTAGCCTTGGGCTTATGCACCCGCGAGTGGGTGGGGCCATGCACTCGCAGGTGGCAAGCACCATATGTGGGCTGTAATAGATGGGCCCAAGGGGGCCTGCAACTGGAGGGACCATGGGCCCATGGTGGAAGGATCCGGGGCTCAAGGGGAGGAGGAGACACAGGGCAGATTGACTGACAATGGTTTCAGAGCAGAAGTGCTGGGGACCTGGTGATGCTGGCTGCCTATCACACAAAAATGTAATATCTTCAAACTATGCAAATACAACATGAAATAAATTGCAAACATTCTCTGGAGAGGCAATTCCCCTATCATATTACCCTAAAGTAATTTTTGGACAACAGTTTCCCCTTAAAAAGCAGTGTGGCACTAATTCACATGAAAACAGACCCTCCAACTGACACTCACCGATATAAACTAGTAGCTTTATCCCCATCACAACCTCTCATCTAAGAAGAAAGAACATGCTTATAGAAGAGATAAGAGCTAGGTGTGAGAGGAATATTCCTCTTGGCAAAAGTCTCATTTCCCCATTTCATATCCTTAATTCCCCTGAACATGAATAAATTATGCACAGATGATTTTGCCATTTTACAGAACAAGCATTTCCATTAACTGGTGAATATCATAATACTGTTTTGTCTCCAACCAGGCCTGTCAAGATCACAGCTTCCATTTTACAAGGGTGAGAGAGGGTTGCGCCCCTAATCTCTAGCCGTTTGCTTGTTCATGGGATCGTGTACAAGCAAAGAGACAACGTAATTTGAGGTCACAAAGTGACGTTTGATAAACTATAATTCAGTACTTCGAATCATTTTTTTCTATTTTAATCAGATAATTTTAATTCTATATTATCATAGACAAAAAGCATCTGATAAGCGGCCGTTGAGACGATCCTGTGATCTAAATGATCACTAATTGTAGCACGTGTGTTCATATGTTTAAGCGCTAAATAGAAAAATAAACTCAATACACTAACATTAGATGGTACTCATAAGAGTGCATACCAAAAAACTCTGGCTTCCTTAAAGGTATTCTAACTCCGCTTAATATCGTTTTTTTAGTATGTGCATGCCATCCGTTTCTCTATTATTCACAGGGAGTGAGAATGCTATTCCCACTCTCTGTGAATAATGTATGCTCAGGGCACCTGGAACTTACCTTAACCGCTGGCTCCCAGTTGCAAGCCTCCTGCACGACATCTGCTCTGTCCCGACCAGCACCTGTCTTAGGTTAGCGCATGCGTGCCAATAAAGATAGGGTGCTGCTACTGGACTAACATGCTGTTAGTGCAGGAGTCGGCTTGCGAGCGAGCAGGCGGTAAGGTAGTTCAGTGCCCCCGAGCGTACGATTATTCCCAGGAGTGTGGAATAAGCATTCTCACCTCCTGTGAATATAAGTAACGGATGGTACATCTTAAAAACTGTATTTAGTGTTCCTTAAACTACACATTCTATGTGCTATCCTTACTATTTTGGACAAGCTGATGCAAATGCTGCTTTGCTATAGGAAGCTAAGCGGTGTGCTTTCAGAGGCGTAACCTGCAGGGGCCCGGCCCCCCATGAGATGTGACCATGATCAGCTGTTAAAAACAACTGACACGGAGGTTGGTGACTAATGATGGAAACAAAACCGAACTTGAACCCAAGTTGCGAGACAAATGTTTTATGAGTTCGGACTCTCGAACATTAAGAACTAGTTTGGGGGGGGGGTTTCGAACTATTCGTTTTTTTCTTTCGACTCGCGGTTGATTTTTTGATAATAATCGTAAATTCGATATTTATCGATTTACAGACTGTTCGCTACCCGCAAAGTATCGTTCGCTAACCTCAAAATATGTCCGTTTTGGTAACATCTCGATGTATGGATCGTTTTTTGCAACCCTAGAATGTATCGTTCCCTAACCCCAAATGTAACCTTCGATTTTCAGTAACCCTCGAAGTATCCCCCCCGTCATTTCGGTAACCGCTGAATTTATCATTCCGAAACCGTTCATATTTGCCGTAACCCTTGAATGTAAAATAAAAGCTTGCTCAAAACCCCACAATTGCCCCCCGTAGTTAAGAGTGTTTAGAACAGTGTTAAACTTTCTAGTGTTGTGATGGGCCAGCTCCTACTGCTTGTAAACAAGATCCTTCCGAGCTGTCGGATCCCCCTAACCTTCTGTGCACTGAAAGCTCATAGATTTTTTTCACATACCCTCACTGAGCTTTCACAATGGTCAGAAACAGGCCTCTGTGAATACAATCAGTTTATTGTCATGATGTCACTGTGTCAACGCTCTGACTGCTGGGACAGAGTATAGTCGGATCTGCTGTGACATGGCAGTGCTTTCATTTTGGGGGTGGACCATCCTTTAAAGGATAAATCTTTATTTAGGGCTGATATTAACATTAGTGCCAGACATGCAATACCAAAAAAAAAACACATGTTCCATTACCCTTTCCATGCATTTTCCAAGTGACTTGCTTTTGCATTTTTGAATTGCAAGTGTTTCTGGATACAAATGTGAACAGCAGTGCGATTTCAAAACAGGATATTACCAACGGGAAAGCGTTAACATGCATTGCCAATGGTACACAAAACAGACATTCCAGAAAACATAGCGTAATATCTTTAGTAAGGATTACTGTTTTGGATATATTTGTATGCGTCTTTACCGTCACAATTATATCACCTGACCTATCCTATCCTCTGACCCAGGAGAAGACAGCTCACTGCTGCTTTTGCCTTCTGACAGAGATCATCACGTTGCTAATTAGCATCAAGGAATTTAAAAATTAACAAGAAATAGCTAGAATTCTTACCATTCCATATCCTCTCCTTGATAAGACTTTGAAGAAGTTTGTTACCGCTGCGTGTTATTTCCAGGGTGAATTGCGACCAAATATTCAGATCAGTGGTGGCTACACTCTAAAGCTCGTATTTACAAAACACAACCATAAGATCATGGGTTCAAACCCCTAATCTTCCCTTTTTTTTTGTTCCATTAGGTATGGTAGCTCTTTGGGATAGGGTATAAAGTTTTTGTTTTTTAGCAAGGCAGAGTTCATTCATTTGTATGGTTCAGTTCCCCCAGACAAGCAAGTAATATAAATTGTTAGGGTTCAGAGACTTACAATAGTTTTACCAACAAAACTGCAGCTAAAATTGTTGGCCGTGTTAGGAGAGGGAGATCTCATTGCTATATATCATGTTGAGTAGACAGACATTAATATAAGGCGGAATGCTTAGCTAATCACAGGAGTCGGATGCCGGTTCCTAGCCACATCTTGCTTGACTTCCATCCACGCGAAGGCAAGGGAGTTAAGCAGAGAGCTTCGGGGGAACGAAGGCTGGGTAAGACTACATTTGGGAAATCTTTGGGCGCTGTAATCCTCGTGAGGTCAAATTTACAGCCTTTTACCTGCGATAAAATACTAAATTTTGTTTTGGGGTTGGACATCCCTTTAATTTTTTGTTGGCCAAATTGATTTTGTTTATTGGCAGAACAATGACAATGTAAAATCAACATACCTGTTAGGACTCTCCCTGAATTTGATAGGACCGAGATGAAATTAAAAAGTTTCTGTAAATGTATAAGAAAAAAATACATTTTCAATAAAATCAGCGCCAACCACCTAGTTTTAAATCAGTTATATTATTGTCGACACCATTTAACAAAGGACCTACAAGTTGTTCAACCACAGAATAACCTGTGCACATAGGGAAATATATCAAAGGCCAAGCGCAGTCTCTCCCAAGGGCCCCCCCAAAGTCCCAGCAATCCGATAACCAACATACAACTCGAGAAGACGCACACCTGCAATCAAACTTTTATTCAAACATCCCAAATGCTCACGTTTCCGGGACACGCCCCTTCCTCGTTGTGCATAAACACACAATCCCATATGGCAAATAATCTCTAGTAGTGACAAAACTCCACCCAATTAGGGTGGGGGAAATCCTTTCACATAGTGCAAGTGCCTATTCATTTAATATAATCTAAAGTGCAATACATTCAAATACAAGTGTAATATAATAGATACCATGATGTGACAATTACATTAAACACTTAATCATCTATAAATACAGTGTCCAGTGACATGATAAATTACCACCTCCAAACCAATTAATAATAAAAACATACATAAACAATTCTCTCGTTCATTTAAGGGCATGTCCACCCCAAAACTACAATTTAAAAACCCTTACTGGCCACAGCAAGTAGTTTAAACAATCCTTCCTTACATTCTGCTCAAAATACTTCCCGCTGTGCCCCTCCAAAGTCCAGGAAACGGCGTTGTAGAGCCGTGTGTGGACTCACTGCCTGTGCCTGAAACTTCCTCAAACCTCATCAAGGTAGGCATGCCCTAGTGCAGCCCTCCCTGCCTCTCACCCATCCGTTCACGCCCCCTGCTTTTCATTCCATGCAAGCAGAGGGCCTGAGAAACACTGCAGCAGGGGAGAAGGGGCAGTAGTAAGAAATCGGGGACTTTCTAACAATTATCTTAAATGGCTGTTGGGGCTGGGGGAGCTGCCCTACACATATCAAAGTTTAATTTTGGGGTGACATGCCCTTTAAACATTATTAAATTTTGTCTAAGTGTCCCAATTTTGGTAAGTGACTTGATATTACAACCACATCAATATAGAATCTGAAATGAAGATCAGGAGTGAACTACATCGAACAGACCACCTGGATAAAACAAGGAGTTAGTTTAGCCACTACTAATAAGATTATAAGATATATTTAGATACTGTTACAATAATCCTAAACGGTAATATTAAAAAAGCAAACATTCAAAGCTCATCATTAAACCTAACGGAGCCCACGTGCCAAGAGTTGCATCCGAGTAAGCTTCTCTTTGGAATAACCTTCTTACCATAATTCTCCTCTTAGTGGATTGTCTCACAGTTTCTAAATACGTACCTGCCATTAAACTGGGGTATATGTGTCAAATCATGAAATGTTAGATCCGGGGCGCTCGTATCTCTTATTGATATGTCTCTCCTATGTTCCCCATTACGACTTTAATTTTTCTCTGGTCTGTACACTTTGCAAACATGGACACTTCAAATATAAACAACTTCCTTAGAATTACATTGTAAACCAAATCTTTTAATTAATTGGGGTACCTTATTGGGTGATAGACTACATCTCCTTTAATTAATCGACTGCAAATCTGTACATTTACACACGGGTAAGGGCCACTTTTGAGAGTCCTAGAGTAAACTAATTCTATATCTCTCCCAATAAGTCTGTGTGGATTAAATATCCCCCAAATTTCTTGATCTTTTGTACACAGACCAAGGTGAATCCTGGAAAAGTTGTCTATACTGTGGATCCTTTTAAGAATCTTCAGTTGGATGTGATGATCCTTTGATTCTTTCTGAGAAAGTGTTATTATTGGACACAATGGTAATTAACATTTGCTTATTCTATAGACTTGTTTGCTTTGCATAGTGCCTCTGGTTATCTCCATCACCCTGCATTTATCCCTTGTATCAAATTATCTTTGTCATAACCTTTTTCAGAAAATTTCCCCATACATTTCTCTTTTTTACAAATATCCTTCATGCTGACAATTCTGGCGTATCCTCATAAATGACTAAATGTTAGACCTTTCAGTTGTTCCCTTTTTGGTTTGGAAACTAGTAGCTGTTAAAGGGCAAATTAGTGAAAAAAAAAACTTTGTTTGTATACATGTATAGTATCAATTAGTATAGCTGCCTTACTTTATGTTCTGTGTGGCTCCGTTTCTTCAAACTGGCAGAAGTTTGTACCAACTGTGTAGGTCCCCCTCCCCTCTCTGTCTACTCTCCCTCAGCAGTGACGGCTGTATATACAGAGTCGAGCATTTCAGTTGAAAGGACTTTAAATGAAGTGCTGATATCCCTGTTGACCCTCCCTTCCAGAGCTAGACTGCAAGCATCAAAGTGTGGAATAAAGTAGCAATATGCTGAAGGAGGGGCAGAGGGGGGGAGAGAGGAGGACAAGTGGCTGCTGATATTCTTTACAAGTAAAGTTTACTGAACTCTGCCTGTTCTCCTAACTTTGCTAATTGTTATTTACTTTTTACCTAAAGTTCATATCTTCCCCTGCTTAGCCGAGATCATAATCACTGAAGAACGAGTCAGTGTAACAGCAGCTTGTAGTGAGACCTTCACAACACGTGACACTGCTTGTTGTCCTGTTACATTTCAGTTGCTTTAGTCTATATATTCATAGATGCACTGTGTGTCTTGTTTGGTAATAGTCTGTATACTGTATTATATATACTGTATTAGTGTTCCATTTGAGTCACTGGTTTTGTATGTATATAAGATTTTTTTGGGGGGAGGGGCTGTTTTTATAGTGTGTTATGCTCATATTGCTGGGTTAATGGTTTATTGATTGTGTTTAGCATACAGCATTTGACTATATGTTGCGCATGGTACATATAGTGTGGGTGAGAGAGTGTGTGACAGTACTGCAGGGGAGCTTTGGATTGTGTGGGTGTGGTGCCTTGAGTGACAGATGAGGTGTAGCAACCCTACATACAAACAGCATATTCAAAGGCTTATATCTCGGGGACTATGTAGAATTTAAAGAAACTAAAGGTACCCTGGTGGATGGATGACTTATAGGATACATTAGAAGAAATTTAAAAAAAAATTTTCTCACTATAATTGCCCTTTAACAATTCTCTGTACTTTTGGTGTATAGATCTGTTGCTAACCTACCACCTCCTTGATACACAACACATCCAGGTATGGTATTTTCATTTTATCAAATGTCAGCGTGAATCTGAGTGTGGGATGTACAGTTTTATACCATCCCACCATTTCCAATAATGTGGAAGGCTTGCCTTCCCATAAAAATAATATATTGTCTAGGAATCTGACATAGCCTCAAGAAATGAACACCATTTACAAGAGGAACATACAGAATGAACACCATTTACAAGAGGATCCTAACAATTTGGACACCATTTCCAAAGGATCCTAAAGTTGGATACTATTTGCTAGAGGATCTTTACAAGTTGGACAGTATTATACCGAGGATCCTAACAGAATGGACACCATTTACTAGAGGATCCAATCAGAATGGACACTATTTACAAAGGGATCCTAACAGTTGGACACCATTTACCAAAGGATCCTACAGAATGGACACCATTACAAGAGGATCCTAACAGTTGGACACCAATTTACTTAGGATCCTAACAAGTTATTCCATTTACTAGAGGATCTTAACAGGTGGACACCATTTACTAGAGGATCCTAACAGAATAGACACCATTTAGTAGAGGATCCTAACAGATTGGACGCCATTTACAGGAGAATCCTAGCAGAATGGACACCATTTACAAAATTATCTTAACAGGTTGGACACTATTTACAAGAGATCCTACAAGTTGGACACCATTTACTAGAGGATCCTACAGAATGGACACCATTTACTAGAGACTTACGATGACACCATTTAGAAAGAATAACAGAATGGGAAACCATTTAGTAGAGTACCTAACAGAAATGACACCATTTACTAGAGGATTCTAACAAATGGACACAATTTACTAGAGGATCCTACAGAATGGACACAATTACAGAGGATCTGAAGGTTGGAAACCATTTACTAGAGGATCCTAACAAAATGGACACCATTTACAAGAGGAGTCTAACAGGTTGGACACCATTTACAAAATTTCCTTGCTGGTTGAAACCATTACTAGAGGATCCTAACAGGATGGACACCATTTACTAGAGTATCTTAACAGAATGAACACCATTACAAGAGGACCCTAACAAAATGAACACCATTTAAAAGAGGAACCTAACAGAATGAACACCATTTACAAGAGAATCCTAACAGAATAGACACAATTTACAAGAGGATCCTAACAGTTGACACCATTTACTTAAGGGTCCTAACACGTTGGATTCCATTACTAGAGGATCCTAACAGGTTGGACACCCATTTACTAGAGGAATCTAACAGAATAGACACCATTTACTAAGGATCCTAACACTTAATTCCAGGATCAACCGATTTACTAGATGATCCTAACAACGTTGTGACACTATTTACTAGAGGATCCTAACAGAATGAACCATTACAAAGTTACCTAACAGAATGGATACCATTTAGTAGAGGATCTAACAGAATGGATACCATTTACAAGTATCCTAACAAGTTGGACACCATTTACAAGAGATCCTAACAGAATGGACAACCATTTACTAGAGGATCCTAACAGGTTGGACACCATTTAACTTAAGGGGTCCTAACAAGTTGGATTCCATTTACTAGAGGATCCTAACAGGTTGGACACCATTTATAGAGATCCTAACAGAATAGACACCATTTACTAGAGGATCCTAACAGAATAGACACCATTTACAAGAGGATCCTAACAAGTTGGACACCATTTACAAGAGGATCCTAACAAGTTGGACACCATTTACTAAAGTATCCTAACAGGTTGGATTACCATTACAAGAGAATCCTAACAAATTGGATACCATTTACTAGAGGATCCTAACAAGTTGGACACTATTTACTAGAGGATCCTAACAGAATGAACACCATTTACTAGAGTTACCTAACAGAATGGATACCATTTAGTAGAGGATCCTAACAGAATGGATACCATTTACAAGAGTATCCTAACAAGTTGGACACCATTTACAAGAGGATCCTAACAGAATGGACACCATTTACTAGAGGATCCTAACAGAATGGACACCATTTACTAGAGGATCCTAACAGAATGAACACCATTTACTAGAGGATCCTAACAGAATGAACACCATTTACTAGAGGATCCTAACAGAATGAACACCATTTCTAGAGGATCCAACAGAATGAACACCATTTACTAGAGATCCTAACGGGAATGACAACCATTTCAGAGGATCACAGAAGAACACCATTACAAGAGGAACCTAACAGATGACACATTTACAAGAGGAACCTAACAGAATGAACACCATTTACAAGAGGAACTAACAATTCGGACACCATTTACTGGAAGATCCTAACAGGTTGGATACCATTTACTAGAGGATCCTAACAAGTTGGACACTATTTACCACGAGATCCTACAGAATGGACACCATTTACTAGAGGATTCTACAGAATGGACACCATTTACTAGAGGATCTAAACAGAATGGACACAATTTACTAGAGGATCCTGACAGGTTGGACACCATTTACTAGAGGATCCTAACAAAATGGACACCATTTACTAGAGGATCCTAACAGGATGGACACCATTTACTAGAGTATCTAACAGAATGAACACCATTTACAAGAGGAACCTAACAGAATGAACACCATTTAAAAGAGGAACCTAACAGAATGAACACCATTTACAAGAGGATCCTAACAGGTTGGACACCATTTACTTGAGGATCCTAACAAGTTGGATTCCATTTACTAGAGGATCCTAACAGAATAGACACCATTTACAAGAGGATCCTAACAGGTTGGACACCATTTACTGAGGATCCTAACAAGTTGGATTCCATTTACTAGAGGATCCTAACAAGTTGGACACCATTTACTAGAGGATCCTAACAAACTAGACAACACCATTTACTAGAGATCCTAACAGAATAGACACCATTCCAAGAGAATCCTAACAAAGTGGATACCATTACTAGAGGATCCAACAAGTTGGACCCCTATTTACTAGAGGATCCTAACAATGAACACGATTTACTAGAGTTACCTAAAGAATGGATACCATTTAGTAGAGGATCCTAACAGAATGGATACCATTTACAAGAGTATCCTAACAATGGGACACCATTTCCAAGAGAGGATCCTAACAGAATGGCACCATTTACTAGAGGATCCAACAGAATGGACACCATTTACTAGAGGATCCTAACAGAATGAAACACCATTTACTAGAGGATCCTAACAGAATGAACACCATTTACTAAGGATCCTAACGAATGAACACCATTTACTAGGGATCCTAACAGAAGAACACCATTTACAAGAGGAACCTAACAAAATGAACACCATTTACAAGAGGAACCTAACAGAATGAACACACATCATTACAAGAGGAACCTCAACAATTCAGACACCATTTACTGGAAGATCCTAACAGGTTGGATACCATTTTAATAGAGGATCTAACAAGTTGGGACCCTATTTACCAGAGGATCCTAACCAGAAGGACACCATTAACTAGAGGATCCTAACAGAATGGACACTATTTAAAAGGGATCCTAACAAGTTGGACACATTTAACAAGAGGACCTAACAAGTTGGACACAATTTACTAAAGTATCCTAACATGTTGGATACCATTTACAAGAGAATCCTAACAAATGGATACCATTTACTAGAGGATCCTAACAGTTGGACACATTTACTAGAGGATCCTAACGAATGAACACATTTACTAGAGTTAACTAACAATGGATACCTTTAGTAGAGGATCCTAACAGAATGGATACATTTACAAGTATCCTAACAAGTTGGACACCATTTACAAGAGGATCCTACCAGAATGGACACCATTTACAGAGGATCCAACAGAATGACACATTTACTAGAGGATCCTAACAGAATGGACCACATTTACAAGAGGAACCTAACAGAATGAACACCATTTACAAGAGCATATAGTAAGAGTAAGGTCCCACTATCACGCACAGCCTCATGCACTATTTTTGCATTGTGCTGCTGTGTGTTATACTCCGTGTTAAATGTTATCGGCACGCATGCAATCTGCAACGAAAAGTTGTGCACGCATGACAAACCATAACGGACCGGACCGCAGCGCACATAGTGGAAACTACCCAGTAGCATGCATTGGCAATGCACACTGGCATAGGATCCAGAAGATTGAAGAACAGTAGCGCACACCAGTTTAGTGAACAAACCTAACCGTGTTTAGTCAACACATTGCTTGTGAAGATTCTCATTTATCCAGGTCATGGTATATCTGTTGTATTCAATTAGATCAACTGGACTTAAAGTCCGCAAGAACTAAACTTTAAACTTTATCGTCTACAAGAACTAAACTTTAAGTCCAGTTGATCTAATGAATACAACAGATGTTCAACACATTATATGTAAACTTTTCGGGGTCACATGACACCTTCATCAGACATCACGATGTCTGATCATTGGCTGTGTCCTAGATCAAATCAGGTTATGCATAAATCTGTAATAATACATAGTGATAACAAATTAACTAAGGAAGATAAAGGGCAAAAATGTTAAGGAGCAACTCCCCAAATCCCTAATACTTAAAGGGACAGTTCCAGTGGAAATTATCAATATTTGTTCAATTGTTAGTTTGTAATGCATACTTAGTTATTGCTGTGAAGGTTCTCATTCATCCAGGTCATGGTATATCTGTATTCAATTAGATCAACTGGACTTGAAGTTTAGTCTTGAAGACGTTTCGCTAGTCATCCGACTGGCTATCTCGCATGCAAAGCCTGTCAGATGACTAGCAAAATGTCTTCAGAATAAACTTCAAGTACTAGTTGACTAATGAATACAACAGATATACCATGACCTAGATGAATGAGAACCTTCACAAGCATATTTCAAATAAATTTGGGGAGAAAACCCTCAAACTTGTACGGCAATATGAAAAGACAGCAAGAAAATTGGCAGACTACAGAACCACCTGCGATTTAACCTCCGATGCAGACAACAAAGGCTAGTCGCATGCAGCATACGTCTGGATTCCACAGTTTAAAGGCATCAGAGCCAAACAAATACTGCAAAAGGCTCAAACACAGCTCCTAATGAACAGGTACGACAGACACATTTTACAGTCGATGCTTTAATGCACAACATTAGTCAATAGAACAGAACCTGGCCTCACAGCTGCCTGTGGCCATCTGGGAAAGAGTGATGGAGTTCACCAAACAAGCCAGCTTCTCAGCACTGTAAGGGCAAACAAAGGCAACAGAACAAGTTCTCTATTCTGTCATCCCAGAACACCCCAAAGGAGAACAACTACCTTGGATACAAAAGGAGGGAAGTGTCACTTCATCAAACAAGGAGAATGAGTGAGAAACTTGTCTAACAGGACCCTGACCAGCCAGAAATGCAAGTCCTGATAAGGGCTTAAATTTTGCCATCACTCTTAAAGCCATCCCTGTGGTGGATATTATAGCAGCCACAGAAGCCTCAATTCACAATAATAAGGTACCACAGAGTGAGGCAGAACAACTTCGCCTTAAGGTATCTGCAGCGTTAGCCAATGCTAAAACTCCTTCATCTAACACCAACAGGAAAGAAGAGCCTTAACATCCTCAAGAAAGATTCCAGTATCACCATTTACCGGCAGACAAGGGAAGATGCACAGTGGTACTCAACACCTTAGACTACCATGATAAGGTGACCATGCTCCTGGCCGATAACAACACATATGAGGCTTAACAAGGGATCCCACAGCCGTTACAAGAAAAGCGTCATAGACTTACTACAACAGCTTCAAAAGAAAGATACCATTGATCGAGAAATGTATCATCGCCTCTACCTCTGTGAGGCCATCCATGCATATATGGACTCCCAAAGATACATAAGGAAGGGGCCCCACTAAGACCTATAGTCAGCAGCATCAACTCTGTAACATACAAGGTGGCAAAACACCTAGCCAACATCTTAGGACCATAGGTGGGAAGTTCTAAGCATCACATCCGAACTCTCAGGATTTCACCAACAAGATTGAAGATATGTACTTGGTGCAGAAGAAACATGGTGTCCTAATGATGTGACATCTCTCTTCACCTGTATACCCACCAAGGAGGCTGTTGACATGGTGAGAAAACAGCTAGGCCAAGACAGCACTCTTACCAGCAGAACTGATCTCAACCCAGAACAGGTGTGTTCGTTATTGGACTTGTGCCTGAATACCACCTATTTCAAATACAGGGATAAGTTCTATAAGCAAAAACACGGATGGCTATGGGATCTCCAGTTCACCTATTGTGGCCAACCTTTACATGGAGGAGGTAGAAAAACAGCGCTTAATACCTTTAAGGGCATAGCACCCAGCCACTGGTTCAGATATGTGGATGACACCTGGGTTAAAATCCACCAGAAGTAAGAACAGCTTTCACAGAACACATCAATGCGGTAGACCAAAAATCAAATTTACAAGGGAAGAGGTACAAAACAACAAACTGGCTTCCTTGGACTGCTTGGTAGAAGTAAAGAAAAAATGGTAAACTGGAAGTAGAGGTTTACAGAAAACCAACACACACAGATCAGTATTTGATGTTTGACTCCCCACCACCTTTAGATCACAAGCTGGGTGTCATCAGAACCCTGCAACACAGAGCTGAGAACATCCCCACTAGCACAGAGCGAAGGCTAAAGAAATGAAACATCTCAGAGGAGCCCTTAAACTTGGTGGATACCAGACTGGCCTTTGTCAAAAGAAGTAGAAGGAAAGAAAAGAACACGAATACAACATTGAAGGAGAAAAGCATGACAGGAGAAGGAACATGGTCATCCATATGTAGCAGGGGTCTCTGAGAAATTAAGAAGAATTTTTAAAAAACCCGTATCCCTGTCGGCAGCAATTGGTACATCCGAAAGACCCAATACGAAACACAAGAAAAGCGACATCATATCGCAGTGCAGTAAAGAATGCTCTGATTTGTATGTGGGAGAGACCAAACAGCAACTGCATCAACGTATGGCCCAGCACAAAGAGAGCCAATTCCTCGGGTCAGGAGTCAGCCGTGTACCTGCATCTTAAGGATAAAGGACATACCTTTGAATATTGCAATGTTAACATATTGCAAAGGAACGTGACTGGTTCAAGAGAGGTGTTAAGGGGCCATTTATGTGAAAATAAAGAAACCAAGCCTAAATAGAGGTGGGGGAGTGCGACACCAACTGTCTGCCATGTACAATGTGTTTTGACACCTTACCCTGGGCATTCCTATAACACCTCTTAGCCACTATCCATCACGCCCTTAACACTTGGCTATGATATGCTAATTGGGATTTTCCAGGGAAAATAATGCCAAAGATTCTTGTACAAGTCATTCTGAATTGAGAAAGTCAGTCGGATGACTAGCGAAACGTCTTAAGAACTAAACTTCAAGTCCAGTTGATCTAATTGAATACAACAGATATACTTAGTTATTCTACATATTTTCTTCCATTTTCAAAAGTCAGTTGATTTCATACCCTTTGCTGTTTCCCTGCTGTTGATATTAGTAAGCTGACATTTTAAGTTCTAACGGTCCTTCTTCTTCCCAGGATGCACCACATCCTTGGATTGTTCCTAACAGTAATTTTTACTGATTGGCTGTTGGATGGGTCAAAGATGCTCAGATCTCTACTGAGCAACTGAATCAACCCAGGCACTGGGTCAAGGGCAAAACCATAATGGTCTCTATTAGGGGTCCTGCAAACAGGAAGTCAGTATTTCAGTTGCATTTATTTATACACAGACCAATGTGAATTGGCAGATTAAGGTCATTAGCATGAAAAAATACTGCTCTTTTTCTGAAAAGCATATGTATTTGCACTGAACTTCCCCTTTAATAAATGCAGTCAGTGAATCCATAAGTGTCCCTTGCAGCTTATTTTCCAACCTTTAATAGTTGAACATTACCTCTTTTTTAACTCTCTTACCTCCATGGGTGTAATAAAATCATTTGTTCTCTGTTGTAGCATAGATCTTGCATCATAAAGTCTGTGTTCCCAACACATTTGGACAATCTAGAAAAAACACACAAGTAGAAAAGATTTGTATACAAAGATGGGAAAGGTTTACTTTAAAAAATAAAGTACAGACTTTATACAGAATTAGAAGTACATTTTTAAATTAGTATATTTTATTAAAAGATCCATGCCACATTTTAAAGCTCATTGCAGGAGAAATAATTTTTAAACCTAAAGTTACCGTTATAACTGATAACTCTGTATTTGTTTAAAAAAAAAAAAGATTTTCCTAAATCACACTAGCAAATTTTGAGCAGCAACATGCACAGGGCAGTATCTAACCATCAGAACATAGTCAATAATTTAAAGGGCATGTCCACCCTTAATTAAAACTTTCACATATAATAGAACACCGCCCCAACCGCATAAAAATAATTTCAGAAAGTGCCAAGATGTTTACTTACCTTCCCTCTCTCCTCCGACGCCCGGCCTTCTGCTGCGAGACACTGCAAGCAGGGGGCGGGACCGCGGCTGCCGGCTTCTCAGAATGCCGGGGGAGCGAGGGAAGGTAAGTACAGTTCTGGGACTTTCTAAAATTAATTTTTGTTGGGCTGGGGGAACATATTTTATTATGTGGCCAAGGGGTTTTAGGGTAGGGGGAGGGATAGCAAAACGGGAGGGGGAGAAGGCTGCAGTACGCATGCCAAACTTCTCCCGGGGGCCAGGTAGGAGGCAGAGTCCTATATGGACTCTGCTATCCTCCTGGTGGACAGCTTTGGACTTTGGGGGGGACTACAGAGAACCATATGGAGCTGGGATGTGAGGTAAGGATTTATTAACTACATGGTGGGTCCATTAGTGGGGGGGTTATAGTTTGGGGGTGGACATGCCCTTTAAAGGGGAATTGTGGTCCAAAAATGACTTTAGGTAATTGGGGTAATTGATAGGAATGTTTCCTTAGAATTTTTGCAATTTATTCCCATTGTTTATTTTGCATGGTTTTGAAGATATTACATTTTTGTGTGTGATATGGCAGCAGCATCACCAGGTCCCCTGCACTTCCTGCTTCCTGCTCTGAAACTGTCAATCTGTCCTGGTGTCTTCTCCTCCCCTTTGCAGCTCCCTGGTCCCTCCCACTCATGGACCCCATGGTCCCTCCAGTTGCAGGCCCCCCATGGTCCATTATCTTGCCCACACAGGTGCCGTGGCCCGGCCCACTTGCGGGGGCCGCTGGTTACTCATACACCTCCCCCTACAGAAAACTCTGTGGAAACAGCCTTTTCAGGCAGAGTGAGAACTCTGCCGAAAAGGCTGTTTTCACACAGTGAAGAGAGGGCTTTAGATTCCCTTACCTTCTCTGTCAGGACACACAGCAGAGAGGAGGAGGGACTTCCTGTCTCCCTCCACACACTGAGGAGTTCTGAGGCTGTGCTCGCCGGCGGCACTGTGCAGGAGAAGCCCAGGAATGTCACAAGTCAGCCTCCCACCCATTAACTTTCTGGTCAGTCATTTCTGTATATCTTGGGCTGTGGAACATGTAGAGAGGTGGTTGATGCTTGTTTTAAAGGTAGGAAACTGACCTTTCATTTAAGCTTAACTTGCTTGAGACCACAGTTCCCTTTTAAGTTTTAACTCACAGACAAAATATAATAATAAGAAACAAGGAAATCACAGGGGGGTTACACGTTCACAGAATTTTTCCTAGCCGAGTGGCATGAAGAAGTAGCCGATGGAACAGGACGGGGAAATTTGGCGGTTGGGAAAATTAAATGTAAAGTATTTTTATTAGTTATTATAGTTATTATTAAAAGGGTAATATACTGTAAAAAATGTACTTTTTAAAAATGGAATTATTTCTTTTTCCCTGGGGCAGGAAAGTAGGATTGATTATTCCTACCTCATAATATCATTACAATTTATCACATCATAATAATATCAATATCAAGGTTCTACAGCATTCTACAGTTTTCATTTGCCATTTTAGTTCTGGACTAGTCCTGTATTAAAGATAGTGTTGAAGTCAGGAGCAGAATCTGTTTCTTTTGTCTTGTGTTCCTTACAAAAAACAATATTGGAGGCAGGAATAACCCATCTTTATCCCTGTCTATTTTTCATTTTAAAGGGCATGTCCACCCCTTATAAAAACTTTTGATATGCGTTAGGGCATGCTCCCCCGCCCCAACCGCATTAATATAATTGTTAGAAAGTCCCCCGATACTTACTTACTCCCTCTCTCTCTCCGCCGCAGTGTTCCGGCCCTCGCTTGCATGGAATTGCAAGCAGGGAGCAGGACCGCAGTCCTCGTTCCGTGAGGTAGCCAACAACGGTCGTGGCTGCCCGGGAGTTCTGAACAGCGGAGGAGAGAGGGAAGGTAAGTAAAGATTGGGGGACTTTCTAACAATTATATTAATGCGGTGGGGCTGGGGGAGCATTGCCCTACCGCATACCCAACGGGTTAATGTTAGGGGAGGCAGAGAAAACGGAGGGAGAGGGGGGAGGGCTGCACTGAGCACACACTGCTCCTACACAGCAGTTCCTGGACTTGGAGGGGCACAGCAGGGGAACTATTTGATTAGAAAGTGTAAGGTAAGGGTTGTTTTAAACTACTTGAACTTTGTGGCCAGTAAGGGTTAAATTTTAGTTTTGGGGGGTGGACATGCCCTTTAAGTTTTTTGTTTTTTTTTTTTTTTTAAAATAATCATTCATTTTATTGAAAAGTTTTTTCAGAATAAATTTGATACATATTGACATAGTATCAAATCAATATCAAATAATAAATGATAATACTAGATATCATTACAAAGTGAAAGTAGGTTTCATTAGTTAAAGTGGTCTAAAATAAATTAACATTATGCCGCTCAGCTGCCGGGTTATATAGCTTGTCTTCGTCTGAACATATAAAACAAAATTAACCTTTTTGGACACATTATAAGTTCGCTGTGTTTATATAATGATCTATTACAGTATACCAGTATTTTCCCTATTTTTTAAATAGAACTTGTGAAAATTAAGTGAGTTAATATAGCGTAGTGTTTCTCATATTGCATATTGGTATTTAACTTCTTCAGTATAAGTGCATGTTATGAGGGATTTTAAGAAATTGTGGGTAACAACAGTTTTCTTGGCGATAAATTGTATGATAATTATGTGGGTGTGGGTAAGATGATGGTTTGTTTGGTTTGTTTAGGGAATTGTTGTAAAATCTATCCCCAGGATAGAGCTAAATTCGGGTGCAGTAATAAATCTGTTTTTGTTGGCAGTATTTGATGAAGTATTTAGTTGAGATTTGTTCCATTTTTTCCTTATGTTCCTGCGGTCCAAGATAAATGTGCAATAAAGTTCCTCTGGTCGGTCCCCACATCTCCCAGCATATCGGTGGAGTATTTTGGGGTTCCATTTTTCCTAATATAGTTGGTGTTCTGTCGTATCTTAACAGTATTTTTTCTTGAAGGTTTTCCCATGTTTGACAGTTGGACAGTTTAAAGACAAAAAAGGGGTATTGGCTGCTTCAGACCATTGTTTTTGAAAGTGTGCTGTCTTTTAGCTAAGGAATCCGCGGAAAGCGTTACGGCGTTATCTGCGAATTTCTGGACATTTTTTTCCCATAGACTAAATGGTAACAATCCTCAAATGTGTGTGAGAGAGTGTGTTTCAAACTTCCTGCTTCCAGTAAGTTGAGTGATATCACCTGACCCTCTGCTGCCCCTCTGCCCCGGGGGAGAGAGAAGCTGCTCAGTAAAGACTTAATGCGGGAGAATCAGGAATAGTACCAGGGGGGAAAATTGAAAGTTGAGAAGGGGAGCCTATTAATGCAGACAGGCTGTTCAAATGACTACAAGCTGGTCACATGGCTGAAAACAGGAAGAGTTCAAGCAGGAAGTAATATGCTAAACCTTTCCAGCAATAACTTCTTCACGAGTTATCTAGAGATGTGATTTAGGTTTCTTTGAAGGTGTGATGGAAGGGTTTCTTATATCATTCTTACTAGTTTGGAAGAATTGGAGATCACAGTTACCCTTAAAACTATTGAACATCACTACGGCCACAAGGATCAGCTCCATTTCCTTCTTATTATCGACAGGTGATCCTCATTTTCCAGTCCTTCATTTCGGATTTTGCCTCTAAACTCAGTTCCATCTCTGGAGAACCTGCAGATGGAACAGAAGACCCATCATATGAAGCCATCTTTGGGTTTGTGTTACACACAATGAATCCGTGATGTACAGGGTGGAGTTCGTCCAGTAAAAACACAAAGTGATCGCTCTTCAATGTATCTTTATTGCATTCCTCGGAACTACAAACCTCAGACCAAACAGAGCTTTCCGAGTCACAAGGGCGAAAACTAGGTTGTACATTACTGTCACGACATATACCATTACAGATCCATCCTCTTAGTTTACCATATTCACATAGCTTTATGGAATCCATTTTGTATTTAATCACAATTTAATTTTATGTTTTTATTTTAAGATTTGTTTTTCTGCTGTTCTTTAGATTTCTGGATAATACTCCTGGCTCCCTACTGGGTTATGGACTAGCTTATTAGCATTTGCTGAGGCCAGGAAGTCGTATACAGCAAGGATAAAGACAATATTCATTATAGTATAAACACTGGAACCCTGCTCCTACGGGGAGCGTAAATATAATAAAACTTTAGATAATGGGTTTCTATGCCATGACACTAGACACTTCTTCATAATGGGTTCTATGCCATGACAGTAGACACTTCTTCCATAATGGGTTCTATGCCATGACACTAGACACTTCTTCCATAATGGGTTCTATGCCATGACAGTAGACACTTCTTCCATAATGGGTTCTATGCCATGACACTAGACTCTTCTTCCATAATGGGTTCTATGCCATGACACAGACACTTCTACTTCTAAATCTTCAGCTCTATCACCCAACAATTTCACATTTTACCGTCTTCAGTGGAGTCATCTGGGTTGTGTCTTCTGCATTACACAGATCAACCCAATTCCAGTATTCTATTGGCCAAAGATAAAGATAGGTGTGGCATATGAAGACACAGTAGAAGAAAATATATACTATTGACCATGTTAGAAAATACAAGCACAACACTAGTTCAAATGTTAGAAAGGAAAAAGATAAGAAGGTGATTTAGAAAGTACAAAGTCTGTTGTAGATGTTGTACACAAATTCCCATTTCATGGATATCTAGAGAATGCCCACAAACCCCGACACCCTAAATCTCTCTCCTATCTCCCTTAGTCACAATAGTCTGTTGGCTTTGTAACTCAATGTCCTGTGCTGGGGCCAATACTACTTTACCCAAGACAACATTACTTGCATGTTTGGGGTTTCTAACTAAACAGGACAAACCAGGCTGACTGACTGCCAGTGTCCTAAGTTAAGCCCAGGGGTGAGAAAGGGAATAATTGGCCTTCATTGAGTAAAGTTACATCACGTGTCAGGGATTCTCCTGGTTGCCTTTTAGCAAGACTTCTAGTGTAAATCGGATCTGCCTTCAGAATTCTTTTTATCTCCTCCACGATAAATCAACCAATCGCATGTGGTTAACGTTAATCACCAAGATCTCCTGTTTCGTGAAATTGAATCCCGATGCCTTAGTAGTGAATGGACACGGATGCTTCTAATTATCCCTCCTAAACAGATTAAAGAGCATCTATGTCCGGTATTAGAATCCCTGAACTTTAAATTTAATGTGTAGGGATGACATCTGATCTCTAAACCTACAGTGCAGGACCGAGGCACTGGGTGAAGCTGCACTTGAGGCTGAAGGGGTTTTAGGTGTTAGGACGCCATTCGGTAGGTTTCTAAAAGCAGTAAACAGGTCTCACTGCTGGTTAACAGTTTGGGGCTCTTCCTCATAGCAGCAGTGGTAGAATGGTTTAATTTCACACCCCTTTATATGACACATCTGACCTTCTAAAATCTGAAGATGTATCTGCAGTAAGTGATGGAGCTCAGGGCTGGGCAGGTTCCAGAACCTATGGCCTATATGACGTATACAGAAGCAAGGCCTCTCTCTGCCAGTGCATAGCCCCCCTTTATCTAATCGGTTGCTTTCTATCTCACAGAGATCAGAATCTTTTGTTCACAATGGCCATGTCCCCTTTCCATCCATTAGCCCTCTCCAGTAGAAATTCCCCCTTTCATTATTAGATACCTGTATTTGAATTAAACAATGCTGCCCCATAGTTGACACCATAACTAGACTCCCTGCTGCAGGTTTTATGCTTTCTGTCCAGCGGATGGTCATTTTTTTTAAGGTCTCTGCACAATGACCCCTAGTGCCTCAATTAGACAGTTCTCCTGCCGAGACTCATGTTTAACCCTTAAAATTCCATAGCTCTCAATGTGTATGCTGCAAAATTAATTCCCACCGAAATAGTATATTATTACCCACCTGCATCAGTTAATGATGTTTCTTCCCTGTCTTAGCCTCCTGCACCCCTCCCCATATCAGCCTCCTGCACCAGGATTAATCCCTCCCCATCCAATCCGTCTCCTGCACCAGGATTAATCCCTCCCCATCTGATCACCCTCCTGCACCAAGGTTAACCCCTCCCCATCCAATCAGCCTCCTGCACCAGAATTAAACCCACCCCAACCCATCAGTCTCCTCACCAGGATTAATCCCTCCCTATCCGATCAGTCTCCTGCACCAGGATTAATCCATCCCCATCTGATCAGTCTCCTGCCCGGCACCTTCCTATCTCTACAATTTTCCTGCAAGGGTTAAACATGAATATCCAGTCCCACTGCTGCTCTTCTGTATTGCCCCTTGGAGGACAATCAATCCTCTAGCCCCTGTCCCCTCTACCAGTCTTTGCAAGAGGATTAACCCCTCCAAGCACCACTGGTGCCCATCTCGATCACTTTCTACAGCTAGTCTCAGAGACCCAAAACTGCCCCAACCCCTGTAGTAGGATTAACCCTTTCCAGTCCCACATGTGCTAATACCCCTTTACAAAGGAATTTACCCCTCCAGTCTCATAGCATTCCCTTCTCTACCCACAGCTGCCCCTCTGCCAACACCAATGCAGCAGGATTAACCCTTTCCCATTTCTATACCTATCTGGAAGGATGAACCCCTAGATCCGCACATGCTCCCCGATCCTGCCCCATACAGCAGGATTAGCCCCCCCCCTCCAGTCCCACAATGCAGGGAGGATGATGTAAAATAACTCACCCGGTCTCCCAGTCTGTAGATAGACGTGCAGGGGGGGGCTATGTCTGGGATACAGGAGGAAGGAACAGTTTACAGACTGATCATTACTGGATATTAGCTATGTTTCAGGTATGAATGGAGGGACGAGCCAGAATCCATTTGCCCCTCCCCTGGAGGAGGATTCCCTCTCAGAAACCTCTCCCCCCTCAATACAGAATAATCCAGGTTCAGTCTGGGCAGTCATCCCTGGTAAAATGGCCGCTTTTAGAAACTGTCACAGATTGAAAGGCACCGCCATGTTTTCGGTGGGCTACCTAACCCACTGTAATTTGTCTATTTTGAAAAAGACTTGGCTTTGCTTACACAAGAGCAATGAAAAATCTTATCTTAGCACAATGTGATTTTAATTGTTATCAATCTATACAGATTTAATTCTCGAAATAAATTAGACCAATCATCTGCCACAACCAATAAATTGGTTGATCTGGACAAAATATGGACTGCAATTTGTGATCGATCCAGATCAATTTTTAGGCAAAATCGATTAGTGCGAGCGATCCGATAAGTTGGGAGATCATTTCAGATTGTGTGGCCTTCAATGTGCCACATGCGGGTCAGTCAATTACCCAATCATCAGACAACCAATCATTTTATTGATCTGTAATCAGCTGATCGGTGAAATCAGTCCACATGTGATCCAGTATAGCCAGGCTCTATGAGTCACTTATTTAGAATGTATTACCTTCTTCCTTCCTCTCCTGTTCTTTCACTTTACATTTAAAGCTACTTCACAAACCCTTATTTAATGTTGTAGATAAGGATATGAAAGGATTATACCTGATGCTGGAGAAATGCACCTAGGTAATAATCCTACTGGTGGTATAACTTTTATCTATTGTACTGTCTCACAAGCTAAGCTAGATGTGCAAAGCTGGTAGAGACATACCCTAAAAGACTGGCAGCTGTAATTGCAGCTGCCAGTCTTGTTTCGTGGTCATAAATACCCCCAACCCCCCCACACAGACACAGGTACACCCACCTACTGACCTACCCTTCCATTCCTGTGGCAGCCATACTTAAAGGGTAAATATAGTCAAAAAACTAATTTTAATCAATCATCAGTAAAAGTTAGTTATATGGTCATACATGCAAAAACACATACCCCCAACCTCATATGGGTTCACACACCTACTGACCTACCCTTCCATTCCTGTGGCAGCCATACTTAAAGATAAATAAAGTCAAAAAAACTAACTTCGATTTTTCCTCAATAAAAGATGGTTTTATGGTTGTAAACACAAAAAAGACATACCCCCTCAACCATACCCAGGTACACACACATCTACTGATCTACTTATCCATTACTGTGGCAGCCATACTTAAAGGGTGACTAAAGTCAAAAAAACTAATTTAGATTTTTCCTCAATAAAAGATAGTTTTATGGTTGTAAACACAAAAAAGACATACCCCCTCAACCAGACCCAGGTACACACATCTACTGATCTACTTATCCATTACTGTGGCAGCCATACTTAAAGGGTAACTAAAGTCAAAAAAACTAATTTTAAATTTTTCCTCAATAAAAGATAGTTTTATGGTTGTGAACTTAAAAAAGACATACCCCCTCAACCAGACCCAGGTACACACATCTACTGATCTACTTATCCATTACTGTGGCAGCCATACTTAAAGGGTAACTGAAGTCAGCAGCTGGAATGGGTCGGATACCCGACTGTATTCACACATAGCCAAACATTCCCACTGTGCACCATAGTCTTTCTTGGAGTAAGAAACACCTCCTAAACTGTAGACCAGCATTCGGAAGTTGGCTTTTAAATTAAAATAAACCAGGAAATAGATAATAAAGTAAACCCAAGTCATCTCCCAGGGTGTTGAGATAGTGGAAGAGAAACTGGCCTATAGAGATCTTCAGAACTTATTGCAAAGCTTACCAGGCCCTGTTAATTAGTAATTCCTTTAATACACACAATTACTATTACCAGGCCCTGCCCCAAAGAGCTTACAATCTAATCCCTTTAACATTCACAAATCCTATTACCATGCCCTGCCCCGAAGAGCTTGCAATCTAATCCCTTTACCACAGATAAATCCTATTAACAGGCCCTGCCCCAAAGAGCTTGCAATCTAATCCCTTTACCACACACAAATCCTATTACCAGGCCCTGCCCGAAGTGCTTACGATTTAATCACACACACAACCTTTTTACTTAGGTACTTGTGTGCGTTTGGGGTTTATTATACTTTGGGGAGGGAGGAGGTGTGACTGCTGCGACTTGTATATATTTATAGGAGTTGTTTTGTCAAGTGGGGGCCGGGAGTGCTGGAAGGGGGGTAAATAATGAACCAATCATTTACCAAGGGCAACTGTGGTCTCAAAACAAGTTAGGGTTAAATTAAAGCCTGCAGTATTTCCTTTACACTGAGCCAACAATCACATCTCTGGATGAAGCCTGTGAGAAATTACATTGGGGTGAATGTTCAAATTTCCTGCTTCCAGTAGGTTGAGTGACATCACCTGACCTCTGCCCGCCCCTCTGCCCCGGGGGAGAAGCATGCTCAGTAAAGACTTATTGCTGGGGAAATCAGAAAGTACCTGAGGAAAAAATTGACAGTTGAGAAGGGGAGCCTATTAATGCAGGCAGAGGCTGGTCACATGACTACAAGCTGGTCACATGGCTAAAAACAGGAAGAGTTCAACCAGGAAGTTACATTGCTGAACCTTTCCAGCAATAACGTCTCACAAATTTGATCTTGAGATGTGATTTAGGTTTTATTTTGAAGGTGTGATGGAAGGATTTTTATATAATTATTACTAGTTTGGAAGAATTTGAGATCACAGTTACCCTTTAGGAATTTCTCCAAATAGGATTGATCAAGATTGAAATATTAACCATTCATATTTGGAATTGGCATTTATTCTAATGCTATATTAAGCAGTGTAAATCTGTGCTCAGACGACGTCGGGAGCTGCAAAAAGAGGGTAGACTCCGGGATCAAGAGAAGTCATAAAAAAACATCCCCGGTGGTGTGTGTGGGGAGTTCTCGGCCTCTGGAGGCTGGGAATTACACTTATCTTGAATAGGCCGTGCAGTGATATTTCCAGACATTTTTGGAAATGCAGCTACCACCACAAAATTAGTGTAAAACCTAATAAGATAATTCAAATGTTAGCATGCGATTTACACTAATTTGTTCGGGTAGTGTCCATTATAACATTGCCCTGAGTGTTTTCACTTCCTCCATGTAAAAGTTGGCCATGATTGTGAAACTGGAGATCCCATAGCACATCTATGTTATTGCTTGTAGATCTTATATTTGAAATAGGTGGTATTCAGGTACACGTCTAATAAGGAACTCACCTGTTCTGGGTTAAGTTCTGTTGGCAAGGGTGTTTTTTTTTCATAGAACATCAGGGAAGAATTTATTTATTCACACTAATCTCTACATTGGGAAAAAATGCTAATATATTATTTTAATCAACAAATTTACATTGGTAAGGCCTCATTTGAAATATGCAGTGCAATTTTGGAATCCTGTGTACAAAAAGGAAATCTTTGAAATGGAAAGGCTTCAGAGAAGGGCAACTAAATTAATAAGGGGATTGGGGGGGGCTTGAATATGAAGAGAGACTGGAAAAGTTACAATTATGTACACTGGAGAAAAGGCGCTTGAGTGGGGATATGATTACTGTGTATAAATACATTTACGGGCCATACAATAAACTATCAGGGGCATTGTTCACCAATAGAACATGTCAGAGGACACAAGGACATCCTTTAAGGCTTGAAAAAGAAAGGTTTAGGCTTCAAGCTGGGAAAGGGTTTTTCACTGTGAGAACGGTAAAGCTATGGAACTGTCTTCCAGTGGATGTTGTTATGGCAGGTTCATTGGTCAGTTTTAAAAAAAAAAAGCTGGATGAGTTTCTGCAAACAAGGAATGTTACAAGTTACTGGTATTGATACATAAAGTAGAGTTGATCCAGGGAAATTTCCGATTGCCACTTGGAGTCAGAAAGGAATTTCTTCCCCTTCAATTAGGCAGGAAATGTGGGTATTGCTGAGTAGGTTGGACTGGATAGGTGAATGTCTTTATTCAACCTCAAATACTATACTACACTTATTTACTATGGACTACTAGGACTAGTGTAATTATTCCAGTGTATATGAAATTACCTTAAAAGCAGTCCTTTTTGCCATCTGTCGTTTTGACCATTGGTACATATATCTTCCTTAAAGCTAGGCCTCACCATTTTCCGCAATGCGTCTTTTTTTTAGGACTACACCCATTTTGTGAATGACAAGAACACTGCGATAACATGGAAACACATCTGTTAACATGCACGGTCCACCACTCATTGTGATTTCATAGTTGTGACCCAGTCATATTCAAGTCTATGGAACGGATATCAGATAAAATTTTGGCAAAATTAAAAGATGTTTCCAACTACAAAGGAGTATGGGTAAAGGGGGAGGAGTCATAGTTTTGTATGTAATATAGTTGTTGAGAATCCCATAATAAGATATTGCTCCTAACTAGAAATGTATTGTGCTTGATATTTGCAGCTTGTAACAATCCTTTGTATATTTTTACTAGATTATACACAAGCTTATTTCTTTATATTGTTAACCTTGTTGTTAGTATATTGTCATGTCAGTGATTTCCATATCCCAATAAGTAGATCCTATAATAAACTGAGTGACAGCTGTCAGGATTGGAAATGTAGCCAATCTCAGGGCACTAACTATGCAATAAATTTCAAATTGTGTGACAACAAATATTACCATTGGAATGAAATGTGTGTGCGGTAAAGAGTAGAACTGGAATCCAGTGTTTGCTAGACACAGTGCAGGTGCCTATCCTACAATTAATATATTGTACATTATTGACTGAGGGAGGATTTACTGTAAGCAATACGGTACAAAACCTGATTTATAATTAATTACAAGCTATTTCTATTAAAATGGCATGTCCACCCTTAACCTTAAAATGGTTAATTGGTTAAATGGTTCAATTGTCAGTAACCTGCCCCAACCGAATTACTATACAGTCTATATAGTATAGTATAGTATAGTATAGTATAGTATAGTATAGTATAGTATTGTATAGTATTTGAGGTTGAATAAATACCAAAACTCCAAGATCCCTTTCCAACAGGGATTCACTTAACACAAAGCCATTTATAGTATAAGCAGCACAAGGATTTTTAAGTCCAAAATGCATCACTTTACATTTATCAACATTGAATCTCATCTGCCACTTAGCAGCCCAATATGATAATCTATCTAGATCCCCCTGCAACGATTGCACATCCTCTGAAGTTTTTAATGATCTACAAAGTTTTATGTTGTCAGCAAACACAGAAACCTTGCTGACAATACCCACTTCCAAATCAGTAATCAAGTTAGTTTGACAAGATCTATTCCTCCTAAATCCATGCTGGTTACTACTTATGTCAGTCCTTGAAACATACTCTAGAACATGTTCCCTTATTAAACTTTCCAGTATCTTCCCCACCACTAAGTTAAACTTACAGGCCTGTAATTACCCGGCTGTGAACGACTACCCTTTTTGAATATTGGAATAACATCAGCCTTTTCCAATCCAGAGGCACACCTCCAGACATGAGGGAATCTGCAAAAATAAGAAACAATGGCCTAGATAAAACTGAACTTAGCTCCCTTAGTACCCGAGGATGTATTTAATCCGGTCCAGGAGATTTATTAATATTAACCTTATTTAGTTCTTTCTGTACCATATCCTCGGTTAACCAAAGTGCACTTAAATCTTTTATACCATTATTGCTACTATACTCTATGATATCTGTACTTGGATCTTCTAAACTTCAAGTCCAGTTGATCTAATTGAATACAATAGATATACCATGACCTGGATGAATGAGAACCTAATATATAGAGCCAATCATCTGACCTGCAGACATGCCCTGTTTTGATCTTGTTAGATTTCGTCAGTGCAAGATACATGGCTCTAGGGACAAAAAGGAGTATTTTGCATTTCTCCGCTCCTTACTCTGGGGAACCTAGGAGTAAGAAATTACTTCTTGTTTCTTAGATTTTGTGGGCAATGCTATTCATATAGCATGAGACTGCAAGATGCCTTCTGTTATAAGAAGGTGTTTCTCCATTTTTATGCTCAGTGGAGGGCTTTTTTATCCTTTTGGCCCCCCTCTCCCTAAGCTTTCTAGCTGCCTTGTCCTCTTTAACCCTTGCTAAATCTTTTATTACTGCCTGTGATCATTGAATGTGTATTTACGGTTTTGTTTACAACAGCCATTGCCAGGCATGGGGGCATACAATAACATCTGTATAATTTCAGAAAGTCTTTGTTCTAGTATGTATGTACTGTATGTTCTAGTTGTCTACTGTACGCCAAGCCCTACACCATAGAGCCATGTAGTATATATCTACTAGTATGTATCTACTGTATGTTTTAGTTGTCTACTGTACGCCCAAGTTCTACACCATAGAGCCATGAATCTGTATCTTGCAATGATGAGATCTAACAAGATCGAAACATGTCTGCAGGTCAGATGATTGGCTCTATACATTAGGCTATATTGCATGTTATTAGCCAGCGGTTCTGGACACATGCATAAGCTAAGGGACATAAAGGAATCTTTTGCATATCTCCGCCCCTTACTCTGGAAAACATGGGAGTAAGAAATTACTTCTTATTTCTTAGGCTTTGTGGGCAATGCTATTCATATAGCATGAGACTGCAAGATGCCTTCTGTTATAAGAACATTTTTATGCTCAGTGGAGGGCTTTTTGCTCCTTTTGGCCCCTCTCTCCCTAAGCTTTCTAGCTGCCTTGTCTTCTGGTATGTATAAAACAGTGTGCTTCACAAGATTCAGTATTATATCATACTGCATTTTCAATCATTTTAGTTAGCCAATAAAAGGTATTATTTTATATCCAATATGTCTTCACTTAATTTACGATTGTTAGCGTAAATTAACATTAACAATACCGCGATCGTAGATTTTCATAGATAAAAATCAGGAAGATGTGACTCACCATAATAAAGGGTGCAGAGTGGGCGGGTGTAGCAAGGCGATCAGGAACAACGTTGGATTGGTGGAAAGCCCGCTGAAGGCTAAAGGTTATAAAAAGTAATACAAGAGAAACTGTAAATAACAAAATATACAGATTGTTCTAAATATAATTTTATCTTTCATGTTCCTGTTCAGCAATAGGCTCTACTTATATGACGATAGCTTAAATATTATTGATGTGGGTCTGCTTTACTTACGTGTTTGCCTTCAGCCATTTCGATGATGTGTGATTCCCAATGACCAAATGTCACCACTGGAAAATAGAAATAGAAGGAAAAGAATGAAAAACCAATGTTCCCAAAAGCATAAGAAGCAATCTGAATACAATATTAACTGTCATGGCTTTCTATATATAATTGGAATCATGGTGACTATTCTCAGAAAACAGATTAGTAACATATCTTACCGCCATATTGTGCCATCGTTCTGGCCCAGCAGGAATCCGTGAATTTCTGGTGGCCATAAAACATGGAGTACTGCTGGCTCTCTCATTATCTTCTTCTGTTAATTGTACGGACAGGCCAAAATCAGCTGGAATGACACATTGTACTTAATGAATAACTTTCACCTTTAAATAGTCAGTAGGCCAATAAGGCAGAAATGTTCAACTACTAAAACATATCAATATATTTATCTGTTGTATTCAATTAGATCTACTGGACTTGAAGTTTAGTTCTTGAAGACGTTTCGCTAGTCATCCGACTGGATCTCAATTCAGAATGACTTGTACAAGAATCTGTGGCAATTATGTACCCTGGAAAATCCCAATTAGCATATCACAGCCAGGTGTTAAGGGCTTGATTGGATAGTGGTTAAGAGGTTATAGGAACGCCCAGGGTAAGGAGTCAAAACGTCTTCAAAAACTAAACTTCAAGTCCACTTGATCTAATTGAATACAACAGATATACCATGACCTGGATGAATGAGAACCTTCACAAGCATATCAATATATTTTAAAAATCTATTTCAAGGCAAAGAAAAAATAATTTGATTCTGTAAAATAAAAACATTAGCCCCCAAATTATAAACGCAGATTATTTATAAATCATAAAAAACAAAGATCTGCTGGAAATTGTCCAACACAGGGTGGAAGTGACACATCAATAGCGACACTGTAGGGTCTCGCAATGTCTAGGTAAGACCCACATCAGAGATTGTTTGGAAAATAATAGATATAAATGCTCCTGCCCCTTTTTAAAACATACAATGTGGAGTTATTCCAAACGTAATGTGCCCTGTTCTCCTCATCAAAATATCTATAGTTTAATGTCATTGTAATAATAAATTTCTCTTACTGATTTTCACCTGCCCATCTTCGGTTAATAGGATATTATCGGGTTTAATATCCCTGTGGATGATCCTCTCTTGGTGCAGATAAGACAGTCCCTGGGGAGATTAATGAAATATTGCAATCAACACCCCGCATTCAGGAGGTCCCTAACACCTGGCTGGTATTAATTGCCAACAGATTCTTGTACAAGTCATTGTGAATTGAGATATCTAGTCGGAGGACTACTAAACGTCTTCAAGAATTAAACTTCAAATTCAGTTGATGTAACTGAACATAACAGACATTGAGCTATAGAATTGTCTTTTAAGCATTCCGAATTTTGGAAAATAGCAATAAAATTCCATAAAATGGGTTGGAAGGAATAAACCCCCCGGGGCTATTAGATCACTAATCTTCCCATGGAATATCCATAGAGAACCTTCTGATCCAATCAATAAGAATTATTCCTCATTAAAGGGCATGTCCACCCCCAAACTAAAATTTGGTATCCTTCGCAATGTTTACAGCTTTCAAAGATATCACCAAATGTACTTACCAACCTTCGATCCCTCGCCGCGATCTGCCTGTCTTCTGTGCCTTTTCTCTGTGCATGGAAGACAAGCAGAAGGGGCCAGACCGGTATATGCTCCTGTGATTGGCCCAACCTGCGTAACCGGGTGGTCCGGGAGCAGAGCTACTCCCGTGGCCCACTTACAGTGCTCAGTGCTGCTAGTGAGGCCCCCAGTGTTTGACTGGTTTGGGCACCCCTGGGCTAAGGCATCGCGCTTTAGCTGACTGGATAGTCCCAATCTATTAACTCTAAATGGCACTTTCATTCATTTAATGTTTTTCCTTTTCATTTATCATTTGAAATGATTGTACAATCTCTAGATTTTACAGTGAGACAAATACAGTTTATTCTTTACCTTCAAAACTTCCTGTGAGACGTAACGTATCCAATCTTCAGGCAAATATTTATTATAAACCTTGTGGTGATTTTCAATAAGTTTGAGCAGGGATCCCCCGTCGCAATATTCCATCGTTATCTACAGTAAAAAGGAACATTATGAACAGATTTGACTATATTTAAGGATTTTTGGTGTACATAAGGGATTCACCAACTGTATGAATGGGCATATTGGATGTTGGGAGAGGCTACACTACATTTGGGTAATATATCATTTTCCCAGTCTTATTTTAATTTTCATTATACTGTTATATAAAATAGATATTGTAATAGAATGTATATTAATATTTAAATTCTATGACAATGGCTGTAAAATACATTAAAGGGCATGTCCACCAATAAAATTTAAATTTGCACATAGCTGCAGCACCGCCCAAACACCACTTTCATTTAAATTATCTTCCCCAAAGATGTCCCTCAATGAGCACGCACAGCAGTAGTGAGGCACTTCCTGGTCGCAACTGTCAGCTATTGACCGTGACATCAACAGCGAGCCTTAGACTGACAGCCGCGACCAGGAAGAATCCGATACTGGAGATCAGCCATTTATATAGATATGAAGGTATATAAATAATAAAATAAAAAACCCAAAGAGGCACTGGTATGAAACATTGTAATAGCCAGATACCACTGGATTATGGAGAAGGGCGTATCCAGGGATATCAGAGTTCATGGAACTTACCCTCACATCATATAGGAGAGGGAGGCCCTTAGGAAATTAACTAGTGAGGTCCCTTTATCGGTCAGATAAATCACGTGGGCCTAAAAAGGCTGGGTACGTTCCCGTGTTTGCATTATGCTCAATGTACGAGTGTGCACAGGGGAACATCCCACCATTTTCCAAATTTTTGACTTAAGGGGCTACTACGTGTGATACGTAATTCGTGGTATACGTGTTATGGTGCCCATACATGTTGTTATATGTGGGTGAGTCCCGCATATTGCTCAAGCATTAGACACGGAAATAAAAAGCTGCCTGTTTACAAACATTTTGTTGAAGCAGGGCATGGTGATCAGGATCTTAGATATATGTGACCAGCTGTACACTGGATACCAAATAAATCTAACTTTGTTTATATATATTAGCAATGTTTGTGTTAAATATACGAGTAAAATTAGAAATACATAAAAGGTGTGATTCTGACTGCACTGCATTCAGAGCATCCAGCCATCCAGCATTCAGAGCACACAGCATCCAGCCATACAGCATTCAGAGCATACAGCATCCAGCCATACAGCATTCAGAGCACACAGCATCCAGCCATACAGCATTCAGAGCATCCAGCATCCAGCCATACAGCATTCAGAGCATACAGCCATCCAGCATCCAGCCATACAGCATGCATTTAAACGGCACCCAACCCAACTCACATTTTTTCTTTAAAGGAGAACTAAACTTGTTCCATCAAACTAACCAATTAGCCCACTGTACTGTGAAACCTGGGGCCATTTCTGTTTAAATACACGTTAAGCCAGGTTGTATGAAGCCGATTTATTAACCTATAACTTAAACACTAACAAAAACAGTATCCGGATAGGACTGCAGCTAACCAGCAGCTAAGTAAACTGCCAGTTGGGGGACACTACATCATTTGAAAACAGAACCCATCTCTGCAACAAAAAGGACATCTAGAAAAAAGGGTTCAGAGAAGGGCAACTTAATTAATAAGGGGACTGGGGGATCTTGAACATGAAGACAGATCGGAATAAGTTACAATCATACACACTAAAGAAAAAGCGCTTGCATTGGGATATGATCACTGTGTTTAAATACACAAATTGGTCATACAATAAACTGGTGCATTGTATTTACCAATAGAACATGTCAGAGGACACGTGGACATCCCTTAAGACTGAAATAAAAGAAGTTTCATTTTTAAGTTTGGAAACGTTTTTTTCACTGTGAGAACGGTAAAACTATAGTAAAACTACGTCTTCCTTTGGACGTTGTGATGGCAGGTTTATTGGATAGTTTCAGAAAGAAAAGCTGGATACGTTTCTACAAATAAAGAATGTTGAATATTACCGGTATTGATACATAAAGTTGGAGTGGATCGAGGGATATTTCATAATGTTACTTCGTATTGAGTTTTGTTTTTTTATTAGGCAGGAAACGTGGGTATTTCTGAGTAGGTTCAACTGGATGGACAGAAGTATTTATTCACCCTCAAATACTATTTAGCCCTCCTGCCCTTGAAAGATGTTTGATAGATGCGACGACCGAACAGAACATCTGTGTACCCAGATTTAACATGTGTATATAACATTTACAGATATACATTAAAAAAATCCATCATACTACAAATACAAGATTGGATACCTTCACACAGGATTTCATTAAGTAATATATTATCAATAATGCAACCTCTTACTTAACATGAGAGTGGCACTTTACGGCAGTGCAATGATTCTAATCCTGTTAGCAAAGCCACATTGGCATAATTCAGTATTGCCAATACGTTTCCTTTGGAATCCTCAGTGCTGTCCTGATTATTTGGGTTTCTTATTTGACTGCTTCTTTGCTTCCGGTGTGGATTCCGGAGAAAACAATCTTGACTGTGCTTGTGAAGGTTCATTCATCAAGATCACGGTATTTTTGTTATTCAATTAAATCAACTGGACTTGAGTTTAGTTCTTGAAGACGTATCTCTAGTCATCCGAAAGTCCATCTAACTGAATATTACCATCCTGTCTGGGCTCTGCTCTATTGTCCAATTGAGATGGTAGTCCCTGAAACTGAAAACATGATTCTATCATTATAAAGCACTGAGTAGAAATACGTGATTAAAGTCACACTAAACAATGTTCTATCCCTTAGCGTGACTTTTTAAGACGGCTGCACCGGTATTGTAAATGACATCTGCACTGCCGTCTAAACCTCTGTTCTGAAGCTTTATAACATCAGGAGTAATAGTGTCTCTCCGTGCAATGCCCTGAATGTGTAATAAATAAAATTAGTAGTAGAGAATTGGACCGTGTTAGCCATAGATGAAAGTGAAGACATCTTGGATATAAAGTAATACCTTTTATTGGCTAACTAAAATGATTGAAAATGCAAGCTTTCCAAGCACTAGGCTTCTCTTTTGCCCCCATGCCTGATTGGGATAGAATGGGAATGTAAACTTATACAAAAATTTGGGACTCTGGACTCAACAAAGATCTAAACTTTATGTGTCACTATGTTTCTTATCTTAATGTCATGTAGAGTTAATCAGACTAAATTCCTCTAAACCACCCAAACCCATAAATAACTAATTTATACCAGACCCTCCATGGACACTAGAGGTGAAGTGTATCTAATTGTTTATTTAACCCTTGCTAATTCTTTTATTACTGCCTGTGATCATTGAATGTGTATTTACTGTGTTATTTACGACAGCCATTGCCAATCAGGCATGGGTGCAAAAGATAACATCTATATAATGTCAGAAAGTCTTTGTTCTAGTATGTATAAAATAGAGTGCTTTACAAGATTCAGTATTGTATCATGTCTGAGGAAGAAGCCTAGTGCTTGGAAAGCTTGCATTTTCAATCATTTTAGTTAGCCAATAAAAGGTATTACTTTATATCCAAGATGTCTTCACTAATAAATAAAATGACATTGTAGGTTGGTCTTTTCTTCTTTATTGTTTGTGGTTCACGGCTGGCTCCTCTTGTGGTGGTCGGTCTGTCCTGTTCTGTAATAAGGTTTTCAGTGGCGGAGACCTGACAATAGGGGTAAATAGAAAATAAATTGGAAATATTAAACAAACAAAGAAAATAAAAATATATTTTAGCCAGTAGAGTGGTTTTCCAGACATATTGAGAACGTCCCAGGAACGTTAGATGGTGAGTTTAATAGAGTATTGGCAGCTTTTTACAGAAGCGCCACTTATATGATGGCCCCACGTTAGGGCTTTTTTTATAAGAGGTGAAAATAATGGTCGGTGTTTTACATCAGCATCAAACAATGTTTAAATAATAAAATGCATGACCAGATTCAGTAGGTGTAAACATTCCAGCTAATAGGTACCTCAAAATGTAATGTAATCCATAATGCATTCCATGCACTGTGCAATGTTTGGTTTTTGACTTTGGTTAGTGTTATATCTGTTGTATTCAATTAGGACTGAAGTTCTTGAAGACGTTTCGCTAGTCATCCGACTGGCAAGAATCTGTGGCAATTATGTACCCTGGAAAATCCCAATTAGCATATCACAGCCAGGTGTTAAGGACGGGATTGCATAGTTCAGTTGCAGTTTGGTCTCCCCCACATACAAATCAGAGCATTCTTCACTGCTCTGCGTATATGATGTCGCTTTTCTTGTGTTTCGGTATTGGGTCTTTCGGATGTACCAGTTGCTGCCTCAGTGTGTTGTTCGGTTTAAAGCAGACAGGGATACGGTGTTTTTTGAAAATTCTTCTTAATTTCTCGGAGACCCCTGCTACATATGGGATGACCATGTTCTTTTCCTGTCTTGCTTTTCCCCTTCACTGTTGGTATTCGTGTTCTTTTCTTTCGACAAAGGCCCAGTCTGGATATCCACAAGTTATAAGGGCTCCTCTGAGATGTTTCATTTCTTTAGCGTTCGCCTCTGTGCTAGTGGGGATGTTCTCAGCTCTGAGTTGCAGGGTTCTGATGACACCCAGCTTGTTATCTAAATGGTGGTGGGAGTCAAACATCAAATACTGATCTGTGTGGGTTGGTTTTCTGTAAACCTCTACTTCCAGTTTACCATTCTCCCTGACTTCTACCAAGCAGTCCAAGAAAGCCAGTTTGTTGTTTTGTACCTCTTCCTATGTAAATTTTATGTTTTAGTCTACCGCATTAATGTGTTCTGTGAAAGCTTGTACTTCCTTCTGGTGGATTTTAACCCAGGTGTCATCCACATATCTGAAACCAGTGGATGGGTGCTATGCCCTAAAAGGTATTAAGAGCCTGTTTTTCTACCTCCTCCATGTAAAGGTTGGCCACAATGGGTGAAACTGGAGATCCCATAGCACATCCATGTTTTGTACAAGTCATTCTGAATTGAGAGATCCAGTCTGATGACTAGCGAAACGTCTTCAAGAACTAAACTTCATGTCCAGTTGATATAATTGAACACAACAGATATACCATGACCTGGATGAATGAATATTACAGATACACCATGACCTGGATGAATGAATATTACAGATACACCATGACCTGGATGTATGCGACAGGACACCTAAAATATCTTACTACTTCCTCATAAAAGCCAAGCAAGTTAGGTTGACAAGATCTATTCTCCTAAATCCATGCTGGTTACTCCTTATAGTCAGTCCTTGAAACATACTCTAGAATATGTTCCAATATCGATCTCTTTTCTGCCAGTGGCGTAAAACCCCCCGCCGGGAGCCCGGACAGCTGTAGGGCCTGCACAAGACCCCAATCGCTAAAACAGCTGATGACGTATGAAAGAAACAACCCCGTTTTCTCATGACGTCTTTAAACTTACATCCCTGTAATTCCATCAGCTTTTCCAATCCAGAGGCACACTTATGGTATGAGGGAACTTGCGAAAATAAGAAAACAGTGGCTGGATAAAACTAACTCCCTAAGGACAGAGGATGTATTTTATCTGGTCCAGAGCATTATTGATATTAACCTTATTTATTTTTTTCTGCACCATCAGTAAAGGATTGGCTGAGGGGCAAATGCCCCCTGGGCTGGTCTCCAATTAAATATTTGGGCTGCCACAGAAGCTATTAGTAAGTTATGTGCTTAAAAACCAGTGCACACCTCTAGCTCTAACATGGGCAAGGAACAGGAAACTCATACTCTCTTTCAGATCATTTGCCAGTTAAGCCCAATTCATTAGCAGTGTTAGTCAGCCCTCCAGTTCCATTAGCCAGTGTTAGTCAACCCTCAGTTCATTAGCCAGTGTTAGTCAGCCCTCCAGTTCATTAGCCAGTGTTAGTCAGCCCTCCAGTTCATTAGCCAGTGTTAGTAAGCCCTCAAGTTCATAGCCAGTGTTAGTAAGCCCTCCAGTTCATTAGCCAGTGTTAGTAAGCCCTCATGTTCATCATATCAGCCTCCAGTTCATTAGCCAGTGTTAGTCAACCCTCCAGTTCATTAGGAACAAAGGAAACTTTGGGTAAAAATAACTGACTTGAAAGTGTACCCAGGAGTGAGGACTTAGTGACTCAGGATCTCACCCTGGTACTTGTAATGGGGAGGAGGGATAGGGAGTTTTAGGACTATATTGTCCTTTACATCATACACTTGAAAATGTTGCAGGCAACAATGTAAAATGGGAACAATGGGTTTTAAAATGGGCGTAACTTAAACAAAAACCTTAGCAAAGTGGGCTTGTAAAATGTTGCAATCTACCGTGAAGGGCCACTTGGCTGTATTTGCCCCCAGCCAAAGGTCCAGTCCTCCCCTGTGACCATATCCTCAGTAACCAAAATGCAATTGCATCTTTTATACCATTATTGCTACTATACACTATGCTATCTGTACTTGGATCTTCAATAGTGTATACAGAGGAATAAAAAATGTGTTTGAGACATTTGCTTTATCGCCATCCTTTGTAACTAACTTATCCCCATTAATTAATGTCCCCACATTTGTTAGTCCTCATCTTCCTACAGTTGATATACTTAAAAAATGTTAAGGTTAGTCTTGCTTTGTTCGGCTATCCTAACTTCATTATTTATTTTAGTTAACTTAATTGCTTTTTTTTACAACCCTTGGTACAGTTCTATAGTTCCTGCATAAATTAACATGGTTTAGGCCATGCTAACTGCACAGATAAACACACACATTTGCAGGTGTTTTTCTGCGCAGTTTTACCGTGCCTTTTATTCCTGTTCCATTTGCACGATTTAACACACGTGATTTGAACAAAAAATGGTGATCACAGGCTGAATACACTGCTATGTGGGTAACAAATAGCCACATTCTAAAAGAATTGACCACTTTGTGTCGACGATGGTGCATTTCCTAGTTATTCCTCAAAAGCGGCAATACAAATAATCTGCAGCTGTTTAGGAACTTGCTGGGAGGAAGGACTGACTACTCTCCTCCCCTCTACAAGAGCTGAGCCCAGTAATTTCTATAGCTGAATGCTGCATGCCCAACAGTCTCCAAGTCCCTACATCTCTACAACTGGTTCATATTTGCAGAAAATAGAGAGAGGGTAGGAGAGAGGTATGCTTTTTATATGTGGGTGAGTATTATAATACATAACTGCCATGAAAAAGTTAACTGCACACTTAAATATTGTGTTAAAGAAAAACTCTTTCAACTAGCAGGGTTCAACATTCCATGGGGCAGGTAATAAAAAAAACATAAATACTCTATAGCACTGGAATGCCTGTAGATTTATGGTTTTGTTTCCTCCTTCTTCCAACCTCCCACCCCTTTTCAGTCCAGGTACTTTATTAGCGGCTCCGTGATACCACGCAGCCTGTCTTTACTTCCCCTTCACATTTAAGTGAGGTGGAGGGGAGGCAGAGGCTGTCAGCTACAGGGATTGTGAAAACAGCTATGGTCTCACAATACAAGGAGAGAATCAAGGTGTTAGAATAGTTTTCAAGAACCTTAAGATCCCATGTATAAGGCCAAGGTCCCACTGAATCAGAATGAAAAACCAAGAGCGTTTGCATGTGTCCGTTTTGTGTCCACGTTTCTATTTACTACAGTGGGTAAAACACATTAGTAGTGCATTTGTGTCTGCTTGTCTGTGCTTTATTCTGCCTTACAATACATTTTAACTGAATTGCAAAGCGGACAAGAATGGACAAAAATGGACAAAAGTATGCACCCATGCAATTGTATAAAATGCAATGCACATAGTAATAACTGGTTACTGAGATTTACATTAAAACTACAAAGTCATTGCAGATCGGAAAAAGCAAACGGACAGAAACGTGCATAGTGGGGCCTAGCCATTAAAGTGTGTGCTACTGGTTTTATTTCTGCTGGCATCTGGGCCTCTAGTCAGGCCCTAGTCATCTGCCTAGGTTGCCTTGTCGGTATGCATGTGGCTGGGGTACAGTACTGTATTTCCGTTTCTTAGATTGCATTGAACACACTATGCATTGCTTTACAGCTAGTTTATCCATTTACACCAGACCCTGTCCTAAAGCAGAAATAAAATGCATGGAAGTCACACAAGAACAAGAAGAATATAATGCACTGATATGTAGCAAGATGTAGTTGGTTAGGTGAAAAGCCGTGTGTGATAGTGCATAACCTGATACGCAGATACCAAAACTAATGGTTTAATAACTTGCATATTCCATATACCAGAGAGGCAATCATCCGGACAGTTAATGACTTCCTTTAGAAAGTTATATTAAAACCCTAACTTTAAGAACTGGATGCCAGAATGAAAATTTGAATTCGGTGCAGATGGGGATCGGGAGAGAATCTCACCCCATCACACATGACACTTCTCATTCCCTTGGTTTTCATTACAGAAGAGCAAGTATGATCAGGATTTAATCCAGATAATAATGCAATTTGAACCAGTATTTGAACAAGTCACATGGCATGCAAGAGCAAGTGATTTGAAGGTGTTGAATGAACACTATACTAAAGTTAATTAAGTGGTGGGGGGGGGGGGGTTGAACCGTGATCTCATGGGGAGCATTCCTAAAACAAGCACTTTGAGGAACCTGCAAAAAAGGAAACAATGGCCGGACCAGAGATGTATTTTATCCGGTCCAGGAGCTTTATTGATATCAACCTTATTTAATTGTTAATTGCACCATATGCTTAGTTAACCAAATGCATGCGAGAATCCTCTCAGAGGAGCAGAAGCAGCTGATATGGATTACACACAGAGAGGCTCCTACTCTTCACTTTCTGGACTTTTAGCAGACTCTGCAGAACAACTATAAGGTGCAGAAGAGACACCAACACAGTAGGGCACATTTTAGTTGGGGGGTGGACATGCCCTTTAAGTTTAGTTATCCTTTAAGTTAATAAAAACACATTCAAAGAAGAATATTACAGTAACTGATTGCTTGACTTACAGCAAATTGTTGATATCAATGAAGCATCACTTGCTTTCTTTTATTGATTTATTTACAGAATTAAGAATATAAAGTTTAGTACACAAAGCTCCCGGTGTCTGTCCCACCTCTGTTTTAAAGTCCCAGCTGTGGGAGATAGAGCATCTCCAATCGCTACTTTGTACCCCTCTTTTGCACTTACTAGAAACTATAATTTCTTCAATTTATCACCGTACATTTTTTTTTCTGAACAATCTTACATTTCAGTTGTCAATCACGTTCCTTATTATCATAAACTTTTCTGCCGAGTGCAGTTTTGCTGTAACTTGAATGGTCACAGGTGGAATTGCAGGGTGGGAAATGTCCTCTCCTAGTGCGCCTCATAGTGATTACTGAGCATGCTTGCCCTCACGTTAGTCAGGGAAAGGGATACTGAGCCTAAGCAAACAATACTGGATTGAAAAGATGCAACAACAAACATACCACAGAGAAAGTGCTGCATACATGTATTTTTTTTTACAGATATAGATAAGGGAAAGTCTATTTTTCATTTAGATTCCCTTTAAAAGGATCAACATAAAATGTCTTGGTACAGAAAGTTCCACTTCATCGGAATAGATTTTGTGAAAGGAAATACGGCCAGGATGGAGAATCAAGAAAAAAACATACTGAAAACATTCATTTTTATAGTATAGTGGGGCAAAGAACAATAGACCTACTTACCGTAACGTCACAACCAGACGTTCTGTGGGGATATAGCCTGGCGCATGTTTGTATCCATCCGATGAAGATGCGGATGTACAAGCTTTAGAAGCTCATCGAAAGTTGAAATGGACATTCGAACATAACCAAGAATTTTTCTGTGGTTCTTCCTTAGTTTTCCATACAACAAATGGACTGACCTTTGGAAAAGCGCTGGTACACATTGGCTGGACCCACTGTCTTCTCTTCTTTACCACTAAGTAACCTAATAAAACAATATAAAAACTCAAATTTAGTTTACGTTTTCCCACAATAAGGATAAAAGAATAGTCCGAACAAAACTGAATTATGGGTTTTTAAATGTATTATGGGACAACTGATTATGACGACACAATATAATAATTATATGACATGTATGTGCCAACAAGGAAATCACCTGTCTAGCAAAGTGTACAGAATGGCTGACTCGGGCGTAACTACCAGGGACCAGGGGAGCCATGCAGGTGGGGCCAGGAGCTTATTTATTTTTCCTAGACAGATATAGCCTTCTAACAGAAAACCACTGCGATATAAGCACTGGTAGGGCCCCATGATAGTTTTGATGGGAGGGAAGGCCAGTGATATCTAGTTACGCCACTGGGCTGACTGCCTTCTCTATAAATTTCTACGCAATCTACTTTTTCTAACAGTGAATTAATAATATGTACACCGTAGAAAAACTTTAGGTTAGTGGCAGCTGTGGCTTTAAAATTAAAGTTGGCAAGAAAAATGTCTTTCTATCCCCCCAGAGCTTACCTTATTGCTTCAATCTTGCTGGCTTCCTCTCCTGGATAATGGCATCTGGAGCTCCGCCCCAATTGATATTCCTGGCTCCTCCTGCTTCCTTGGGCCCCAAAAGTAAGTTGTGGTCGCACCACACATAATAGAGCACGAATGTTTGGTCGTGGCACGATGATGTACGCACATGTGCACACATGAGGCCGCGTGTGCGTGATGTGCAACCACAACTTACATTGGGGCCCCAGAAAGCAGGAGGAGCCAGGAGATTTCGTCGAGGCGGAGCTCCAGATGCCATTATCCAGGAGGAGGAAGCCAGCAAGATTGAAGCAATAAAAGCTAAATTTACTTTAAAAGCCACAACTTGCCACTAACCCTTTTTACGGTGTATCATTTAATCAAATTAAAGGGCATGTCCACCCCCAAACCTAAAATTTAACCCACCACTGGCCCCACTGTGTGTGTTTTAAAAATCCTTACTTACATCCTGCTCCAAATGGTTCTCTGTGACTGCTTGTTTAAAGTCCCAGAAAGTGTAGTGTAGGAGCTGTCAATGTGTCATCCAGTCCCTGCTGCTTCCTGTATTGGTTGAGGTGTGTGAATGCACAGAGGAGCCCTCCCCCTCCCTCCCTTCCATATGATCTATCTTTGTAGAATGGTGCCTTAGCTTAAATCATTTTGCTGTAGTGTAGGGCTCCCTTATCCACCCCAAACCACCAGGTTTGATTGTCAAAAAAGATCCAAACTCTACTTACTTTGTTCCCCCGGTGTTCAGCAAAGCTGTCAGCCACATCTGTGATTGGCTGCCTCTCAGCCATCACAGACGTGGCTGCCGGTCCGGCCCCCTGCTTGCAGTTCCAGCAAGCAGAGGGCTGAGATCTGAGTTTGGGGGAACAAAGGCATATAAATACAGTTCTGGTCTTATTTTGACAATCAAACCTGGCAGTTGGGGGTGGGATAGGGTAACCTACTCTACAGAAAGAGATCCCTTTAAAAAAGTGCACTTGGCGAGTGATTTCCTTTACGTGTATATGTGAAAATATATAGCCAAGTATATTGACCTGATTAATATAATTATATATAATATATTAACAATGAAATTAATGTAATTTAAACCAATGCTCGATATTACACAGACAGGTCTCCCAGTACTACCCCCATCAGTAAGTTTTAACCGATGACCTGTCTAGTGGGTTCTGCTCTTCAGAATCCGACTCCACTTCCCTTACCTTCATCTGTAACATTTTTGCCTCAGCCCTTGGAAAACCTGTCAGCAAAGAACAGATAAATCAGAATTTTTACACAGCTGTAAATAATTAAGGGGGAATCCTATTGTTAACAGAAGCGCCTCAATCTTCTCTGTACTCAAACCAGTGCTTAAAAACACCAACCATTTCAAGCCCAGGTTGTATTACCAGGGGAGGCGCCAGCCGGGATTCTTAAGTCATGGACTGTAGGTCAAAGTTGTGTATCAGTGCCACAGCCCCCCATTACAGTCCTGCAGATCAAATATATGTATCAGCACCACCCCAAAGACAAAGCCCCAACACACGTAGCCTCAAATAAGCTGTTGCATGATGGTCTGTCTGTGCATTTAGTGCATTCTGTGTTACGTTAAGATGTACGCATGGATATATACAAGCACACACTGCAGATACTGAAAGACGGTAAGCGCCAGTTGGGGGACTTGATCAGAAGAGGCCAAGGCAAGCAGCATTCAGCAGCCTATTGTGTGTGGCCAGGGGGGTGTTTAAGAAGGGGTGCTAGGCGCCAGTAACAAATCTTGCACAGGGTGCTACTTATCCTAGGCCGGCCCTGGGCAGTGGTTTCACTTTACACTAATACTCTCGATAATTTTAATAAGGGAAAATGAGGAGAGCTCCCATTAATGGCCACACATGCAGACTGGTGGAAACAAAATAACAGCTCCATGCAGCGCAGGGGCAAGGGAGGGATTACTGAAAGTGGTTATCATGAGGAGTGGAAAGCAGAGTGCTCACCATACTTTAACCATTGTCACTCCTATATTACTTCATTATATATTCCTCACAGCTTATTGCTGATCATAAATGATGCTCCCCGGTATTCAATCCTTTGCAAACCTCATTATAGTAATGAGTAATGAGGTAGCTGCAGTTAGAACAGCTAAAGGGAAGATTCCTGGCAGCTGTAACCCCCCTCCAATCACACATGCTGCTACAGCAGATTGAATCAGACGGTCTGTATAAGGTATTTAATGTAAATAATAATATACATTCGCATGCAGGGTTGTGTGACTTGTTTAAGGAGCCTAAACATGTTCATCCCTATGATTAATAGCCTAGACAATAAACTAAACTACTTTAAGGTATCTCCACTAGTAAAAAAAATTGCCATTCAGTTTTATTGAAGATCGCGGAGGTAGAGGAGCTGCTGTTACCTCCCGTTTCAATAAAACGTCCATGTGCCGGGAATGGAGGTAAGGTATTACCCGATCGCTCGCTCCTCAGCCGCGTACTCTGACAGGTCCCGACTCTGTATTCTATGTGCATGCACTTGGTATAAAGTACTACGTCGTCGGGACCTGTCAGAGGACAGAGGAGGAGTGCTCCTTCACCTCCCTCTTCAATAAAACTGAACACCATATTTTATTTTTACCAGTGGAGATACCCTTTAAATGAATTCCATATTTACCTGGTTCACAATCTTAAAATTAAAATCAGCAAAGGAATCTCCATTTTGTGAAATACTGGGATCTTTCAACAAACACTCACCAGCCTCAATAAATGCATCCATTTACACTTTGAAGAAGACAATTGATCTCCACTGTCTGACTCATCATGGTCCGATTTTATCTCTGACCTGGATTCCACATCTGGAGAACCTGAAACAATGAAATAGAAAAGCCTCATATATTAGAAATGTGTGATGACTTGCTATCCTGAGTTTATGCGAGCCACAAGGCAGCTATATCCCACCCAGTTAAAATCTACTTACTGGACAAATGCGTCTCCATGCTGAGAATGGGAGGAGCTTCCCTGGCTGTACACAGGTTGGTAGGACTGTCATTCATGAATTCAAATATGCCAGATATATTTCAAAAGACAGTCTGCCTGCAGGCAAAAAATAAACAGAATCTGATAACAGACATTTTCCATTGGGGGCAATCAATGGAGGTTATACTCTAATAATCATTATAGAGACGTTTCTGCAACATTACAACAGCTGACTGGGTCGATCCCTGGCAAACGGTGGAGGGAAGAGGTATGTTGATAAGATCAGCCATCAAATCTACCTAATATCTGAGGTAGTTATTTATCTAGGCTGCAAGAGGTCTGATGGGTTTTATTCAGCTTGGCAGCAACATGAACAATCAATTTATATAACATGTTGGAACGATATGCCCTATAATTGGACTGTCAGCATGATAAGTGTGGATGCAAAGGGTAAAATTGATTAGTACACTCTGCAAAAACACAGGTTGAAAATAGACTTCAACTCCAAGAAAAATTGTAAAAGGGATAGTGAACCTAACCAGATACGGTTGATCACCCAATACAATAATGATTGGGCAGGTTGAAAACCTTGTTCAATAAGTATTGATTTATACTCAAATTAGACAGAGCCCTGAGGGGTGTTCTATCTGAAAGGTCAAGTTTAACAGCTAGAGAGCACCAACAATTGGTCAACCACTGGTACATAGCTACTTTGATATGCATAGAAAACATGGTTAGAGGAAGGTATCTCTAAAGGTTCACACAAGTGTGGTCATTGTAAAGCTTGTGTATTTATGGAAAGAAGTCCCACTTCACATATGGGATACATGATGAATGTGACTATGTGATCAGAGACTTCATAAACTGCAAAACCAAGGGGGTGTGTGTATGCTCTGGAGTGCACGTGCCATAAGGGTACGTAGGGAATACTATTAGATCACTGGCTACAAGAGTGTTGGAACATGTTAGAAACATCAAGAGTAAAAACCAGGAAAGCTCCGTAGCTAGACATTTTGAGAACATACATGGAGCCAGCCCGTTGGACTTAAAGTCTGGGGATTGAAAGGGTCCCCCAATCTCCAAGAGGAGGTGATTGGAATAGGACTATTCTCCAAAAGGAAACCAAATGGATTTTTGAAATCAACTTATTGGTGGTCCCTTCAGGATTGAATGAGGAAATAGAGTTTCAGAGTTTCCTTTAAAATGAAGATTAACCCTCCAAATTCTTCTTTCTTGTAATGGGATGGTATTTAGACTTGATTAGGATGTGCCAGGGGTGATTGGTTCCCCCAATTATGTATCATAGGGTAATAAATTACTGTGAAATGGGTTCTTCTGCGTTTCTGGGCTTTGGTAGTATAGTTAGTTTAATTTCGAAGGTCACCCGCATCATATTACCTGAATTACTGTTATTAGATGTGTGCCACAATGTACGGTTTGCTGAAATGTTTATAGTTCCACCCAGGCTTAAGTAATAATTGGACCACTGATGAGGACTCTTAATTGAGAACTGTAGTTTCCATTGGTGGAGACATACGGGCTTATTGAAAAAAGTTCCTATTGTTAAAAATGGTGCTAATTTTGCCCACACCAATCAGATGTTAGCTTTCAAATGGTAAATAATATCTAACTGGTTAGGGCAAAATTAAGAAACTTTTATTGAATCTCCCTGCAAGTATTGTGGTTTCTTGCTTTCTGTTTGCTTCCCATGGCTTTATGGGTGTGGCTTATTAACTGCTTCCTCCCTGTTGTGTGCTTTGCTATTACACGGCTTATAGGTTAACCCGACCCCCGAGGATCGGAGTGGGGGGTTACACAGTCTATTTTAAACCCGTGTTTTTGCAGTGAACATTGAACAATCACTAGCTTGAAATTGTAATAGCTGATCATTCTGTATCTACAACTTAATACGAGAGATTATAGGAATGGAACAAACTGGTTTTTAATGTGGGTATAAAAAATAATCCAACCTCAACCCCTGTGTGAGGTTAATTGACTCAAGTCCATTGCCATGTGGTGCTATCCAGACATTTTTTGATGACAGACAATTATGTCAATGTATGTACCTCAATCAAGTAGACTCTGTTGCCATATGGCTAATTTTACTGTACAGCAGTATTGAATGACTACCCACCACAAACACAGTTATGTTCAACCAATCTGGCTCACAAAGGGATCTCTGTACATAACAAAACTATGGTAAAGGAAGAATAAGTAATACGTCAATTTCCCATTGCAAAACAAATAGAAAACCAACCATTTCATTTTAACATATGTTAACTACACCTGATCCTGTAAACACATGGTAAAATTCCATCATAAATTACTCTTTTGGTATTACCTTGAAACAACACTCCCATGCCACGGAGAAAACCTGACACAAGCAGGGCAGGATTACATTTTAAAAAAGCAAACATGACCCCACCCCCCAACCACAGCCACATACATATATTTAAAGGACAAATCCGCCTGTAAAAACGCCCCCTTTTTAAAAATTTACTGGGCAGGGAAGTAGGATTTAGTGTTCCTTACTTACCCAATATCGTTTAGTTCAGCAGCACCAACATGTACAGTTGTATCTGCCAGGATAGTGTCCTGAACTTTCCTGTATTAAAGATAGTGGGAAGCCTGGCAGAGATAGATTTCTTTGTGCTGGTGCTCCTCACAGAAACAATATTTGGAGGTAAAATTATCAGTCCTACTCCCTTGCCTGCATTTAGTTCTCTTTTCAAATAGAAGATTCTCAGCTGTGGTAGTCTCCCTATAGAGGAGTCGGCCATGGTCGAGGGAAACACACAGTGCTGAATATTCTCCCTATGCTGTGTATATGCTGTGTATAGGGAGAATGCTCGGACTGTGTGTTCTGTGATCTTTGAAAAATGACGGACAGGAACTTGAAGGTTATATAACCTTCTATCCGGAAGGAAAGAAAGATGAGTTAGTACATGTGCAAATAGGTTGGATGGAGCAGAAGTCAGACATAGGCTTTGAAGTCAGCTGTCACAGCCTTTACTGACAGCTGCTATCAAGGACAATAAGGGGAACAGGGGCGTGTGGAGATGGCTCAGTGAGAGTCCCACACAAAATGTTTAGGCATTCACCTCTCTGTTTCTTAGGTCCGCTATTTGTGGTGCGTTTTCTGTGCATTTAGGAATCGCCCAATGTTATTTAATTAATGGAAATAGCGAGAATCCGTTTACACTATATAATTTGTGTTCCGAATCTATTCGGTACTTTTTTTTTTCACTTGTGTGCAGGACTTTTGGCTAGGTTTTTCAGAATCCAAACTTTAATAATAGTCTATAGTAATGCAAAAAAAAAAAAAAAAAAAAAAGCGGACACACGTGGACAATCAGTATTTCCTGTGATTTTCCAAAAAATACAAACGTAGGCAAACGGACCTGAAAAGCGGACAAAGGCATAGAAAATTGCAGGTCTTTTAACCCGCAAACGAACTGTCTATGCCACAGTACTGCATTTTAAAATGCAATCTGGTCGCCATTTTTCCAACATTGCGAGGGTCACGGACAGTAAAGCCCGTTTCCCATGTTACTGTGCATCCTAGTGTGGCCTCAGCCTCAAGAAGTATTTTAAACCCACCTGGTGTGACTACTTGGAGCGTTGGAGTGCACAAAGCCATTTCTCTCATACTGGTACAGGAACCAATCAAAGGATTCAGGGTGAGCGGCACCAGAGCCACCTAAGGGGAGTGATGAGTCTTATTGGATTGTTAATAATCCAGCTCCTACGGAGATATATGCGTTCTGTGATGGGGTTGGGGCATAGGCTATCTGATATTCTGAGTGCTATTTTCTCCATACCGCACAGTATATGGTATTTCTGTCTTTAATGTATGGGCCAATGATATTATCTTCTGGGGTGTTGCAGAGGAAGGTAATTTTTTTAGAATTGGGGTTTACAGGGGCGCTGCACCTAACGATGGTCTTTTAGTTTGTAGGGGTGAACTTGCCCTTTGCGGTGGCATTGCCAAGTGTGCCACACAATGTAAAAAACAGCTTGTGACCCCCTGGTACGAGATTACAGAGGATGGAGCTTGAATAGGCCTGTCACCAATGTATTGTAGTGCACCAAGCCTCTGCCATCACCATCGATATCAGGGGGCTATCCCAGTACCACAGATCCCATCTCTATCCCCACCAGTTGCAGGGATTAGCCCCTGTCCACCCTGTTAGCCCTGCGCAGTAGTTTATACACCAAGAGCAGAGAGATGGATGGGACCCACTTACCCAGTATCCCAGGCTGCAGGCGTCAGTGCAGGGGATGGACAATGCCGGGTCACTGTCAATCTACATCACAGGTCATCTGAACTGTGACTGTGGACACGCCCCCTGGGGAGGTACCGACAACGTCACGTGTCAAGAACTATTGTGGGCGTAAACCTCTGACGTAACTACGCCATGTGACGGCAATCTGTAATAGGAAGGAAGTGAAAGGAAGAGTTAAGGCGACGAAAGCGAATTCCCAGTTGTTGAACGGAGCATTCCAGACATGTGATCAGTCACATGATGGGGCGGATGAGACTGCAGTTTAGCAATTTTACATTCCCAGGAAGAAGTTCAGTGTGAATTATTGGTTGGTTTCCCGTGTAGAAAGCATGTACGGTATTCACCCCATAGTAAATGCAGGACACGGGAAAGCTTATAAAACATGTTACATTGGGGATTCAGAACTGTGTGTGGTGTAAGGCTGAGAGAAGCACATTTGTATTGTCATTGCTTTTCAGTGTGAGATCTAGGGAAGAGTGGGAGGCACGGCAGCACATGGCGTTAGCTATGGGGTTCAGGTGTGTGCACACCCTGCATTGTCCCATGGGGGATTGTGATCCTGCACACCCTGCATTGTCCCATGGGAGATTGTGATCCTGCACACCCCGCATTGTCCCATAGGAGATTCTGATCCTGCACACCCTGCATTGTCCCATAGGGGATTGTGATCCTGCACACCCTGCATTGTCCCATAGGGGATGTGTGATCCTGCACACCCTGCAATTGTCCCATAGGGGATTGTGGATCCTGCACACCCCGCATTGTCCCATAGGGCATTGTGATCCTGCACAGCATTGTCCCATAGGAGATTCTGATCCTGCACACCCTGCATGTCCCATAGGAGATTCTGATCCTGCACACCCTGCATTGTCCCATAGGAGATTGTGATCCTGCACACCCTGCATTGTCCCATAGGGGATTGTGATCCTGCACACCCTGCATTGTCCCATAGGGGATTGTGATCCTGCACACCCTGCATTGTCCCATAGGGGATTGTGATCCTGCACACCCCGCATTGTCCCATAGGAGATTCTGATCCTGCACACCCCACATTCTCCCATAGGGGATTGTGATCCTGCACACACGCATATTGCCCATAGGGATTGTGATCCTGTGCTGCGATTGCATTGATGTACTCTAACGCAGTGCATGCGATACGCACCAAAATAGTGGTGCATGCGCTGCGAAAGGGTCCGCAGCGCAGGGAAGCTGAGATAATGGGGCCATCCCGCATCTCTTCTATTGGTGTGCGCTGCGCTAAAGGACACACCAGATAGGCTAGTGGGGTCTAGCCCTTAGTGCAAGGAAGGGGGAAAAATTGCACATGCACCACAATTTCTTTCCCCCTCCCTCTGACACCTTCTAGTGGACCACGGGCAAGCCTGCCATGAAGCAAAATGAAACAATAAGTAAAATGGTGGAAAGCAGAAATTATAGGAAACGTTCACACAAATGTAATATAGGTGTATCATTCAAATTTATCACTCTAATATAGTTTTATACCTCATAATAACTTGTTCTCCCAGTTAGCAGCTGTCAGTCTTGGGTGTAACAGATGACATCACAGCCAGTGACAATGTTATTCCTCCATCTGTCCCCTCTGAGCATGTCAAAGCTTTGCACTTTAAGAGAAGGCAGAAACTGTAGAGAGGGAAGGGGGAGAGCATCATTTTGCTGCATGACAGGTTTGTCAGCTATTGTAGTTTTGGAGGGTGATTTGCCTACATACCATTTTTCATTTGAGTTGTGAATATGCCCTTTAAATGTGATGGGGACTTAGGAACAGGCAGGGAAGTAAATAATACAAGTGAAAGACAGGTAAGGGATAAAGACAACAAGCGTCAGGTAGAGGATTATAAAGAGAACAGGGACAGGTAGAGGATTATAAGAGAAACAGGGACAGGTAGAGATTATAAGAGAACCGGGACAGGTAGAGAAAATAAAGAGAACAGACAGTCAGTAGAGGATAATAAAGAGAACAGGGACAGTTAGAGGATAATTAGAGAACAAGACAGGTAAGGATATAAAGAGACACAGAGGTAGCGGATAATAAGAGAACAGGGACAGGTAGAGGATAATAAAGAGAACAGGGGCAGGTAGAGGATAATAAAGAAAACAGGGGCAGGTAGGATAATAAGAAGAAACAGGGACAGGTAGAGGATAATCAAAAGAACAGGGGCAGGTAGAGGAGTAATAAAGAGAACAGGGAAAGGTAGAGGATAATAAAGAGAACAGGGACAGTAGAGGATAATAAAGAGAAACAGGGACAGAGTAGAGGATAATAAAGAGAACAGGGACAGTTAGAGGATAATATAGAGAACAGTCAAGGTAGAGGATAATAAAGAGACAGGGACAGTTAGAGGATAATATAGAGAACAAGGACAGGTAGAGGATAATAAAGAGAACAGGGACAGGTAGAGGATAATAAAGAGAACAGGGACAGGTAGAGCATAATATAGAGAACAGGGACAGTTAGAGGATAATATAGAGACAAGGACAGGTATGAGGATAATAAAGATAACAGGAAAAGGTAGAGGATAATATAGAGAACAGGGACAGGTAGAGGATAATAAAGAGAACAGGGACAGGTAGAGGATAATAAAGAGAACAGGGACAGTTAGAGGATAATATAGAGAACAGGGACAGGTAGAGGATAATAAGAGAAAGGGACAGGTAGACTAATAAAGAGAACAGGGACAGGTAGAGGATAATAAGAGAACAGGGACAGGTAGAGGATAATATAGAGAACAGGGACATGTAGAGGATAATAAAGAGAACAGGGGCAGGTAGAGGATTATAAAGAGAACAGGGACAGGTAGAGCATAATATAGAGAACAGGGACAGTTAGAGGATAATATAGAGAACAAGGACAGGTAGAGGATAATAAGATAACAGGGACAGGTAGAGGATATAAAAGAAACAGGGACAGGTAGAGGATAATAAAGAGAACAGGGACAGGTAGAGGATAATTGAGAAACAGGGACAGTTAGAGGATAATTAGAGAACAGGGACAGGTAGAGGAATAAAGAGAACAGGGACAGGTAGAGGAAATATAGAGACAGGGACAGGTAGAGGATAATAAAGAGAACAGGGGCAGGTAGAGGATAATAAAGAGAACAGGGACAGGTGAGGAAAATAAAGAAACAGGACAGGTAGAGATAATAAAGAGAACAGGCAGGTAGAGGATATAAAGAGACAGGGACGGTAGAGGATAATATAAAGAACAGGGACGTTAGAGGATAATATAGAGAACAGGGACAGGTAGAGATAATAAGAGAACAGGGCAGGTAGAGGTATAATATAGAGAACAGGGACAGTAGAGGATAAAAAGAGAACGCGGCAGGTAGAGGATAATAAAGAGAACAGGGACAGGTAGAGGATAATAAAGAAACAGGGACAGGTAGAGGATAATAAAGAGAACAGGACAGGTAAGAGGATATATGAGAACAGGGCAGGTAGAGGAAATAAAGAGATCAGGACAGGTAGAGGATAATAAAGAGAGAGATCAGGGACAGGTAGAGGATAATAAAAGAGCAGAGACAGGTAGAGGATAATATAGAGAACAGAGACAGTAGAGGATAATAAAGAGAACAGGGACAGGTAGAGGATAATAAAGAGACAGGACAGGTAGAGGATAATAAAGAGAACAGGGACAGGTAGAGGAAATAAAGGAACAGGGACAGGTAGAGGATAATAAAGAGAACAGGACAGGGTAGAGGATAATATAGAGAACAGGTAGAGGATAGAAAGAGAAAAGGGACAGTAGAGATAATAAAGACAGGGAGTAAGGATAATATAGAGAACAGGGAAGGTAGAGGATAATAAAGAGAACAGGGACAGGTAGGGATAATAAAGAGAACAGGGTCAGGTAGGGATAATAAAGAGAACAGGGACAGGTATAGAGGATATATAGAGAAACAGGGACAGGTAGAGGATAATTAAGAGAAACAGGGTCAGGTAGAGGATAATAAAGAGAAACAGGGTGGTGCAGGTAGAGGATAATATAGAGAACGGTCAGGTAGAGGATAATAAAGAGAACAGGGCAGGTAGAGGATAATTAAGAGACAGGGTCCAGGTAGAGGATAATAAAGAGACCAGGGACAGGTAGAGGATAATTAAGAGAACAGGGGCAGTAGAGGATATAGAGAACAGGGGCAGGTATGAGGATAATAAGAGAACAGGGAGGTAGAGGATAATAAGAGAACAGGGACAGGTAGAGGATAATAAAGAGAACGGGCAGGTAGGGATAATAAAGAGAACAGGAAAGGTAGAGGATAATATAGAGAACAGGGACAGTAGAGGATAATAAAGAGACAGGTCAGGTAGAGGATAATAAAGGAACAGGGAGCGGTAGAGGAATATAAAGAGAACGGGACAGGTAGAGGATAATAAAGAGAACAGTGGAATCTAGAGGATAATAAGAGAAACAGGGACAGGTAGAGGATAATAAAGGAACAGGGAGCAGGTAGAGGATAATAAAGAAACAGGACAGGTAGAGGATATAAAGAGAACAGGGAACAGGTTAGAGGATAATAATAAGAGAACAGGCAGGTAGAGGATAATAAAGAGAACAGGGACAGGTAGATGATAATAAAGAGAACAGGGACAGGTAGAGGATAATAAAGAGAACAGGGACAGGTGATAGGAAATAAAAAGAAACAGGGACAGGTAGAGGATAATAAAGGAGACAGGGACAGGAGATAGAGTGATAAAGAGAACAGGGACAGGTAAGGATGATATAAAGAGAACAGGGACAGGTAGGTGTTCTCTATATTATCCTCTAACTGTCCCTGTTCTCTTTATTATCATCGACCTGTCCCTGTTCTTTTTATTATCCTCTACCTGCCCCTGTTCTCTTTATTATCATCTACCTGTCCCTGTTCTCTTTATTATCCTCTACCTGCCCCTGTTCTCTTTATTATCCTCTACCTGCCCCTGTTCTCTTTATTATCCTCTACCTGTCCCTGTTCTCTTTATTATCATCTACCTGTCCCTGTTCTCTTTATTATCCTCTACCTGCAACTGTTCTCTATATTATCCTCTACTTGTTTTTTTTGTAACCCTCTTCCTATGAAATTTTATGTTTTAGCTACCGGCATTACTGGTTCGTGTGAAAGCTGTGTACCCCTTCTGGTGGTTTTGAACCGCAGGTGCTCTCACATTATCTAAACCATGGAGTGGGGAATGGGTGCTATGCCCCTAAAGAAGGTATTAAGTGCCTGTTTTTCTACCTCCTCATGTAAAGGTTCCACAATGGGTAAACTGGAGATCCCAGAGCACATCCATGTTTTGGTACAAGTCATTCTGTCGGAATTGCAGAGATCCAGTCTGATGACTAGCGAACGTACTCACGAACTAAACTGTCATGTCCAGTTGATATAAATTGAATCACACAGATATACACCGACCTGGATGAGAATATTACAGATCATGAACTGGATGAATGAATCTTACAGAAACCATGACCTGTTGAATGAATTTACAGATACACCATGACCGTGGATGATGAAATTACAGATACCATGACTGAGTGAAATATTACAGATATACCGTGACCTGATGTGATGAATATTACACGATATACCATGACATATGAATGAATATTACAGATATCCGTGACCTGGATGGATGAATATTACAGATAACCATGACGGATGGATGATATTTACAGATATACCATGACCTGTAGATGAATTGACGATATAGGCCATGCCGATGGATATATTACAGATATACCATGACCTGGATGGAATGAATATTATCAGATATACCAGACCTGGATGGGTAATATTACAGATACCATGACCTGGATGTGATATTACAGATATAACTATGACCTGATGGAAATATTACAGATATACCATGACCTGGATTGATAATATTACATACTACCATGACCTGGATGGATGAATATTACAGATATCCATGACTGATGGATGAATATTCAGATATACCATGCTGATGGAGATATTACAGATACCTGACCTGGATTGATGAATATTACAGAATACCCCATGACCTGGATGGATGAATATGACAGATATACCATGACCTGGATGAGATGTATATTCAGATTACCATGACCTGGATAGAATATTGCAGATATACCATGACCTGTATGAATGAACTAGTGAATATATACCATGAACCTGGATGGATGAATATTAGCAGATATACCATGACCTGGGATGATGAATATTAGATTTACATCTGGACTGAGGGATATTACAGATATCCATGACCTTGGATGAAGATATTACAGATATACCATGACCTGGTGTATGTATAAACACATTTATCAGATTAACCATGACCTGGATGAATGAATATTAGCACAGATATACCATGACCTGTGATGAATGATATTACAGATATCCATGCCTGGATGATGATATACGATATACATGACCTGGATGAATGAATATTACAGATATACCATGACCTGGATGAATAATATTACAGATATACCATGACCTGGATGAATGAATACTTACAGATATACCATGACCGGGATGAATGAATATTACAGATACTACCATGACCTGGATGAATGAATTTACAATAATACATACACATGACCTGGATGAATGAATATTACAATATACCATGACCTGGATGAATGAACATATATGTCCCTGAGATACTACCATGACCTGGATGAATGAATATTACAGTATACCAGACCTGGATGAATGAATATTACATATATACCATGACCTGGATGAATGAATATTACAGATATACCATGACCTGGTGATGAATATACAGTATTACCATGACCTGGATGAATGAATATTCACAGATATACCATGACCTGGATGAATGACTATTACAAGATATACCTATGACCTGGTATGATAAATATTGCAGATATACCATGACCTGGGTGAATGAATATTGCAGATACCATGACTCGGATGAATGAATATTACAGATATACCATGACCTGGATGGATGAATATTACAGATATACCATGACGACCTGGATGAATGATATTACAGATATACCATGACCTGGATGAATGAATATTACGAGATATACCATGACCTGGATGAACTGAATATACAGATACACCATGACCTGGATAATGAATATTACAGATATACCATGACCTGGATGAGTGAATATTACAGATATACCATGACCTGGATAAATGAATATTACAGATATACCAGTGACCTGGATGAATGAATATTACAGATACACCATGACCGGATGAATGAATATTACAAGATACACCATGACCTGGATGAATGAATATTACAGATATACCATGACCTGGATGAAGAATATTGCAGATATACCATGACCTGGATGAATGAATATTACAGATACACCATGACCTGGATGAATGAATATTACAGATATACCATGACCTGGATGAGTGATATTACAGATACACCAGACCTGATGAGAAATACAGAACCATGACCTGGATGAATGAATATACAGATATACCATGACCTGGATGAATGAATATTACAGATATACCATGACCTGGATGAAATAAATATACAGATATACCATAACCTGGATGAGTGAATATTACAGATATACCATGACTGGATGAATGAATATTACAGATATATACCATAACCCGGATGAAAGAATATTACATGGAGCTCATGGAGCCTGTTTTGTAAATTGCCACATTGCACCCAATCCTGATGGAATGCAAATTTACATATGTACATATGTATACATTTAATAGATCTGGATGTTTTCTATAGATTAACAACATTTTTGCCTGCTTCTCTTATGAATATGCACGTGTCTCCTTAGGAGAGTGATACTAAAATCAGGAATAGTACATGTAGTAGCGTGGAGCATTCATCTACAGAGACACCATACTGTGAGGCAATCAAAGTTGTAAATGTTTGGTTTATATTAATCTGCATCAAAAAAATCAATTGTTATCTAAATGCAGTACCCAGTAAAAAGCTAACATTTCAATTTCTGTTGTATTCAATTAGATCAATGGACTTGAAATGTAGTTCTTGAAGACGTTTCGCTAGTCATCCGACTGGCTTTCTCAATTCAGAATGACTTGTACAAGAATCTGTGGCAATTATGTACCCTGGAAAATCCCAATTAGCATCACAAGCCGGTGTTAAGGTGTGATTAGATAGTGGCTAAGAGGGTGTTATAGGAACGCCCAGAGTAAGGTGTTAAAACAGCATTGTACATGGCAGACAGTTTGGTGTCGAACCCCCCCACCTCTATTTAGGCTGGTTTCTTTATTTTCACATATGGCCTCCTTAACACCTCTCTTGAACCAGTCACGTTCCTTCGCCAGTATGTTAACAGTTACAATCTTCAAAGGTATGTCCTTTATCCTTAAGATGCAGATCACGGCTGAGTCCTGACCCGCGGAATGGCTCTTCTGTGCTGGGCCATACGTTGATGCAGTTGCTGTTTGGTCTCCCCCACATACAAATCAGAGCATTCTTCACTGCACTGCACTGCATATATGATGTCCGCTTTTTTTTGTTATGGTATTGGGTCTTTCGGATGTACCAATTGCTGTCCCAGTGTGTTGTTCGGTTTTAAAGCAGACAGGGATACGATGTTTTTTGAAAATTCTTCTTAATTTCTCGGAGACCCTGCTACATATGGGATGACCATGTTCTTCCTCCTGTCTTGCTTTTCCCCTCTCCGTGTGTATTCGTGTTCTTTTCTTCTCTACTTCTTTTGACAAAGGCCCAGTCTGGATATCCACAAGTTTTAAGGGTCCTCTGAGATGTTTCATTTCTTTAGCCTTCGCCTCTGTGCTTAGTGGGGATGTTCTCGGCTCTGTGTTGCAGGGTTCTGATGACCCCCAGCTTGTGATCTAAAGGGTGTGTGGGAGTCAAACACATCAAATCTGATCTGTGTGTGTTGGTTTTCTGTAAACCTCTACTTCCAGTTTACCATTTTCCTAACTTCTACCAAGCAGTCCAAGAAGCCAGTTTGTTGTTTTGTACCTCTTCCCTTGGTACAAAAAACATCGTATCCCTGTCTGCTTTAAACCGAACAACACACTGAGGCAGCAATTGGTACATCCGAAAGACCCAATACCAAAACACAGAAAAGCGACATCATATATGCAGTGCAGTGCAGTGAAGAATGCTCTGATTTGTATGTGGGGGAGACCAAACACAACTGCATCAACGTATGGCCAGCACAGAAGAGCCAATTCCTCGGGTCAGGACTCAGCCGTGTATCTCATCTTAAGGATAAAGGACATACCTTTGAAGATTGTAATGTTAACATACTGGCGAAGGAACGTGACTGGTTCAAGAGAGGTGTTAAGGAGGCCATTTATGTGAAAATAAAGAAACCAAGCCTAAATAGAGGTGGGGGGGGGTTCGACACCCAACTGTCGCCATATACAATGCTGTTTTAAACACTTACTCTGGCGTTCCTATAACACCCCCTTAGCCACATCCAATCACACCTTAACACCTGGCTGGTATTGCTAATTGGGATTTTCCAGGGTACATAATTGCCACAGATTCTTGTACAAGTCATTCTGAATTGAGAATCCAGTCTGATGACTAGCGAAACGTCTTCAAGAACTACATTTCAAGTCCAGTTGATCTAATTGAATACAACAGATATACCATGACCTGGATGAATGAGAACCTTCACTAACATTTCATTGTTTGTGGCAAAGTACCATGGGCCAACAGTTGCAATGGATGCGCACCATGTTCCACATATTCAATGAATGCCCGTTGAATGGCTGCAGCAGTTGATAATTGCTTGTGTGTACCAAAACCAATTAAATAAAGCAGATTTCCAACCAATTGTTTGAACAATATATATTTAATGGACCACGTCGACCAGGTATACCACAATGTATAAAATATAACATAGAAAGTGGCCACATAATAACAATAAGGTGTGTATAAAAGCTCATGGTAAGAACATTAAACAGTTACAAGCCAATCGTATGAAACATACACATCCCTGTAAATCAGTGGCTCAGGTACATAACCCCCAGCTCTTCGCCATTGTAAAATTGGGGTTTTAGAAGTCATCCTAAGAGAGTAAGGTACATGGGAGATAGTCCGGATGCAGTGGCCCTACGCCCATCACTCAGATAATCAGCAAATCAATGACCTTGGTCTGTAAAATGGCGAGGTGGTAATTGTGCAAATAAAGCTTGTGTTTGGAAGTTCCGTTCCCATGTGGCATCCTTTCTTGGAGCTGAATCCTGGGAGATTTTTAGCCTTTTCTTATCTTCAATACTTCGAACAAGACCTTTAAGACGAACATAGGACTATATCTAACCAATACACACGACTTACCTGTTATACCCTCCTTTTCCAACCTTTATAGTCTCTACTCTTGTTTCAGACACATTCTCAAGACCTTGCCAAAGATGTAATGTACGTAATACAGCACATGTAATGAGGGCAGTAGAAACGCACATTTCGCAAATGAAACTCATTAAATGAAAGCAATTGGTTCATAAAATGGCCAAAGTGGATTACTTTAACTATTTTATGTTAACTCAGTCTACCGCGTCAAGGTTTGCTTTTCTCGAGCCGAGTCCTACAATAATGAATGGCAAGTAGAATACCAGACAGGAATACAATAGAATAAGTTCATTAGCACAAATAGACAAGGGCACCAATATTATTTATCTCCTCAATCTGTCCATGTTACCTTCTATTATTTATTGTTCTCTACCTCTCGTTTTCTTTATTATCCTCTACCTGTCCTTGTTTCTCTTTATTATCCTCTACACTGTCCCTGTCTCTTTATTATCCTCTACCTGTCCCTGTTCTCTTATTATCCTCTCCCTGTCCCTGTTCTCTTTATTATCATCTACTCTACCTGTCCCTGTTCTCTTTATATCATCTACCTGTCCCTGTTCTCTTTATCATCTAATCCTGTCCCTGTCTCTTTATTATCCTCTACTGTCCCTGTTTCTTTTTATTATCCTCTACCTGTCCCTGTTCTCTTATTATCCTCTACCTGTCCCTGTTCTCTTTATTATCCTCTACCTGTCCCTGTTCTCTTTATTATCCTCTACCTGCCTCGTTCTCTTATTATTATCCTCTACCTGTCCCTGTTCTCTTTATATCCTCTACCTGCCCTGTTTCTCTTATTATCCTCTACCTGCTCCCTTGTTCTCTTTATTATCCTCTACCTGTCCCTGTTTCTCTTATTATCCTCTAGATTCCCTGTTCTCTTTATTATCCTCTACCTGTCCCGTTCTCTTTATATTCCTCTACCTGTCCCTGTTCTTTATTATCCTCTACCTGACGCTGTTCTTTATTATCCTCTACTGTCCCTGTTCTCTATATTATCCTGCTACCTTTCCTGTTCTCTTTATTATCCCTACCTGCCCGTTCTCTTTATTAATCCTCTACCTGTCTCCTGTTCTCTTATTATCCTCTACCTTCCCTGTTCTCTTATTATCCTCTACCTGCCCCTGTTCTCTTTATTATCCTCTACCTGCCCCTGTTCTCTTAATTATCCTCTACCTGTCCCTGGTCTCTTTATTATCCTCTACCTGACCCTGATCTCTTAATTATCCTCTACCTGTCCCTGTTCTCTTTATTTATCCTCCTACCTGACACGGTTCTCTATATTATCCTCTACCTGCACCCCCTGTTTCTCTTTATTATCCTCTACCTGACCCTGTTCTCTTATTATCCTCTACCTGTCCCTGTTTCTCTATATATCCTCTATACCTGTCCCTGTTCTCTTTATTATCCCTACCTGAACCCTGTTCTCTTTATTATCCCTACCTGTCCCTGTTCTCTTTATTATCCTCTACCTGCCCTGTTCTCTTATTATCCTCTACCTGTCCCTGCTCTCTTTATTATCCTCTACCTGTCCCTGTTCTCTTTTATCCTCTACCTGTTCTCTATATTATCCTCTACCTGTCCCTGTTCTCTTTATTATCCTCTACCTGTCCCTGTTCTCTTTATTATCCTCTACCTGTCCCTGTTCTCTTTATTATCCTCTACCGTCCTGTCTCTTTATTATCCTCTACCTGTCCCTGTTCTCTTTATTATCCTCTACCTGTCTCTGTTCTCTATATTATCCTCTACCTGTCCCTGATCTCTTTATTATCCTCTACCTGTCCCTGATCTCTTTATTATCCTCTACCTGTCCTGACTCTTTATTTCTTACCTGTCCCTGTTCTCATATATCCTCTACCTGTCCTGTTCTCTTTATTATCCTCTACCTGTCCCTGTTTCTTTATTATCCTCTACCTGTCCCTGTTCTCTTTATTATCCTCTACCTGCCCGTTCTCTTTATTATCCTCTACATGTCCCTGTTCTCTATATTATCCTCTACCTGTCCTGTTCTCTTATTATCCTCTACCTGTCCCTGTTCTCTATATTATCCTCTAACTGTCCCTGTTCTTTATATTATCCTCTACCTGTCCCTGTTCTCTTTATTATCCTCTACCTGCCCTGTTCTCTTTATTATCCTCTACCTGTCCCTGTTTCTTTTTATTTCTACCTCTACCTGTCCTGTTCTCTTTATTATCCTCTACCTGCCCCTGTTCTCTTTATTATCCTCTACCTGTCCCTGTCTCTATATTTCCTCTACCTGTCCCTGTTCTCTTTATTACTCCTCTACCTGTCCCTGTTCTCTAATTATCCTCTACTGTCCCTGTTTCTAATTATCCTCTAACCTGTCCCTGTTCTCTTTATTATCCTCTACCTGTCCCTGTTTCTCTTTATATCCTCTACCTGTCCTGTTATCTTTATTATCCTCTACCTGTCCCTGTTCTCTTATATATATCCTCTACTGTCCCTTGTTCTCTATATTATGCCTCTACCTGTCCCGTTCTCTTTATTATCCCTCTGCCTTGCCCCTGTTCTCTTTATTATCTCTACATGTCCCGTTCTCTATATTATCCTCTACCTGTCCCTGTTCTCTTATTATCCTCTACTGTCCCTGTCTCTTATTATACCTATACCTGTCCCTGTTCTCTTATTATATCCTCTACCTGTCTGTTCTCTATATTATCCTCTAACTGTCCCTGTTCTCTTTATTATCCTCTACCTGTCCCTGTTCTCTTTATTATCCCTACTGTCCCTGTTCTCTATATTATCCTCTACCTCTTCCTGTTATCTTTATTATCCTCATACCTGTCCTTGTCTCTATATTATCCTCTAACTGTCCCTGTTCTCTATATTATGCTCTACCCTAATGGTCCCTGTTCTCTTTATGATGCCTCTACGAATGACATATTACAGATCACACCATGACGACCTGGATGGATGAATATTCAGTATATCCATGCACTGGTTAATGAATATTCCCAATTATAACCGTGACCTGGATGGCATGAATATTACAAATATACCTGACATGGATGAATGAATATTACAGATATACCATGACTTGGAGGATGATATTACAGTATACCATGACCCTGGATGATGATATTACAGATATAACATGACCTGGATTGGATGAATATGTACAGATATCCATGACCCCGATGGATGACTATTACAGATATTACCATGACCTGATGGATGAATATTACCGATAGACCATGTACCTGATTGGTGATATTACAGATATACCATGACCTGGATGGATGAATATTACAGATATACCATGACCTGGAGGATGAATATGTACAGAGATATACATGACCTTGGATGGATGATATTACAGAATACCCATGACCTGGAATGGATGAATATTACAGAGTAACCGTGACCTGGGATGGTGGAATTTACAGATACTCCATGACCTGGAGGATTAATTTACAGATATACCACATGCACCTGGATTTGAAATATTACAGATACTCCATGTACCTGGATGGATGAATATTACAGATATACCATGACCTGGTGATGAATATTGCGATATACCATGACCTGGATTGAATGAATATTTGCATAATATACCATACACTGGTGAATGAATATTGCAGAATACCATAACCTGGATGAATGATATTGCAGATATACCATGACCTGGGATGATTGAATATTTACAGATATACCAGACCTGGATGGATTGTGATTACTATTACATAGATGATAACCGTATACAGCACCTGGATGAAATGAATAAACAGATATAACCATGACCTGATGAATGAATATTAACGATATACCATGACCTGGTGATAAATGGAGGGGAGACAAACAAGACAAAAACATGAAAAACATACACATAATCAAGACTAAGAGAACACAATAGAGAATGAAAAATACTAAGCAGAAAATTGAGAACAAGATAGAAAACAAGGACGGTAATACCATATGATAAAACCAAAAAAATAAAAAAACTAAAAAAAAAAAATTATCAACAAAAAATAAAGTAAAACAAGTCTTAGAAAGAACACATACAAATGATGAATAATATTACAAAGATTAATAACATACGCGGAAGAAAAAAATAATAAAATAATATAGACTAAAAAAAAACTCCGCTCCCCCCCACCTCCCCTCCCCCCCTTCCCCGTCCCATGACCTGATGAATGAATGATCTACAGATATACCATACCTGGATGAATGAATATTACAGATATACAGACCTGATGAATGATATTACATATATACCATGACCTGGATATAATAATATTACAGATATACATGACTGGATGAATGAATATTACAGATATACCATGACCTGATGAATGAATATTTCAGATTACCATGACCTGGAAAAAATGATATATTACGATATACCCATGACTGGATGAATGAATTTCAGATATACCATGACCTGGATGAATGAATATTACAGGTATACCATACCTGGAGGAATGAATATTACAGATATACCATGACCTGGTGGATGAAGAATATTACAGATATACCATGACTGGGTGAATAATATACAATATACAACCTGGTGAATGAATATTACAGATATACCATGACCTGGATGAATGAATTACAGATATACCATGACCTGATGTCATATTGCAGATATACCATGACTGGGTGAATGAATTGGCAGATATACCATGACCTGGTGAATGAATATTACAGATATACCATACCTGGATGGATGAATATTACAAGATAGACCATGACCTGGATGAATGAATATTACAGATATACCATGACCGGATGAATGAATATACGATATATACCATGGACCTCTGGATATGATATACAGATACAACCATTTGACCTGATGATAATGAATTTAAGATTACATGACTGATGTGATATACAGATACAGACCTGGATGAATGAATATTACAGATATACCATGACCTGGATGATTATAATTACAGATCCACCATGACCTGGATGAATGAATATTACATTACACCATGACCTGGATGAATGATATTACAGATATACCAGACCTGGATGAATGAATATTGCAGATATACCATGACCTGGTAGAATAATATTACAGATACCCATGACCTGGATGAATAATATTACAGAATACCATGACTGGATAGATGAATATTACAGATACACCATGACCTGGATAATGAATATTACAGATACAACCATGACCTGGATGAATGAATTATACAGATATACCATGACCTGGATGAAATGATATTTCAGATATACCATGACCTGGATGAATAATATTACAGATATACCTAACCTGGACTGAGTGAACTAACAGATATACCATGACCTGGATGAATGAATTTACAGATATACCATAACCCGGATGAAAGAATATTACATGGAGCTCATGGGAGCCTTTTTTGTAAATTGCACATTGCCCCCAATCCTGATGGAATGCAAATTTACATATGTACATATGTATACATTTAATAGCATCTGGATGTTTTCTATAGATAATTAACAACATTTTTGCCTGCTTCTCTTATTGAATATGCACTGTCTCCTTAGAGAGTGATACTAAAATCAGGAATATACATGTAGTAGCGTGGAGCATTCATCTCTACAGAGAACACAATACTGTGAGGCAATCAAAGTTGTAAATGTTTGGTTTATATTAATCTGCATCAAAAAATAAATTGTTATCTAAATGAGTACCCGTAAAAAGCTAACATTTCATTATCCTGTTGATTCAATTAGATCAACGGGACTTGAATGTAGTTCTTGAAGACTTTTCGCTAGTCTTCCGACTGGCTTTCTCAATTCAGAATGACTTGTACAAGAATCTGTGGCAATTATGTACCCTGGAAATCCCAATTAGCATATCACAGCCAGGTGTTAAGTGTGTTGATTAGATAGTGCTAAGAGGTGTTATAAGGAACGCCCAGAGTAAGGTGTTAAAACAAGCATTGTACATGGCAGACATTGGTGTCGAACCCCCCCACCTCTATTTAGGCTTGGTTTCTTTATTTTCACATAAATGCCTCCTTACACCTCTCTTGAACCAGTCACGTTCCTTCGCCGTATGTTACATTACAATCTTCAAGGTATGTCCTTTATCCTTAAGATGCAGATACACGCTGAGTCCTGACCGCGGAATTGGCTCTTCTGTGCTGGCCATACGTGATGCAGTTGCTGTTTGGTCTCCCCCCACATACAAATCAGAGCATTCTTCACTGCACTGCACTGCATATATGATGTCGCTTTCTTGTGTTATGGTATTGGGTCTTTTCGGATGTACCAATTGCTGCCTCAGTGTGTTGTTCGGTTTAAATGCAGACAGGGATACGATGTTTTTTGAAAATCTTCTTAATTCTCGGAGACCCCTGCTACATATGGATGACCATTTTCTTCCTCCTGTCTTGCTTTTTTCCCTTCACTGTTGGTTCGTGTTCTTTCTTTTCTTTCCTTCTACTGTCTTTGACAAAGGCCCAGTCTGGATACCAAAGTTTTAAGGGCTCCTCTGAGATGTTTCATTTCTTTAGCCTTCGCCTCTGTGCTAGTGGGGATGTTCTCGGCTCTGTGTTGCAGGGTTCTGATGACCCCCAGCTTGTGATCTAAAGGGTGGTGGGAGTCAAACATCAATATGATCTGTGTGTGTTGGTGCTTTCTGTAAACCTCTACTTCCATTTACCATTTTCCTTAACTTCTAACCAAGCAGTCCAAGAAAGCCGTTTGTTGTTTTGTACCTCTTCCCTTGGTACAAAAACATCGTATCCTCTGTCGCTTAAACCGAACAACACACTGAGGCAGCAATTGGTACATCCGAAAGACCCAATACCAAAACACAAGAAAAGCGACATCATATATGCAGTGCAGTGCAGTGAAGAATGCTCTGATTTGTATGTGGGGGAGACCAAACAGCAACTGCATCAACGTATGGCCCAGCACAAAGAGCCAATTCCTCGGGTCGGACTCAGCCGTGTATCTGCATCTTAAGGATAAAGGACATACCTTTGAAGATGTAATGTTAACATACTGGCGAAGGAACGTGACTGGTTCAAGAGAGGTGTTAAGGAGCCATTTAGTGAAAATAAAGAAACCAAGCCCTAAGAGGTGGGGGGGGGTTCGACACCAACTGTCTGCCATATACAATGCTGTTTTAACCCTTACTCTGGGCGTTCCTATAAACCCTCTTAGCCCATCCAATCACACCCTTACACCTGGCTGTGATATGCTAATTGGGATTTTCCAGGGTACAATTTGCCACAGATTCTTGTACAAGTCATTCTGAATTGAGAGATCCAGTCGGATGACTAGCGAAACGTCTTCAAGAACTACATTTCAAGTCCAGTTGATCTAATTGATACAACAGATATACCATGACCTGGATGAATGAGAACCTTCACTAACATTTCATTGTTTGTGGCAAAGTCCATGGGCCCACAGTTGCAATGGATGCGCACACATGTTCCACATTCATGATGGCCCGTTGAATGGCTGCAGCAGTTGATAATTGCTTGTGTGTACCAAAACCAATTAAATAAAAAGCAGATTTCCAACCAATTTGTTTGAACAATATATATTTAATGGACCACGTCGACCAGGTATACCACAATGTATAAATATAACATAGAAAGTGCCATTAATAACATAAGGTGTGTATAAAGCTCATGGTAGTAACATTAAACATTTACAATGCCAATCGTATGAAACATACACATCCCTGTAAATCAGTGGCTCAGGTACATAAACCCCCGACTCTTCGCCATTGTAAAATTGGGGTTTTAGAAAGTCATCCTAAGAGAGTAAGGTACATGGGAGATAGTCCCGGATGCAGTGGCCCTACGCCATCACTCAGATAATCAGCAAATCAATGACCTTGGTCTGTAGATGCGAGGTGGTAATTGTGCAAATAAAGCTTGTGTTTGGAAGTTCCGTTCCCATGTGGCATCCTTTCTTGGAGCTGAATCCTGGGAGATGTTTTAAGCCTTTTCTTATCTTCATACTTCGAACAAGACCTTTAAAGACGAACATAAGGACTATATCTAACCAATACACCCGACTTACCTGTTTACCCTCTTTTCCAACCTTATATGTCCTCTACTCTTGTTTTCAGACACATTCTCAAGACCTTGCCAAAGATGTAATGTACGTAATACACACATGTATGAGGGCAGTAGAAACGCACATTTCGCAAATGAAACTCATTAAATGAAGCAATTGGTTCATAAAATGGCCAAAGTGGATTACTTAACTATTTTATGTTAAGCTCATGCTAACCGCGTCAAGGTTTGCTTTTTCTCAGCCGAGTCCACAATATGATGCAAGTAGAATACCAACAGGAATCAAATAGAATAAGTTCATTAGCACAAATAGACAAGGGCACCAATATTATTTATTCTCCTCAATCTGTCCATGTTACTTCTCTATTATTTAATTGTTCTCTACCTCTCTTGTTTCTTTTTATCCTCTACCTGTCCTTGTTCTCTTTTATTATCCTCTACCTGCCCTGTCTCTTTATTATCCTCTACCTGTCCCTGTTCTCTTTATTATCCATCTCCTGTCCCTGTTCTCTTTAATTATCATCTACCTGTCCCTGTTCTCTTTATTATCATCTACCTGTCCCTGTCTCTTTATTATCATCTACCTGTCCCTGTTCTCTTTATTATCCTCTACCTGTCCCTGTTCTTTTTATTCCCTCCTGTCCCTGTTCTCTGTTATCTCATCCTCTACCTGTCCCTGTTCTCTTTATTAGCCTCTACCTGTCCTGTTCTCTTTATTATCGTATACCGTGCCCGTTCTCTTTATTATCCTCTACCTGCCCTGTTCTCTTATTATCCTCTACCTGCCCTGTTCTCTTTATTATCCTCTAACCGCCCCTGTTCTCTTTATTATCCTCTACCTTTCCCTGTTCTCTTTATTATTCCTCTATGTCCCTGTTCTCTTTATTATCCTCTACCTGTCCCTGTTCTCTTTATTATCCTCTACCTTCGCCTGTTCTCTTATTATCCTCTACCTACGCTGTTCTCTTTTTATCGCCTCTACCTGTCCCGTGTTCTCTTATATATCCTCTACCTGTCCCTGTTCTCTTTATTATCCTCTACCTGCCCGTTCTCTTTATTATCCTCTACCTGTCCCTGTTCCTTTATATCCTCTACCTTCCTCCCTGTTCTCTTTATTCTCGCTAAACCTGCCCCTGTTTCCTTTATTATCCTCTACCTCTACCTGCCCTGTTCTCTTAATTATCCTCTACCTGTCCCTGGTCTCTTTATTATCCTCTACCTGACCCTGATCTCTTAATTATCCTCTTACCTGTCCCTGTTCTCTTTATTATCCTCTATCCTGACCCTGTTCTCTATATTATCCTCTACCTGTCCCTGTTTCTCTTTATTATCCTCTACCTGACCCTGTTCTCTTAATTATCCTCTACCTGTCCCTGTTCTCTATATTATCCTCTACCTGTCCCTGTTCTCTTATTATCCTCTACCTGGAACCCTGTTCTCTTTATTATCCTCTACCTGTCCCTGTTCTCTTTAATCCTCTACCTGTCCTGAATATTACAGATACACCATGACCTGGATGAATGAATATTACAGATATACCATAACCTGGATGAATGAATATTACAGATATACCATGACCTGGATGAATGAATATTACAGATATACCATAACCCGGATGAAAGATTATTACATGGAGCTTCATGGAGCCTGTTTTGTAAATTGCACATTGCACCCAATCCTGATGGAATGCAAATTTACATATGTACATATGTATACATTTAATAGCATCTGGATGTTTTCTATAGATTAACAACATTTTTGCCTGCTTCTCTTATTGAATATGCACTGTCTCCTTAGGAGAGTGATACTAAAATCAGGAATATTACATGTAGTAGCGTGGAGCATTCATCTCTACAGAGACACCAATACTGTGAGGCAATCAAAGTTGTAAATGTTTGGTTTATATTAATCTGCATCAAAAAATCAATTGTTAATCTAAATGCAGTACCCAGTAAAAAGCTAACATTTCATTATCTGTTGTATTCAATTAGATCAACTGGACTTGAAATGTTTCTTCACTGCACTGCACTGCATATATGATGTCGCTTTTCTTGTGTTATGGTATTGGGTCTTTCGGATGTACCAATTGCTGCCTCAGTGTGTTGTTTGAATACAACAGATATACCATGACCTGGATGAATGAGAACCTTCACTAACATTTCATTGTTTGTGGCAAAGTACCATGGGCCAACAGTTGCAATGGATGCGCACACATGTTCCACATTCAATGAATGCCCGTTGAATGGCTGCAGCAGTTGATAATTGCTTGTGTGTACCAAAACCAATTAAATAAAAAGCAGATTTCCAACCAATTGTTTGAACAATATATATATTAATGGACCACGTCGACCAGGTATACCACAATGTATAAAATATAACATAGAAAGTGGCCACATTAATAACAATAAGGTGTGTATAAAAGCTCATGGTAAGAACATTAAACAGTTACAATGCCAATCGTATGAAACATACACATCCCTGTAAATCAGTGGCTCAGGTACATAAACCCCCAGCTCTTCGCCATTGTAAAATTGGGGTTTTAGAAGTCATCCTAAGAGAGTAAGGTACATGGGAGATAGTCCGGATGCAGTGGCCCTACGCCCATCACTCAGATAATCAGCAAATCAATGACCTTGGTCTGTAAGATGGCGAGGTGGTAATTGTGCAAATAAAGCTTGTGTTTGGAAGTTCCGTTCCCATGTGGCATCCTTTCTTGGAGCTGAATCCTGGGAGATGTTTAGCCTTTTCTTATCTTCAATACTTCGAACAAGACCTTTAAAGACGAACATAAGGACTATATCTAACCAATACACACGACTTACCTGTTATACCCTCCTTTTCCAACCTTTATAGTCTTTACTCTTGTTTTCAGACACATTCTCAAGACCTTGCCAAAGATGTAAT
>CM033474.1:28016525-28124489 GCA_019447015.1 Hymenochirus boettgeri
CACAATCCCTCATGGGAGATGAGGGGTTGTGCAGGTCAGCAATTCCTATGGGACAATGCGTGGGTGTGCAGGATCACAATCCCTATGGGGACAATGAGGGTGTGCAGGATCAACATCCCCTATGGGACAATGCGGGCGTGTGCAGGATCACAATCCCCTATGGGACAATGCAGGGTGTGCAGGATCACAATCCCCTATGGGACAATGCAGGGGTGTGCAGGATCAAATCCCTATGGGACAATGCAGGGGTGTGCAGGATCAGAATCTCCTATGGGACAATGCGGGGGTGTGAGGATCACAATCCCTATGGGACAATGCGGGGTGTGCAGGATCACAATCCCTATGGACATGCGGGGTGTGCAGGATCACAATCCCCTATGGGACAATGCAGGGTGTGCAGGATCACAATCCCCTATGGGACAATGCAGGGTGTGCAGGATCAGAATTCCTATGGGACAATGCGGGGTGTGCAGGATCACAATCTCCCATGGACAATGCAGGGTGTGCGGATCACAATCCCCCATGGGACAATGCAGGGTGTGCAACACACCTGAACCCCATAGCTTAACGCCATGTGCTGCCGTGCCTCCCACTCTTCCCTAGATCTCACACTGAAAAGCAATGACAAAAACACAATGTGCTTCTCTCAGCCTTACACACACACAGTTCTGAATCCCCAATGTAACAGTTTTATAGCTTTCCCGTGTCCTGCATTTACTATGGGGTGAATACCGTACATGCTCTACACGGGAAACCAACCAGATAATTCACACTGAACTTCTTCCTGGGAATGTAAAATTGCTAAACTGCAGTCTCACCGCCCATCATGTGAATGATCACATGTCTGGAATGCTCCGTTCAACAACTGGGAATTCGCTTTCGCCTTACAATCTTCCTTTCACTTCCTTCCTATTACAGATTGCCGTACAGGCGTAGTTACGTCAGAGGTTTACGCCCACAATAGTTCTTGACACGTGACGTTGTCGGTACCTCCCCAGGGGGCGTGTCCACAGTCACAGTTCAGATGACCTGGTGATGGATAGATTGACAGTGACCCCTGGCATTGTCCATCCCCTGCACTGAGCCCTGCAGCTCGGATACTGGGTAAGTGGTCCCATCCATCTCTCGTCTTGTGTATAAACTACTGCGCAGGGGCTAACGGGATGGACAGGGGCTAATCCTGCAACTGGTGGGGATAGAGATGGGATCTGTGGTACTGGGATAGCCCCCTGATATCGATGGTGATGGCAGAGGCTTGGTGCACTACAATACATTGTGTGACAGGCCTATTCAAGATCCCTCCTTGTAATCTCTGTACCAGGGGGTCACAAGTGTTTTTACATTGTGTGGCACACTTGGCAATGCCACCGCAAAGGGCAAGTTCACCCCTACAAACTAAAGCCATCGTTAGGTGCAGCGCCCCTGTAAACCCCAATTCTAAAAAAATTACCTTCCTCTGCAACACCCCCGAAGATAGATCATTGGCCCATACATTAAAGACAGAAATACCCATTACTGTGCGGTATGGAGAAAATAGCACTCAGAATATCAGATAGCCTATGCCCCAACCCCATCACAGACAGCATATATCTCCGTAGAGCTGGATTATTAAACAATCCAATAAGACTCATCACTCCCCTTAGGTGGTCTGGTGCCGCTCACGAATCCTTTGATTGGTTCCTGTACCAGTATGGGAGAAATGGCTTTGTGCACTCCAACGCTCCAAGTAGTCAACCAGGTGGGTTTAAAATACTTCTTGAGGCTGAGGCCACACTAGGATGCACAGTAACATGGGAAACGTGCTTTACTGTCGTGACCCTCGCAATGTTGGAAAAATGGCGACCAGATTGCATGTTAAAATGCAGTACTGTGGCATAGACAGTTCGTTTGCGGGTTAAAAGACCTGCAATTTTCTATGCTTTGTCCGCTTTTCAGGTCCGTTTGCCTACGTTTGATTTTTTGGAAAATCACAGGAAATACTGATGTCCACGTGTGTCCGCTTTTTTTTTTTTTTTTTTTTTTTGCATTACTATAGACTATTATTAAAGTTTGATTCTGAAAAACCTAGGCCAAAAGTCGCACACAAGTGAAAAAAAAATGTACCGAATAGATTCGGAACACAAATTATATAGTGTAAACGGATTCTCGCTATTTCCATTAAATTATAAATAACATTGCGATTCCTAAAATGCCACGAAAACGCCACACAAATAGGGGACCTAAGAAACAGGAGAGGTGAATGCCTAACACATTTTGTGTGGGACTCTCACTGAGCCATCTCCACACGCCCTGTAGTCTCCCTTATTGTCCTTTGAGAGCAGTGTCAGTAAAGGCTGTGACAGCTGACTTCAAAGCCTATGTCTGACTTCTGCTCCATCCAACCTATTTGCACATGTACTAACTCATCTTTCTTTCCTTCCGGATAGAAGGTATATATACCTTCAGTTCCTGTCCGTCATTTTTCAAAGATCACAGAACACACAGTCCTGAGCATTCTCCCTATACACAGCATATACACAGCATAGGGAGAATATTCAGCACTGTGTGTTTCCCTCGACCATGGCCGACTCCTCATAGGGAGACTACCACAGCTGAGAAATATCTATTTTTAAAAGAGAACTAAAGTGCAGGGCAAGGGAAGTAGGACTGATAATTTCTACCTCCAAATATTGTTTCTGTGAGGAGCACCAGCACAAAGAAATCTATCTCTGCCAGGCTTCCCACTATCTTTAATACAGGAAAGTTCAGGACACTATCCTGGCAGATACAAACTGTACATGTTGGTGCTGCTGAACTAAACGATATTGGGAAGTAAAGTAACACTAAATCCTACTTCCCTGCCCAAGGTAAATTTTTAAAAAGGGGGCGTTTTTACAGCGGATTTGTCCTTTAAATATATGTATGTGGCTGTGTTGAGGGGTGGGGTCCTGTTTGCTGTTTTTAAAATGTAAATCCTGCCCTGCTTGTGTCAGGTTTTTACCTGTGCATGGGGTAGTGTTGTGTTCAAGGTAATACCAAAAGAGTAAATTATGATGGATTTTACCATGTGTTTACAGGATCAGGTGTAGTTAAAATGGATTAAATGAAATGGTTGGTTTTCTATTGTTTGCAATGGGAAATTGACGTATTACATATTCTTCCTTTTACCATAGTTTGTGTATGTACAGAGATCCCTTGTTGAGCCAGATTGGTTGAACATAACTGTGTTTGTGGTGGGTAGTCATCAATACTGCTGTACAGTAAAAGTAGCCATATGGCAACAGAGTTCTACTTGATTGAGGTACATATCGATTGACATAATTGTCTGTCACTCAAAAAATGTCTGGATAGCAGAACCACACATGGCAATGGACTTGAGTCAATTAACCTCACACAGGGGTTGAGGTTGGATTATTTTTATACCCACATTAAAAACCAGTTTGTTCATTCCTATAATCTCTCGTATTAAGTTGTAGATACAGAATGATAGCTATTACAAATTCAAGCTAGTGATTGTTCAATGTTCACTGCAAAAACACGGGTTTAAATAGACTGTGTAACCCCCCACTCCGATCCTCGGGGTCGGGTTAACCTATAAGCCGTGTAATAGCAAAGCACACAACAGGGAGGAAGCAGTTAATAAGCCACACCATAAAGCCATGGGAAGCAAACAGAAAGCAAGAAACCACAATACTTGCAGGGAGATTCAATAAAAGTTCTTAATTTTGCCCTAACCAGTAGATATTATTTACCATTTGAAAGCTAAACTCTGATTGGTTGGGCAAAATTAGCACCATTTTAACAATAGGAACTTTTATTCAATAGCCCGATGTTCCACCAATGGGAAACTACAGTTCTCAATTAAGAGTTCCATCAGTGGTCCATATTATTACTTAAGCCTGGGTGGCAACTATAAACATTTCAGCAAACCGTACATTGTGGCATCACATCTAATAAACAGTAATTCAGGTAAGTATGATGCGGGTGACCTTCGAAATTAAACTAACCTATACTACCAAAGCCCAGAAACGAAGAAGAACCCATTTCAAGTAATTTATTACGTATGATACATAATTGGGGGAACCAATCACCCCTGCACGATCCAATCAAGTCTAATACCTATCCTCATTACAAGAAAGAAGAATTTGGAGGGTTAATCTTCATTTAAAGGAAACTCTGAAACTCTATTTCCTCATTCAATCCTGAAGGGACCACCAATAGTTGATTTCAAAAATCCATTTGGTTTCCTTGGAGAATAGTCCTATTCAATACCTCCTCTTGGAGATTGGGGACCCTTTCAATGCCCCAGACTTTAAGTCCAACGGGGCTGGTCCATGTATGTTCTCAAAATGTCTAGCTACGGAGCTTTCCTGGTTTTACTCTTGATGTTCTAACATGTTCCAACACTCTTGTAGCCAGTGATCTAATAGTATCCTACGTACCTCTTATGGCACGTGCACTCCAGAGCATACACCACCCCCTTGGTTTTGCAGTTTATGAAGTCTCTGATCACATAGTCACATTCATCATGTATCATATGTGAAGTGGGACTTCTTTTCCATAAATACACAAGCTTTAAAGGCCACACTTGTGTGAACCTTTAGAGTACCTTCCTCTAACCATGTTTTCTTATGCATATCATAAAGTAGCTATGTACCAGTGTTGACAATTGTTGGTGCTCTCTAGCTGTTAAACTTGACCTTTCAGATAGAACACCCCTCAGGGCTCTGTCTAATTTGAGTAAAAATCAATACTTATTGAACAAGGTTTTCAACCATGCCCAATCATTATTGTATTGGGTGATCAACTATTGGTTAGGTTCACTATCCCTTTTACAATTTTCTTGGAGTTGAAGTCTATTTTCAACCTGTGTTTTTGCAGTGTACTAATAATTTTACCCTTTGCATCCACACTTATCATGCTGACAGTCCAATTATAGGGCTATATCGTTCCAAAATGTTATATAAATTGTTGTTCAATGTTGCTGCCAAGCTGAATAAAATCCCATCAGACCACTTGCAGCCTAGAATAACTAGACCTCAGATATTAGGTAGATTTGATGGCTGATCTTATCAACATACCTCTTCCCTCACCGTTTGCCAGGGATGACCACAGTCAGCTGTTGTATGTTGCAGAAACGTCTCTATAATGATTATTAGAGTTAACCTCCATTGATTGCCCCCAATAGGAAAATGTCTGTTGATCAGATTTGTTATTTTTTGCCTGCAGGCAGACTGTCTTTTTGAAATATATCTGGCATATTTGAAATTCATTGAATGACAGTCCTACCAACCTGTGTACAGCCAGGGAAGCTCCTCCCATTCTCAGCATGGAGACGCATTGTCCAGTAAGTAGATTTTAACTGGTGGGATATAGCTGCCTTGTGGCTCGCAATAAATAAACTCCGGATAGCAAGTCCTCACACATTTCTAATATATGAGGCTTTTCTATTTCATTGTTTCAGGTTCTCCAGATGTGGAATCCAGGTCAGAGATAAAATGGACCATGATGAGTCAGACAGTGGAGATCAATTGTCTTCTTCAAAGTGTAAATTGGATGCATTTATTGAGGCTGGTGGTGTTTTGTTGAAAGATCCCAGTATTTCACAAAATGGAGATTCCTTTGCTGATTTAATTTTAAGATTGGAACCAGGTAAATATAGGAATTCATTTAAAGGGTATCTCCACTGGTAAAAATAAAAATATGGTGTCAGTTTTATTTAAGAGCGGGAGGTGAAGGAGCACTCCTCCTCTGTCCTCTGACAGGCCCGACGGCGAGTAGTACTTTATACGCAAGTGCAATGCACATAGAATACAGAGTCGGGACCTGTCAGAGTACGAGGCTGAGGAGCGAGCGATCGGGTAAAATACCTTACCTCCATTCCCGGCACCTGGACGTTTTATTGAAGAACGGGAGGTAAGACACAGCTCCTCTACCTCCGATCTTCAATAAAACTGAATGGCAATTTTTTTTACTAGTGGAGATACCCTTTAAAGTAGTTTAGTTTATTGTCTAGGCTATTAATCATAGGGATGAACATGTTTAGGCTCCTTAACAAAAGTCACAAACCCTGCATGCGAATGTATATTATTATTACATTAAATACCTTATACAGACCGTCTGATTCAATCTGCTGTAGCAGCATGTGTGATTGGAGGGGGGTTACAGCTGCCAGGAATCTTTCCTTTAGCTGTTCTAACTGCAGCTACCTCATTACTCATTACTATAATGAGGTTTGCAAAGGATTGAATACCGGGGAGCATCATTTATGCAGCAATAAGCTGTGAGGAATATATAATGAAGGTAATATAGGAGTGACAATGGTTAAAGTATGGTGATGCACTCTGCTTTCCACTCCTCATGATAACCCTTTCAGTAATCCCTCCCTTGCCCCTGCGCTGCATGGAGCTGTTATTTTGTTTCCACCAGTCTGCATGTGTGGCCATTAATGGGAGCTCTCCTCATGATTCCCTATTTAAAATTATCAGAAGTATTAGTGTAAAGTGAAACCACTGCCCAGGGCCGGCCTTAGGATAAGTAGCACCCTGTGCAGATTTGTTACTGGCGCCTAGCACCCCTTCTTAAACACCCCCCTGGCCACACACAATAGGCTGCTGAATGCTTCTTGCTTGGCCTGCTTCTGATCAAGTCCCCCAACTGCGCTTACCGTCTTCAGTATCTGCAGTGTGTGCTTGTATATATCCATGCGTACATCTTAACGAACACAGAATGCACTAAATGCACAGACAGAACAGCATGCAGACAGCTTATTTGAGGCTTACGTGGTTGGGGCTTGTCTTTGGGGTGGTGCTGATACATATATTTGATCTGAGGAATGTAACTGGGGGGCTGTGGCACTGATACACAACTTTGACCTACAGGTCCATGACTTAAGAATCCCGGCTGCGCCTCCCCTGGTAACAACCTGGCTTGAAATGGTTGTGTGTTTTTAAGCACTGGTTTGAGTACAGAGAAGATTGAGGGCGCTTCTGTTAACAATGTAGGATTCCCCCTTAATTACTTTACAGCTGTGTAAAAATTCTGATTATTGTTCTTTGCTGACAGGTTTTCCAAGGGCTGAGGCAAAAATGTTACAGATGAAGGTAAGGGAAGTGGAGTCGGATTCTGAAGAGCAAACCCACTAGACAGGTCATCGGTAAAACTTACTGATGGGGGTAGGTACCTGGGAGACCTGTTGTGTAATATCGAGCATTGGGTTAAATATTACATTAATTTCATTGTTAATATATTATATATAATTATATATAATCAGGTCAATATACTTGGCTATATATTTTCACATATACACGTAAAGGAAATCACTTTCGCCAAGTGCACTTTTTAAAGGGTATCTCTTTCTGTAGAGTAGGTTACCCTCCCACCCCAACTGCCAGGTTTGATTGTCAAAATAAGACCAGAACTGTATAATGCCTTGTTCCCCCCCAAACTCAGATCTCAGCCCTCTGCTTGCTGGAACTGCCAGCAGGGGGCCGGACCGGCAGCCACGTCTGTGATTGGCTGAGAGGCAGCCAATCACAGATGTGGCTGACAGCTTTGCTGAACACCGGGGGAACAAAGGTAAGTAGAGTTTGGATCTTTTTTGACAATCAAACCTGGTGGTTTGGGGGGGATAAGGGAGCCTACACTACAGCAAAATGATTTAAAGCTAAGGCACCATTCTACAAAGATAGATCATATGGAAGGGAGGGAGGGGGGAGGGCTCCTTGTGCATTTCACACACCTCAACCAATACAAGGAAGCAGCAGGGACTGGATGACACATTGACAGCTCCTACACTACACTTTCTGGGACTTTAAAACAAGCAGTACAAGAGAACCATTTGGAGCAGGGATGTAAGGTAAGGATTTTTAAACACTACACAGTGGGGCCAGTGGTGGGTAATTTTAGGTTTGGGGGTGGACATGCCCTTTAATTTGATTAATGATACACCGTAAAAAGGGGTTAGTGGCAAGTTGTGGCTTTTAAAGTAAATTTAGCTTTATTGCTCAATCTTGCTGGCTCCTCCTCCTGGATAATGGCATCTGGAGCTCCGCCTCGACGAAATCTCCTGGCTCCTCTGCTTTCTGGGGCCCCAATGTAAGTTGTGGTTGCACTCACGCACACGCGGCCTCATGTGTGCACATGTGCGTGACATCATGTGCCACGACCAAACATTGCGTGGCTCTATTATGTGTGGTGCGACCACAACTTACTTTTGGGGCCCAAGGAAGCAAGGAGGAGCCAGGAGATATCATTGGGGCGGAGCTCCAGATGCCATTATCCAGGAGGAGGAAGCCAGCAAGATTGAAGCAATAAAGGTAAGCTCTGGGGGGATAGAAGACATTTTTTTTGCCAACTTTAATTTTAAAGCCACAGCTTGCCACTAACCTAAAGTTTTTCTACGGTGTACATATTATTTAATTCACTGTTAGAAAAGTAGATTGCGTAGAAATTTATAGAGAAGGCAGTCAGCCCAGTGGCGTAACTAGATATCACTGGCCTTCCCTCCCATCAAAACTATCATGGGGCCCTACCAGTGCTTATTCGCAGTGGTTTTCTGTTAGAAGGATAATCTGTCTTAGGAAAAATAAATAAGCTCCTGGCCCCACCTGCAGTGGCTCCCCTGGTCCCTGGTAGTTACGCCCTGAGTCAGCCATTCTGTACACTTGCTAGACAGGTGATTTCCTTGTTGGACATACATGTCATATAATTATTATATTGTGTCGCATAAATCAGTTGTCCCATAATACATTTAAAAACCCATAATCAGTTTTGTTCGGACTATTCTTATCCATTATTGTGGGAAAACGTAAACTAAATTTGAGTTTTTATATTGTTTTTTATAGGTTACTTAGTGGTAAAGAAGAGAAGACAGTGGGTCCAGCCAATGTGTTACCAGCGCTTTTCCAAAGGTCAGTTCCATTTGTTGTATGGAAAATAAGGAAGAACCAGAAAAATTCTTTGGTTATGTTCGAATGTCCCTTTCAACTTTCGATGAGCTTCTAAAGCTGTACATCGCATTTCATCGGATGGATACAAAACTCGCCAGGCTATATCCCAGCAGAACGTCTGGTTGTGACGTTACGGTAAGTAGGTCTATTGTTCTTGCCCCACGATACTATAAAATGAAGTTTTCAGTAGTTTTTCTTGATTCTCCATCCTGGCCGTATTTCTTTCACAAAATCTATTCCGATGAAGTGGAACTTCTGTACCAAGACATTTTATGTTGATCCTTTTAAAGGGAATCTAAATGAAAAATAGACTTTCCTTCTATATCTGTAAAAAAAAATACATGTATGCAGCACTTTCTCTGTGTATGTTGTTGTTGCATCTTTTCAATCCAGTATTGTTTGCTTAGGTCAGTATTCCCTTTCCCTGACTAACTGTGAGGGCAAGCATGCTCAGTAATCACTATGAGGCAGCACTAGGAGAGGACATTTCCCACCCTGCAATTCACACTGTGACCATTCAAGTTACAGCAAAACTGCACTCGCGGAAAAGTTTATGATAATAAGGAACGTGATTGACAACTGAAATGTAAGATTGTTCAGAAAAAAAAATTGTACGGTGATAATTGGAAGAAATTATAGTTTCTAGTAAGTGCAAAAGAGGGGTACAAGTAGCTGATTGGAGATGCTCTATCTCCCTACAGCTGGGACTTTAAAACAGAGGTGGGGACAGACACCGGGAGCTTTGTGTACTAAACTTTTATTGCTGTAATTCTGTAAATAAATCAATAAGAAAGCAAAGTGATGCTTCATTGATATCAACAATTTGCTGTAAGTCAAGCAATCAGTTACTGTATAATTCTTCTTTGAATGGTGTTTTATTAAATTAAAGGATAACTAAACTTAAAGGGCATGTCCACCCCCCAACTAAAATGTGCCCTACTGTGTTGGTGTTCTCTCTGCACCTTATAGTTGTTCTGCAGAGTCTGCTAAAAGTCCAGAAAGTGAAGAGTAGGAGCCTCTCTTGTGTGTAATCCATATCAGCTGCTTCCTGCTCCTCTGAGAGGATTCTCGCATGCATTTTGGTTAACTAAGCATATGGTGCATTAACAATTAAATAGGTTGATATCAATAAAGCTCCTGGACCGGATAAAATACATCCTCTGGTCCGGCCATTGTTTCCTTTTTTTGCAGGTTTCCTCAAAGTGCTTGTTTTAGGAATGCTCCCCATGAGATCACGGTTCAACCCCCCCCCCCCCACCACTTAATTAACTTTAGTATAGTATGTTCATTCAACACCTCAAATCACTTGCTCTTGCATGCCATGTGACTTGTTCAAATACTGGTTCAAATTGCATTATTTATCTGGATTAAATCCTGATCCTACTTGCTTTCTGTAATGAAAACCAAGGGAATGAGAAAGTGTCATTGTGATGGGGTGAGATCTCTCCCGATCCCCATCTGCACCGAATTTCAATTTTCATTTCTGGCATCCAGGGTTCTAAAGTTTAGGGTTTTAAATAAATTTCTAAAGGAAGTCATTAACTGTCCGGATGATTGCCTCTCTTGGTATATGGAATATGCAAGTTATTAAACCATTTAGTTTTGGGTATCTGCGTATCAGGTATTGCACTATCACACACGGCTTTTCAACCTAACCAACTACATCTTGCTACATATTCAGTGCATTATATTCTTCTGTTCTTGTGGACTTTCCATGCATTTTATTTCTGCTTTAGGACAAGGGTTGGTGTAAATGGATAAACTAGCTGTAAAGCAATGCATAGTGTGTTCAATGCAATCTAAGAAACGGAAATACAGTACTGTACCCACAGCCGCATTACCGACAAGGCAACCTAGGCAGATGACTAGGCCTGACTAGAGGCCCAGATGCCAGCAGAAATAAAAAAAGTAGCACACAACTTTAATGGCTAGGCCCCACTATGCACGTTCTGTCCGTTGCTTTTCCGATCTGCAATGACTTGTTAGTTTTAATGTAAATCTCAGTAACAGTTATTACTATGTGCATTGCATTTTATCAATTGCATGGGGCATGACTTTTGGTCCATTTTTGTCCATTTTGTCCGCTTTGCAACAGTTAAAATGTATTGTAAGGCAGAATAAAGCACAGACAAGAGACACAAATGCACTACTAATGTGTTTACCCACTGTAGTAAATAGAAAACGTGGACACAAAAACGGACACATGCAAACGCTCTTGGTTTTCATTCTGATTCAGTGGGACCTTGGCCTTATACATGGGATCTTAAGGTTCTTGAAACTATTCTAACACCCTTGATCTTCTCCTTGTATTGTGAGAACATAGCTGTTTTCACAATCCCTGTAGCTGACAGCCCTGCCTCCCTCCACCTCCACTTAAATGTGAAGGGGAAGTAAAGACAGGCTGCGTGTATCCAGGCAGCTAAAAAGTACCTGGACTGAAAGGGGTGGGAGGTTGGAAGAAGGAGGAAACAAAACCATAAATCTACAGGCATTCCAGTGCTATAGAGTATTTATGTTTTTTTATACCTGCCCCATGGAATGTTGAACCTGCTAGTTGAAAGAGTTTTTCTTTAACACAATTTTAAGTGTGCAGTTAACTTTTTCATGGCAGTTATGTATTATAATACTCACCACATATAAAAGCATACCTCTGTCTACCCCTCTTCTCTATTTTCTGCAAATATGAACCAGTTGTAGAGATGGTAGGGACTTGGGAGACTGTTGGCATGCAGCATTCAGCTATAGAAATTTAGGGCATCAGCTCTTGTAAGAGCGGGAGGTAGAGTCAGTCCTTCCTCCAGCAAGTTCTTAAACAGCTGCAGATTATTTGTATTGCGCTTTTAGAGGAATAACTAGGAAATGCACCGATCGTCGACACAAAGTGGTCAATTCTTTTAGAATGTGGCTATTTGTTACCACATAGCAGTGTATTTCAGCCTGTGATCACCATTTTTTGTTCAAATCACGTGTGTTAAATGTGCAAATGGAACAGGAATAAAAGGGCACGGTAAAACTGCGCAGAAAAACACCTGCAAATGTGTGTGTTTTAATGTGCAGTTAGCATGGCCTAAACCATGTTAATTATGCAGGAACTATAGAACTGTACCAAGGGTTGTAAAAAAAAGCAATTAAGTTAACTAAAATAAATTGAATAGTTAGGATAGCCGAACAAAGCAAGACTAACCTTAAATTTTTTAAAGTATATCAACTGTAGGAAAGAGTGACTAAAAATGTGGGGGCAATTAATGGGGATAAGTTAGTTACAAAGGATGGCGATAAAGCAATGTCTCAAACACATTTTTATTCCTCTGTATACACTATTGAAGATCCAAGTACAGATAGCATAGTGTATAGTAGCAATAATGGTATAAAAGATGCAATTGCATTTTGGTTATGAGGATATGGTGCACAGGGGAGGACTGGGACCTTTTGGCTGGGGGGCAATACAGCCAAGTGGCCCTTCACGGTAGATTGCAACATTTTTGACATGCCCACTTTGCTAAGGTTTTTGTTTAAGTTACGCCCATTTTTAAAAAACCATGTTCCCATTTTACATTGTGCCTGCAACATTTTCAAGTGTATGATGTAAAGGACAATATAGTCCAAAATCTCCCTCCTCCCCCATTACAAGTACCAGGGTGAGATCCTGAGTCACTAAGTCCTCCTCCTGGGTACACTTTCTAAGTCAAGTTATTTTTACCCAAAGTTTCCTTTTTCTAATGAACTGGAGGGTTGACAACACTGCTATGACTGGGGGTGACTACATGGTAATGAACTGGAGGGCTGACTAACCGGCTAATGAACTGGGGCTGACTAACACTGGCTAATGAACTGGAGGGTGACTAACACTGCAATGGGACTGAAAGGCTAAGAACTGGAGGGATGACTAACATGGCTAATGAACTGGAGGGCTGACTAACAATGGCTAATGAACGGGGGGTTGACTAACACGGCTAATGAACTGGAGGCTGACTAACACTGCTAATGAATTGGGCTTAATGGCAAATGATCTGAGAAAGATGAGTATGAGTTTTTGTCCTTGCCCATGTTAGAGCTAGAGGTGTGCACTGGCTTTTTAAGCACATAACTTACTAATAGCTTCTGTGGCAGCCCAAATATTTAATTGGGGACCAGCCCAGGGGCATTTGCCCCTCAGCCAATCCTTTACTGATGGTGCAGAAAAAATAAATAAGGTTAATATCAATAATGCTCCTGGACCAGAATAAAATACATCCTCTGGTCCTTAGGGAGTTAAGTTTTATCCAGGCCACTGTTTTCTTATTTTCGCAAGTTCCTCATACCCATAAGTGTGCCTCTGGATTGGAAAAAGCTGATGGAATTACAGGGATGTAAGTTTAAAGACAGTCAGTGAGAAACAGGGGTTGTTTTTTTCATACGTGCGATCAGCTGTTTAGCGAGGGGTCTTGTGCAGGCCCTACAGCTGTCCGGGCTCCCGCGGGGTGGGGTGGTAGTTACGCCACTGGCAGAAAAGAGATCGATATTGGAACATATTCTAGAGTATGTCAAGGACTGACATATAAGGAGTAACCAGCATGGATTTAGGAGGAATAGATCTTGTCAACCTACTTGCTTGGCTTTTTGAGGAAGTAAGTAGATATTAGACTTGGCATAGCAGTAGATGTAGTTTACTTGTATTTTGCAAAGGCTTTTGATACAGTCCCCCATAGGCAACTAATGTATAAGCTACGGTCTGTTGGTCTGGGGAGGCACATTTGTACATGGTAGAAAAATTGGTTATGAATAGGATGCGAGAGTAGTTGTTAATGGGGCTTCATCATATGGACTAAAGTGCTAAGTGGGGTGCCACAAGGGTTCTGTGTTGGGCCGCTTCTATTTAATCTATTTATTAATGATTTGGAAGTGGGTATTGTCAGCAAGGTTTCTGGTTTGTGACGATACAAAACTTTGTCGACCATTAAAAACTTCAGAGGATGTGCAATCATTGCAAGGGGATCTAGATAGATTATCACATTGGGCGCTAGTGGAGATGAATCAATGTTGATAAATGTAAGGTGATGCATTTTGGACTTAACATCCTTGTGCTACTTATGCATTAATGACTCTGTGTTAAAGGACCCAACAAAAAATTCTCTGTTAGCAGAAGACCACCCCAAAACCTACACTTCGCTAGGTTTATAGTGTTGAAATCGGCATCTGTACATACTTACCAGCCTTGTTCCTTGCTGCCTTCTGCTTGTCTCAAAGGCTTTTTCCATGCACGGAAGCAAGCAGAAGGGGCCGGGCTCACCAACCGCAACCGTGATTGGCTGAGATGCAGTGTCTGGTCATCACTGTCACGTCTGCCTGTCCGTCAGTGTTGCCAAAGTAAATTAATGGTTTGTATGAACAAGTATTACGTATTAAGTTTTATTTCTCCTTTGGGTGTTTTTCAGGTTTCTTGCTACCGGAAGCACATTTGCAGCATTGCACTATCAGTTCCTAATTGGAAGGGCCAATATTGCATTCGTTCGGAAACGTGCAAAACTATTTGGAATGTCCTTAAGGATCTGTAATTCCAGAGCCAAACACTGAGAGGTGGATTAGGATTGCTGAAGATTTTTATAAAAAGACCAATTTTCCCAACTGCATAGGAGCTTTAGATGGCAAGCACATACGTGTGACCAGACCCCCTAATACGGTCTCTAAAACCAACTCTAAGATTTTTTATACTGTTTTGCTGGCGCTTGTGACAGCAATTACTGTTCACGTATATTGACGTTGGGGCATATGGCATAATGGAGATTCAAGTGGTTTTACTAAATCCAATCTTGGAAAAAATGCTAAATGAGGTAAACTCAATATTCCTCCTAATAAACCCCTCCCCGGAACGCCAGGACCAGCCTTCCATATGTTAAGTTGCAGATGAGGCTTTCGGTATCTCAACAAATGTAATGAGACCTTATCCAATCAGAAATCTGACTGTACCAAGCGAGCGTTCAATTACAGGTAACCAGGGCAAGGAGAATGGTGGAATGCGCATTTGCAATACTGGCAAATAAATGGAGGGTCTTTCATTCTGCTATTCAACTGAACACCACCCTTGTAGATGACATTATTAAAAGTGCCTGTGTGCTGCATAACCTGGTTCTATTGAGAGATGGGTGGTGGTGTTTGAGGATTCCATATTAGTATTTGCCAGGTGTCCATGGAATGTTGTTAGGGGTCCAACTAGTGGCATGAGTGTCAGGGATGCATATTCCCAGTATTTACTTTGCTCAAGGAGAGGTCCCATGGCAGTATGAGAATGTCTGAGGGAAAAACAATGATCTTTTTTATTCTCTATTTTTTTTATTTTTCTGTAAGCACATTTTAAGGGCTTATTAAGTTTGTATGAGATGTTCTCATAGTGACCTGGCAACAAAAAAGTAATGAATAAAAGGATAAACCCGTCACAAGTTTTCCTCTTATTCAGGTTAATTCGGCCATTGTTGATTGTGATGTCATGCAGCAGAATGATGTCATTTATATGAGATGATCCTCATAGTTATATGTTCTACGTCTAAATCTAACTACCACTAGTAGTGTGACATATTGAATCATAGGGAAGTAGGCTGTGCTGGAAAATGTAATTATATGAAGATTTCTTCATTTATAAATAGTTCTTTCTTTCTTCATTTTTAACTGAATACAGAGCAAAAGAACTCTATCAGTGTTTGGATGATCGATCATAAGCAGATTTTTCTAAATTGTCTTAAGGTTCGTAAAAAGTGCGACCGCGGTGTCACACCATGATGCACGTTGTGGTATGAACGCCCATTTCGGTCGATAATTGTGCTGGTATGGGCACTTTATCGAGCAAAACGCGCCCGGTCGTTTCGTAGATCCACCATTCGGGCAACGATCCCCGACTGAAAGGCCGTTTCGGACAATAAATTGCCCATACAGCACGATTATCGGGCAAAACGGCCATTCATACACGCCAGGGGGTCGGCACCACGATCGCACGCGTGTGTATGAACCTTTAGAGGGAGGTAGGAGGATTTCCAAGGATGTAATGTTCTAAATCTGCAGTTTGTAATGTGTGTATATATTGTCTAATGTAGTAAAAATGAAGTGCAATTTAAGTTTTTTTTTTCTTAATAAAAAAAATGAAATCTGTTTTCGGTCCGTTTCATATAAGGGCTAATTCACCAACTTAGAGGGAGTGCAATACATTGAAGACACACTTCAGCTCATTCTTTGGGCCATATTTACCAACACGCGGTATGGGAAATTTCGGTAACGCAGGTTATCGAAAAAGTGGGATCATGGTCGTACATGTATGGGCAAACTACAGAATGGTATTGTATGGGCAATAATACAATCATAACTGAACAATCATGTTGTAAAGTTTTCAATTATTAAGGCATGGGATTCTCTTTCATGATACCGTGTCCTTAAAGGGCAATCCAGCCCAAAATGAAAACTTAATACAGGTAAATCACCCCCCAAAACCCTTAACTGTAATAGTTTGAAATCTGAAATATGTAAGTCTAACCTGAAATCCTGCACAATGTCCTGTTGCCCCTGTTTCTGCTTCCTGGTTCTTCCAGTTAGTAACTGTTATGGATTTGACATTGACATCACAGCCAATGCTGAATGTTAATCCCATGTCTGCCTCTTCTGAGCATGCCCAGGCTCAGTGCAGGGTTTCTAAATTGCTCAGTTCCATGAGGCATCCAGAAGACATAGCGGACATACAGTATGAATTCATAGGACAAACTATGATATATCAACAAATTTTAAAGAGGCCATTCTTTCTAAAAGATGTTCTTATGAGGGTGAGTTGCCCTTTAAATATCGCCCCTTGTCCCTACCCACAAAGTTAATATATGCATCCAGCTACATTTTCTAGTGAGGAGCAGAGAGACAAAATGGGACTGTGTACTGAGGGGGGATACATAAATGTTCCCATTCGTGAAGGGACTAAACATGGATTGATGTCGAACTTGATGACTTTCCACATAACCACGACTCAGCTACAAAATACACACATCGACATATTCTTACCTTAAAGACATCTCACCTCCAAACTTGTATTAAATTCAAGAGAATTAAGGTACTAAAAACCTTAGACGTTGGCCCACTGAGATGAGAATTCTAATGGATGGCAATGTGCGCCCCACTACCTGCATTGCGATTTGTCTGAAATAACACCGCATGCATTGCCATGGTCATTGTAAGCCATGGTATAAAAAAATACGCACACACTTAAAGAAAATGCATTGACAAAATTGCAGGCATTGTGTGTTTCGGTGGTGCCTCAGCCTATTGGTTACTTATTGTACACACCCACTATTGATGACCATAGGTTGTGGATTGTGTGCTGACGCCTATACACAGATTTCATTTCATTCATTTCTCAAGGGAGAGGGGAGGCTTACCTTAGGTGACACTATATACACGCATCTTTTGTGCAATTTATTCATATAATCCTTAATAACTAATAGGTTAATACATTCAGGGCTAGGCCCCACATATGCGTTTTTTGCGCAGCAGTGCGTGATTTAGTGCCTTTTAGGGGGGCCATGCCCTAAAGGGACGCTTTCCCAGCATTTGCAACCAAGGCATGCTGGGAGTTTTGTTGTTTCCAGATATCTTGAGTGCCAAGTTTGACATCCGGGTTCACTGGGCTCCTGGTGTTGATCAATAGGACAATAACCCTGTCACCAGCATGGTTCCATGTTTAGAGTAGCAATTCCAATGAAACGCAATACAAGGACCCGCCATTAGAAACAGTGTGGTTCAGCATAAGGTCAAAATGTTTATAGGTAAATGTTTACAGGGTAAACCTTTTGAAATAAAAAATAACAAAAGTGGTATAAAAGAGACCTATTGAGCTAACTAAGATCATAGCAAGCTTTCAGGTGTTAAAGTCAATATAAAGGGGTCTGCAAGGGACAAACAGTAAGGTCAAGATAAAAGTGGCTGATATAAATAGTGGTAAGTTACTGAAGTGTGAAGGTAAAAGGAATTCCATGTGATTAACTGACACAATGTCTATAGATGTTTGTATTTCTGGCTTAAGGGCATGTCAACCCCCAAAACTAGAATTTAACCCACTCCTGGCCCCACTGTGTAGTGTATAAAACCCTTACCTTACATGCCTGCATTAAATGGTTCTCCTGCAATGTCCCTCCAAAGTCCAAAAAAGTGACCACCAGGAGCCTGGCCAAGTCTATTCTGCTCTGGACCTCCTGTCTCTCTCCAGGAGAATTTGCACATGCTCAGTGCAGCCCCTCCCTCTTTCCCCCTCTCCCTCCTGTTTTGCTCTCCCTCCCCCCTGTGTAAAACCCATTCGTGTAGTGTAGGGCTCCCAACCCAACTGCTTTGTCATTTCTCCAAAACTCTCCCGGGGAGAATGTGGGGTGTGCAGGATCAGAATCTCCTATGGGACAATGCGGGGTGTGCAGGATCACAATCCCCTATGGGACAATGCAGGGTGTGCAGTGCAGGATCACAATCCCCTATGGGACAATGCCAGGGTGTGCAGGATCAAATCTCCTATGGGACAATGCAGGGGGTGCAGGATCAGAATCTCCTATGGGACAATGCGGGGTGTGAGGATCACAATCCCTATGGGACAATGCGGGGTGTGCAGGATCACAATCCCTATGGACAATGCAGGGGTGTGCAGGATCACAATCCCCTATGGGACAATGCAGGGTGTGCAGGATCACAATCCCCTATGGGACAATGCAGGGTGTGCAGGATCAGAATTCCTATGGGACAATGCGGGGTGTGCAGGATCACAATCTCCCATGGACAATGCAGGGTGTGCGGATCACAATCCCCCATGGGACAATGCAGGGTGTGCAACACACCTGAACCCCATAGCTAACGCCATGTGCTGCCGTGCCTCCCACTCTTCCCTAGATCTCACACTGAAAAGCAATGACAAAAACACAATGTGCTTCTCTCAGCCTTACACACACACAGTTCTGAATCCCCAATGTAACAGTTTTATAGCTTTCCCGTGTCCTGCATTTACTATGGGGTGAATACCGTACATGCTCTACACGGGAAACCAACCAGATAATTCACACTGAACTTCTTCCTGGGAATGTAAAATTGCTAAACTGCAGTCTCACCGCCCATCATGTGAATGATCACATGTCTGGAATGCTCCGTTCAACAACTGGGAATTCGCTTTCGCCTTACAATCTTCCTTTCACTTCCTTCCTATTACAGATTGCCGTACAGGCGTAGTTACGTCAGAGGTTTACGCCCACAATAGTTCTTGACACGTGACGTTGTCGGTACCTCCCCAGGGGGCGTGTCCACAGTCACAGTTCAGATGACCTGGTGATGGATAGATTGACAGTGACCCCTGGCATTGTCCATCCCCTGCACTGAGCCCTGCAGCTCGGATACTGGGTAAGTGGTCCCATCCATCTCTCGTCTTGTGTATAAACTACTGCGCAGGGGCTAACGGGATGGACAGGGGCTAATCCTGCAACTGGTGGGGATAGAGATGGGTCTGTGGTACTGGGATAGCCCCCTGATATCGATGGTGATGGCAGAGGCTTGGTGCACTACAATACATTGTGTGACAGGCCTATTCAAGATCCCTCCTTGTAATCTCTGTACCAGGGGGTCACAAGTGTTTTTACATTGTGTGGCACACTTGGCAATGCCACCGCAAAGGGCAAGTTCACCCCTACAAACTAAAAGCCATCGTTAGGTGCAGCGCCCCTGTAAACCCCAATTCTAAAAAAATTACCTTCCTCTGCAACACCCCCGAAGATAGATCATTGGCCCATACATTAAAGACAGAAATACCCATTACTGTGCGGTATGGAGAAAATAGCACTCAGAATATCAGATAGCCTATGCCCCAACCCCATCACAGACAGCATATATCTCCGTAGAGCTGGATTATTAAACAATCCAATAAGACTCATCACTCCCCTTAGGTGGTCTGGTGCCGCTCACGAATCCTTTGATTGGTTCCTGTACCAGTATGGGAGAAATGGCTTTGTGCACTCCAACGCTCCAAGTAGTCAACCAGGTGGGTTTAAAATACTTCTTGAGGCTGAGGCCACACTAGGATGCACAGTAACATGGGAAACGTGCTTTACTGTCGTGACCCTCGCAATGTTGGAAAAATGGCGACCAGATTGCATGTTAAAATGCAGTACTGTGGCATAGACAGTTCGTTTGCGGGTTAAAAGACCTGCAATTTTCTATGCTTTGTCCGCTTTTCAGGTCCGTTTGCCTACGTTTGATTTTTTGGAAAATCACAGGAAATACTGATGTCCACGTGTGTCCGCTTTTTTTTTTTTTTTTTTTTTTTGCATTACTATAGACTATTATTAAAGTTTGATTCTGAAAAACCTAGGCCAAAAGTCGCACACAAGTGAAAAAAAAATGTACCGAATAGATTCGGAACACAAATTATATAGTGTAAACGGATTCTCGCTATTTCCATTAAATTATAAATAACATTGCGATTCCTAAAATGCCACGAAAACGCCACACAAATAGGGGACCTAAGAAACAGGAGAGGTGAATGCCTAACACATTTTGTGTGGGACTCTCACTGAGCCATCTCCACACGCCCTGTAGTCTCCCTTATTGTCCTTTGAGAGCAGTGTCAGTAAAGGCTGTGACAGCTGACTTCAAAGCCTATGTCTGACTTCTGCTCCATCCAACCTATTTGCACATGTACTAACTCATCTTTCTTTCCTTCCGGATAGAAGGTATAATACCTTCAGTTCCTGTCCGTCATTTTTCAAAGATCACAGAACACACAGTCCTGAGCATTCTCCCTATACACAGCATATACACAGCATAGGGAGAATATTCAGCACTGTGTGTTTCCCTCGACCATGGCCGACTCCTCATAGGGAGACTACCACAGCTGAGAAATATCTATTTTTAAAAGAGAACTAAAGTGCAGGGCAAGGGAAGTAGGACTGATAATTTCTACCTCCAAATATTGTTTCTGTGAGGAGCACCAGCACAAAGAAATCTATCTCTGCCAGGCTTCCCACTATCTTTAATACAGGAAAGTTCAGGACACTATCCTGGCAGATACAAACTGTACATGTTGGTGCTGCTGAACTAAACGATATTGGGAAGTAAAGTAACACTAAATCCTACTTCCCTGCCCAAGGTAAATTTTTAAAAAGGGGGCGTTTTTACAGCGGATTTGTCCTTTAAATATATGTATGTGGCTGTGTTGAGGGGTGGGGTCCTGTTTGCTGTTTTTAAAATGTAAATCCTGCCCTGCTTGTGTCAGGTTTTTACCTGTGCATGGGGTAGTGTTGTGTTCAAGGTAATACCAAAAGAGTAAATTATGATGGATTTTACCATGTGTTTACAGGATCAGGTGTAGTTAAAATGGATTAAATGAAATGGTTGGTTTTCTATTGTTTGCAATGGGAAATTGACGTATTACATTATTCTTCCTTTTACCATAGTTTTGTGTATGTACAGAGATCCCTTGTTGAGCCAGATTGGTTGAACATAACTGTGTTTGTGGTGGGTAGTCATTCAATACTGCTGTACAGTAAAAGTAGCCATATGGCAACAGAGTTCTACTTGATTGAGGTACATATCGATTGACATAATTGTCTGTCACTCAAAAAATGTCTGGATAGCAGAACCACACATGGCAATGGACTTGAGTCAATTAACCTCACACAGGGGTTGAGGTTGGATTATTTTTATACCCACATTAAAAACCAGTTTGTTCATTCCTATAATCTCTCGTATTAAGTTGTAGATACAGAATGTAGCTATTACAAATTCAAGCTAGTGATTGTTCAATGTTCACTGCAAAAACACGGGTTTAAATAGACTGTGTAACCCCCCACTCCGATCCTCGGGGTCGGGTTAACCTATAAGCCGTGTAATAGCAAAGCACACAACAGGGAGGAAGCAGTTAATAAGCCACACCATAAAGCCATGGGAAGCAAACAGAAAGCAAGAAACCACAATACTTGCAGGGAGATTCAATAAAAGTTCTTAATTTTGCCCTAACCAGTAGATATTATTTACCATTTGAAAGCTAAACTCTGATTGGTTGGGCAAAATTAGCACCATTTTAACAATAGGAACTTTTATTCAATAGCCCGATGTTCCACCAATGGGAAACTACAGTTCTCAATTAAGAGTTCCATCAGTGGTCCATATTATTACTTAAGCCTGGGTGGCAACTATAAACATTTCAGCAAACCGTACATTGTGGCATCACATCTAATAAACAGTAATTCAGGTAAGTATGATGCGGGTGACCTTCGAAATTAAACTAACCTATACTACCAAAGCCCAGAAACGAAGAAGAACCCATTTCAAGTAATTTATTACGTATGATACATAATTGGGGGAACCAATCACCCCTGCACGATCCAATCAAGTCTAATACCTATCCTCATTACAAGAAAGAAGAATTTGGAGGGTTAATCTTCATTTAAAGGAAACTCTGAAACTCTATTTCCTCATTCAATCCTGAAGGGACCACCAATAGTTGATTTCAAAAATCCATTTGGTTTCCTTGGAGAATAGTCCTATTCCAATACCTCCTCTTGGAGATTGGGGACCCTTTCAATGCCCCAGACTTTAAGTCCAACGGGGCTGGTCCATGTATGTTCTCAAAATGTCTAGCTACGGAGCTTTCCTGGTTTTACTCTTGATGTTCTAACATGTTCCAACACTCTTGTAGCCAGTGATCTAATAGTATCCTACGTACCTCTTATGGCACGTGCACTCCAGAGCATACACCACCCCCTTGGTTTTGCAGTTTATGAAGTCTCTGATCACATAGTCACATTCATCATGTATCATATGTGAAGTGGGACTTCTTTTCCATAAATACACAAGCTTTAAAGGCCACACTTGTGTGAACCTTTAGAGTACCTTCCTCTAACCATGTTTTCTTATGCATATCATAAAGTAGCTATGTACCAGTGTTGACAATTGTTGGTGCTCTCTAGCTGTTAAACTTGACCTTTCAGATAGAACACCCCTCAGGGCTCTGTCTAATTTGAGTAAAAATCAATACTTATTGAACAAGGTTTTCAACCATGCCCAATCATTATTGTATTGGGTGATCAACTATTGGTTAGGTTCACTATCCCTTTTACAATTTTCTTGGAGTTGAAGTCTATTTTCAACCTGTGTTTTTGCAGTGTACTAATAATTTTACCCTTTGCATCCACACTTATCATGCTGACAGTCCAATTATAGGGCTATATCGTTCCAAAATGTTATATAAATTGTTGTTCAATGTTGCTGCCAAGCTGAATAAAATCCCATCAGACCACTTGCAGCCTAGAATAACTAGACCTCAGATATTAGGTAGATTTGATGGCTGATCTTATCAACATACCTCTTCCCTCACCGTTTGCCAGGGATGACCACAGTCAGCTGTTGTATGTTGCAGAAACGTCTCTATAATGATTATTAGAGTTAACCTCCATTGATTGCCCCCAATAGGAAAATGTCTGTTGATCAGATTTGTTATTTTTTGCCTGCAGGCAGACTGTCTTTTTGAAATATATCTGGCATATTTGAAATTCATTGAATGACAGTCCTACCAACCTGTGTACAGCCAGGGAAGCTCCTCCCATTCTCAGCATGGAGACGCATTGTCCAGTAAGTAGATTTTAACTGGTGGGATATAGCTGCCTTGTGGCTCGCAATAAATAAACTCCGGATAGCAAGTCCTCACACATTTCTAATATATGAGGCTTTTCTATTTCATTGTTTCAGGTTCTCCAGATGTGGAATCCAGGTCAGAGATAAAATGGACCATGATGAGTCAGACAGTGGAGATCAATTGTCTTCTTCAAAGTGTAAATTGGATGCATTTATTGAGGCTGGTGGTGTTTTGTTGAAAGATCCCAGTATTTCACAAAATGGAGATTCCTTTGCTGATTTAATTTTAAGATTGGAACCAGGTAAATATAGGAATTCATTTAAAGGGTATCTCCACTGGTAAAAATAAAAATATGGTGTCAGTTTTATTTAAGAGCGGGAGGTGAAGGAGCACTCCTCCTCTGTCCTCTGACAGGCCCGACGGCGAGTAGTACTTTATACGCAAGTGCAATGCACATAGAATACAGAGTCGGGACCTGTCAGAGTACGAGGCTGAGGAGCGAGCGATCGGGTAAAATACCTTACCTCCATTCCCGGCACCTGGACGTTTTATTGAAGAACGGGAGGTAAGACACAGCTCCTCTACCTCCGATCTTCAATAAAACTGAATGGCAATTTTTTTTACTAGTGGAGATACCCTTTAAAGTAGTTTAGTTTATTGTCTAGGCTATTAATCATAGGGATGAACATGTTTAGGCTCCTTAACAAAAGTCACAAACCCTGCATGCGAATGTATATTATTATTACATTAAATACCTTATACAGACCGTCTGATTCAATCTGCTGTAGCAGCATGTGTGATTGGAGGGGGGTTACAGCTGCCAGGAATCTTTCCTTTAGCTGTTCTAACTGCAGCTACCTCATTACTCATTACTATAATGAGGTTTGCAAAGGATTGAATACCGGGGAGCATCATTTATGCAGCAATAAGCTGTGAGGAATATATAATGAAGGTAATATAGGAGTGACAATGGTTAAAGTATGGTGATGCACTCTGCTTTCCACTCCTCATGATAACCCTTTCAGTAATCCCTCCCTTGCCCCTGCGCTGCATGGAGCTGTATTTTGTTTCCACCAGTCTGCATGTGTGGCCATTAATGGGAGCTCTCCTCATGATTCCCTATTTAAAATTATCAGAAGTATTAGTGTAAAGTGAAACCACTGCCCAGGGCCGGCCTTAGGATAAGTAGCACCCTGTGCAGATTTGTTACTGGCGCCTAGCACCCCTTCTTAAACACCCCCCTGGCCACACACAATAGGCTGCTGAATGCTTCTTGCTTGGCCTGCTTCTGATCAAGTCCCCCAACTGCGCTTACCGTCTTCAGTATCTGCAGTGTGTGCTTGTATATATCCATGCGTACATCTTAACGAACACAGAATGCACTAAATGCACAGACAGAACAGCATGCAGACAGCTTATTTGAGGCTTACGTGGTTGGGGCTTGTCTTTGGGGTGGTGCTGATACATATATTTGATCTGAGGAATGTAACTGGGGGGCTGTGGCACTGATACACAACTTTGACCTACAGGTCCATGACTTAAGAATCCCGGCTGCGCCTCCCCTGGTAACAACCTGGCTTGAAATGGTTGTGTGTTTTTAAGCACTGGTTTGAGTACAGAGAAGATTGAGGGCGCTTCTGTTAACAATGTAGGATTCCCCCTTAATTACTTTACAGCTGTGTAAAAATTCTGATTATTGTTCTTTGCTGACAGGTTTTCCAAGGGCTGAGGCAAAAATGTTACAGATGAAGGTAAGGGAAGTGGAGTCGGATTCTGAAGAGCAAACCCACTAGACAGGTCATCGGTAAAACTTACTGATGGGGGTAGGTACTGGGAGACCTGTTGTGTAATATCGAGCATTGGGTTAAATATTACATTAATTTCATTGTTAATATATTATATATAATTATATATAATCAGGTCAATATACTTGGCTATATATTTTCACATATACACGTAAAGGAAATCACTTTCGCCAAGTGCACTTTTTAAAGGGTATCTCTTTCTGTAGAGTAGGTTACCCTCCCACCCCAACTGCCAGGTTTGATTGTCAAAATAAGACCAGAACTGTATAATGCCTTGTTCCCCCCCAAACTCAGATCTCAGCCCTCTGCTTGCTGGAACTGCCAGCAGGGGGCCGGACCGGCAGCCACGTCTGTGATTGGCTGAGAGGCAGCCAATCACAGATGTGGCTGACAGCTTTGCTGAACACCGGGGGAACAAAGGTAAGTAGAGTTTGGATCTTTTTTGACAATCAAACCTGGTGGTTTGGGGGGGATAAGGGAGCCTACACTACAGCAAAATGATTTAAAGCTAAGGCACCATTCTACAAAGATAGATCATATGGAAGGGAGGGAGGGGGGAGGGCTCCTTGTGCATTTCACACACCTCAACCAATACAAGGAAGCAGCAGGGACTGGATGACACATTGACAGCTCCTACACTACACTTTCTGGGACTTTAAAACAAGCAGTACAAGAGAACCATTTGGAGCAGGGATGTAAGGTAAGGATTTTTAAACACTACACAGTGGGGCCAGTGGTGGGTAATTTTAGGTTTGGGGGTGGACATGCCCTTTAATTTGATTAATGATACACCGTAAAAAGGGTTAGTGGCAAGTTGTGGCTTTTAAAGTAAATTTAGCTTTATTGCTCAATCTTGCTGGCTTCCTCCTCCTGGATAATGGCATCTGGAGCTCCGCCTCGACGAAATCTCCTGGCTCTCTGCTTTCTGGGGCCCCAATGTAAGTTGTGGTTGCACTCACGCACACGCGGCCTCATGTGTGCACATGTGCGTGACATCATGTGCCACGACCAAACATTGCGTGGCTCTATTATGTGTGGTGCGACCACAACTTACTTTTGGGGCCCAAGGAAGCAAGGAGGAGCCAGGAGATATCATTGGGGCGGAGCTCCAGATGCCATTATCCAGGAGGAGGAAGCCAGCAAGATTGAAGCAATAAAGGTAAGCTCTGGGGGGATAGAAGACATTTTTTTTGCCAACTTTAATTTTAAAGCCACAGCTTGCCACTAACCTAAAGTTTTTCTACGGTGTACATATTATTTAATTCACTGTTAGAAAAGTAGATTGCGTAGAAATTTATAGAGAAGGCAGTCAGCCCAGTGGCGTAACTAGATATCACTGGCCTTCCCTCCCATCAAAACTATCATGGGGCCCTACCAGTGCTTATTCGCAGTGGTTTTCTGTTAGAAGGGATAATCTGTCTTAGGAAAAATAAATAAGCTCCTGGCCCCACCTGCAGTGGCTCCCCTGGTCCCTGGTAGTTACGCCCTGAGTCAGCCATTCTGTACACTTGCTAGACAGGTGATTTCCTTGTTGGACATACATGTCATATAATTATTATATTGTGTCGCATAAATCAGTTGTCCCATAATACATTTAAAAACCCATAATCAGTTTTGTTCGGACTATTCTTATCCATTATTGTGGGAAAACGTTAAACTAAATTTGAGTTTTTATATTGTTTTTTATAGGTTACTTAGTGGTAAAGAAGAGAAGACAGTGGGTCCAGCCAATGTGTTACCAGCGCTTTTCCAAAGGTCAGTTCCATTTGTTGTATGGAAACAAGGAAGAACCCAGAAAAATTCTTTGGTTATGTTCGAATGTCCCTTTCAACTTTCGATGAGCTTCTAAAGCTGTACATCGCAATTTCACGGATGGATACAAAATCGCCAGGCTATATCCCAGCAGAACGTCTGGTTGTGACGTTACGGTAAGTAGGTCTATTGTTCTTGCCCCACGATACTATAAAATGAAGTTTTCAGTAGTTTTTCTTGATTCTCCATCCTGGCCGTATTTCTTTCACAAAATCTATTCCGATGAAGTGGAACTTCTGTACCAAGACATTTTATGTTGATCCTTTTAAAGGGAATCTAAATGAAAAATAGACTTTCCTTCTATATCTGTAAAAAAAAATACATGTATGCAGCACTTTCTCTGTGTATGTTGTTGTTGCATCTTTTCAATCCAGTATTGTTTGCTTAGGTCACGTATTCCCTTTCCCTGACTAACTGTGAGGGCAAGCATGCTCAGTAATCACTAGAGGCAGCACTAGGAGAGGACATTTCCCACCCTGCAATTCACACTGTGACCATTCAAGTTACAGCAAAACTGCACTCGGCGAGAAAAGTTATGATAATAAGGAACGTGATTGACAACTGAAATGTAAGATTGTTCAGAAAAAAAAAATTGTACGGTGATAATTGGAAGAAATTATAGTTTCTAGTAAGTGCAAAAGAGGGGTACAAGTAGCTGATTGGAGATGCTCTATCTCCCTACAGCTGGGACTTTAAAACAGAGGTGGGGACAGACACCGGGAGCTTTGTGTACTAAACTTTATTGCTGTAATTCTGTAAATAAATCAATAAGAAAGCAAAGTGATGCTTCATTGATATCAACAATTTGCTGTAAGTCAAGCAATCAGTTACTGTATAATTCTTCTTTGAATGGTGTTTTATTAACTTAAAGGATAACTAAACTTAAAGGGCATGTCCACCCCCCAACTAAAATGTGCCCTACTGTGTTGGTGTTCTCTCTGCACCTTATAGTTGTTCTGCAGAGTCTGCTAAAAGTCCAGAAAGTGAAGAGTAGGAGCCTCTCTTGTGTGTAATCCATATCAGCTGCTTCCTGCTCCTCTGAGAGGATTCTCGCATGCATTTTGGTTAACTAAGCATATGGTGCATTAACAATTAAATAGGTTGATATCAATAAAGCTCTGGACCGGATAAAATACATCCTCTGGTCCGGCCATTGTTTCCTTTTTTTGCAGGTTTCCTCAAAGTGCTTGTTTTAGGAATGCTCCCCATGAGATCACGGTTCAACCCCCCCCCCTCCCACCACTTAATTAACTTTAGTATAGTATGTTCATTCAACACCTCAAATCACTTGCTCTTGCATGCCATGTGACTTGTTCAAATACTGGTTCAAATTGCATTATTTATCTGGATTAAATCCTGATCACTACTTGCTTTCTGTAATGAAAACCAAGGGAATGAGAAAGTGTCATTGTGATGGGGTGAGATCTCTCCCGATCCCCATCTGCACCGAATTTCAATTTTCATTTCTGGCATCCAGGGTTCTAAAGTTTAGGGTTTTAAATAAATTTCTAAAGGAAGTCATTAACTGTCCGGATGATTGCCTCTCTTGGTATATGGAATATGCAAGTTATTAAACCAATTTAGTTTTGGGTATCTGCGTATCAGGTATATGCACTATCACACACGGCTTTTCAACCTAACCAACTACATCTTGCTACATATTCAGTGCATTATATTCTTCTTGTTCTTGTGGACTTTCCATGCATTTTATTTCTGCTTTAGGACAAGGGTTGGTGTAAATGGATAAACTAGCTGTAAAGCAATGCATAGTGTGTTCAATGCAATCTAAGAAACGGAAATACAGTACTGTACCCACAGCCGCATTACCGACAAGGCAACCTAGGCAGATGACTAGGCCTGACTAGAGGCCCAGATGCCAGCAGAAATAAAAAAAGTAGCACACAACTTTAATGGCTAGGCCCCACTATGCACGTTCTGTCCGTTGCTTTTCCGATCTGCAATGACTTGTTAGTTTTAATGTAAATCTCAGTAACCAGTTATTACTATGTGCATTGCATTTTATCAATTGCATGGGGCATGACTTTTGGTCCATTTTTGTCCATTTTGTCCGCTTTGCAATCAGTTAAAATGTATTGTAAGGCAGAATAAAGCACAGACAAGAGACACAAATGCACTACTAATGTGTTTACCCACTGTAGTAAATAGAAAACGTGGACACAAAAACGGACACATGCAAACGCTCTTGGTTTTCATTCTGATTCAGTGGGACCTTGGCCTTATACATGGGATCTTAAGGTTCTTGAAACTATTCTAACACCCTTGATCTTCTCCTTGTATTGTGAGAACATAGCTGTTTTCACAATCCCTGTAGCTGACAGCCCTGCCTCCCTCCACCTCCACTTAAATGTGAAGGGGAAGTAAAGACAGGCTGCGTGTATCCAGGCAGCTAAAAAGTACCTGGACTGAAAGGGGTGGGAGGTTGGAAGAAGGAGGAAACAAAACCATAAATCTACAGGCATTCCAGTGCTATAGAGTATTTATGTTTTTTTATACCTGCCCCATGGAATGTTGAACCTGCTAGTTGAAAGAGTTTTTCTTTAACACAATATTTAAGTGTGCAGTTAACTTTTTCATGGCAGTTATGTATTATAATACTCACCACATATAAAAGCATACCTCTGTCTACCCCTCTTCTCTATTTTCTGCAAATATGAACCAGTTGTAGAGATGGTAGGGACTTGGAGACTGTTGGGCATGCAGCATTCAGCTATAGAAATTTAGGGCATCAGCTCTTGTAAGAGCGGGAGGTAGAGGTCAGTCCTTCCTCCCAGCAAGTTCCTTAAACAGCTGCAGATTATTTGTATTGCGCTTTTAGAGGAATAACTAGGAAATGCACCGATCGTCGACACAAAGTGGTCAATTCTTTTAGAATGTGGCTATTTGTTACCACATAGCAGTGTATTTCAGCCTGTGATCACCATTTTTTGTTCAAATCACGTGTGTTAAATGTGCAAATGGAACAGGAATAAAAGGGCACGGTAAAACTGCGCAGAAAAACACCTGCAAATGTGTGTGTTTTAATGTGCAGTTAGCATGGCCTAAACCATGTTAATTATGCAGGAACTATAGAACTGTACCAAGGGTTGTAAAAAAAAGCAATTAAGTTAACTAAAATAAATTGAATAGTTAGGATAGCCGAACAAAGCAAGACTAACCTTAAATTTTTTAAAGTATATCAACTGTAGGAAAGAGTGACTAAAAATGTGGGGGCAATTAATGGGGATAAGTTAGTTACAAAGGATGGCGATAAAGCAATGTCTCAAACACATTTTTATTCCTCTGTATACACTATTGAAGATCCAAGTACAGATAGCATAGTGTATAGTAGCAATAATGGTATAAAAGATGCAATTGCATTTTGGTTATGAGGATATGGTGCACAGGGGAGGACTGGGACCTTTTGGCTGGGGGGCAATACAGCCAAGTGGCCCTTCACGGTAGATTGCAACATTTTTGACATGCCCACTTTGCTAAGGTTTTTGTTTAAGTTACGCCCATTTTTAAAAAACCATGTTCCCATTTTACATTGTGCCTGCAACATTTTCAAGTGTATGATGTAAAGGACAATATAGTCCAAAATCTCCCTCCTCCCCCATTACAAGTACCAGGGTGAGATCCTGAGTCACTAAGTCCTCCTCCTGGGTACACTTTCTAAGTCAAGTTATTTTACCCAAAGTTTCCTTTTTCTAATGAACTGGAGGGTTGACAACACTGCTATGACTGGGGGTGACTACATGGTAATGAACTGGAGGGCTGACTAACCGGCTAATGAACTGGGGCTGACTAACACTGGCTAATGAACTGGAGGGTGACTAACACTGCAATGGGACTGAAAGGCTAAGAACTGGAGGGATGACTAACATGGCTAATGAACTGGAGGGCTGACTAACAATGGCTAATGAACGGGGGGTTGACTAACACGGCTAATGAACTGGAGGCTGACTAACACTGCTAATGAATTGGGCTTAATGGCAAATGATCTGAGAAAGATGAGTATGAGTTTTTGTCCTTGCCCATGTTAGAGCTAGAGGTGTGCACTGGCTTTTTAAGCACATAACTTACTAATAGCTTCTGTGGCAGCCCAAATATTTAATTGGGGACCAGCCCAGGGGCATTTGCCCCTCAGCCAATCCTTTACTGATGGTGCAGAAAAAATAAATAAGGTTAATATCAATAATGCTCCTGGACCAGAATAAAATACATCCTCTGGTCCTTAGGGAGTTAAGTTTTATCCAGGCCACTGTTTTCTTATTTTCGCAAGTTCCTCATACCCATAAGTGTGCCTCTGGATTGGAAAAAGCTGATGGAATTACAGGGATGTAAGTTTAAAGACAGTCAGTGAGAAACAGGGGTTGTTTTTTTCATACGTGCGATCAGCTGTTTAGCGAGGGGTCTTGTGCAGGCCCTACAGCTGTCCGGGCTCCCGCGGGGTGGGGTGGTAGTTACGCCACTGGCAGAAAAGAGATCGATATTGGAACATATTCTAGAGTATGTCAAGGACTGACATATAAGGAGTAACCAGCATGGATTTAGGAGGAATAGATCTTGTCAACCTACTTGCTTGGCTTTTTGAGGAAGTAAGTAGATATTAGACTTGGCATAGCAGTAGATGTAGTTTACTTGTATTTTGCAAAGGCTTTTGATACAGTCCCCCATAGGCAACTAATGTATAAGCTACGGTCTGTTGGTCTGGGGAGGCACATTTGTACATGGTAGAAAAATTGGTTATGAATAGGATGCGAGAGTAGTTGTTAATGGGGCTTCATCATATGGACTAAAGTGCTAAGTGGGGTGCCACAGGGTTCTGTGTTGGGCCGCTTCTATTTAATCTATTTATTAATGATTTGGAAGTGGGTATTGTCAGCAAGGTTTCTGGTTTGTGACGATACAAAACTTTGTCGACCATTAAAAACTTCAGAGGATGTGCAATCATTGCAAGGGGATCTAGATAGATTATCACATTGGGCGCTAATGGAGATGAATCAATGTTGATAAATGTAAGGTGATGCATTTTGGACTTAACATCCTTGTGCTACTTATGCATTAATGACTCTGTGTTAAAGGACCCAACAAAAAATTCTCTGTTAGCAGAAGACCACCCCAAAACCTACACTTCGCTAGGTTTATAGTGTTGAAATCGGCATCTGTACATACTTACCAGCCTTGTTCCCTTGCTGCCTTCTGCTTGTCTCAAGGTTTTTCCATGCACGGAAGCAAGCAGAAGGGGCCGGGCTCACAACCGCAACCGTGATTGGCTGAGATGCAGTGTCTGGTCATCACTGTCACGTCTGCCTGTCCGTCAGTGTTGCCAAAGTAAATTAATGGTTTGTATGAACAAGTATTACGTATTAAGTTTTATTTCTCCTTTGGGTGTTTTTCAGGTTTCTTGCTACCGGAAGCACATTTGCAGCATTGCACTATCAGTTCCTAATTGGAAGGGCCAATATTGCATCGTTCGGAAACGTGCAAAACTATTTGGAATGTCCTTAAGGATCTGTAATTCCAGAGCCAAACACTGAGAGGTGGATTAGGATTGCTGAAGATTTTTATAAAAAGACCAATTTTCCCAACTGCATAGGAGCTTTAGTGGCAAGCACATACGTGTGACCAGACCCCCTAATACGGTCTCTAAAACCAACTCTAAGATTTTTTATACTGTTTTGCTGGCGCTTGTGACAGCAATTACTGTTCACGTATATTGACGTTGGGGCATATGGCATAATGGAGATTCAAGTGGTTTTACTAAATCCAATCTTGGAAAAAATGCTAAATGAGGTAAACTCAATATTCCTCCTAATAAACCCCTCCCCGGAACGCCAGGACCAGCCTTCCATATGTTAAGTTGCAGATGAGGCTTTCGGTATCTCAACAAATGTAATGAGACCTTATCCAATCAGAAATCTGACTGTACCAAGCGAGCGTTCAATTACAGGTAACCAGGGCAAGGAGAATGGTGGAATGCGCATTTGCAATACTGGCAAATAAATGGAGGGTCTTTCATTCTGCTATTCAACTGAACACCACCCTTGTAGATGACATTATTAAAAGTGCCTGTGTGCTGCATAACCTGGTTCTATTGAGAGATGGGTGGTGGTGTTTGAGGATTCCATATTAGTATTTGCCAGGTGTCCATGGAATGTTGTTAGGGGTCCAACTAGTGGCATGAGTGTCAGGGATGCATATTCCCAGTATTTTACTTTGCTCAAGGAGAGGTCCCATGGCAGTATGAGAATGTCTGAGGGAAAAACAATGATCTTTTTTATTCTCTATTTTTTTTATTTTTCTGTAAGCACATTTTAAGGGCTTATTAAGTTTGTATGAGATGTTCTCATAGTGACCTGGCAACAAAAAAGTAATGAATAAAAGGATAAACCCGTCACAAGTTTTCCTCTTATTCAGGTTAATTCGGCCATTGTTGATTGTGATGTCATGCAGCAGAATGATGTCATTTATATGAGATGATCCTCATAGTTATATGTTCTACGTCTAAATCTAACTACCACTAGTAGTGTGACATATTGAATCATAGGGAAGTAGGCTGTGCTGGAAAATGTAATTATATGAAGATTTCTTCATTTATAAATAGTTCTTTCTTTCTTCATTTTTAACTGAATACAGAGCAAAAGAACTCTATCAGTGTTTGGATGATCGATCATAAGCAGATTTTTCTAAATTGTCTTAAGGTTCGTAAAAAGTGCGACCGCGGTGTCACACCATGATGCACGTTGTGGTATGAACGCCCATTTCGGTCGATAATTGTGCTGGTATGGGCACTTTATCGAGCAAAACGCGCCCGGTCGTTTCGTAGATCCACCATTCGGGCAACGATCCCCGACTGAAAGGCCGTTTCGGACAATAAATTGCCCATACAGCACGATTATCGGGCAAAACGGCCATTCATACACGCCAGGGGGTCGGCACCACGATCGCACGCGTGTGTATGAACCTTTAGAGGGAGGTAGGAGGATTTCCAAGGATGTAATGTTCTAAATCTGCAGTTTGTAATGTGTGTATATATTGTCTAATGTAGTAAAAATGAAGTGCAATTTAAGTTTTTTTTTTCTTAATAAAAAAAATGAAATCTGTTTTCGGTCCGTTTCATATAAGGGCTAATTCACCAACTTAGAGGGAGTGCAATACATTGAAGACACACTTCAGCTCATTCTTTGGGCCATATTTACCAACACGCGGTATGGGAAATTTCGGTAACGCAGGTTATCGAAAAAGTGGGATCATGGTCGTACATGTATGGGCAAACTACAGAATGGTATTGTATGGGCAATAATACAATCATAACTGAACAATCATGTTGTAAAGTTTTCAATTATTAAGGCATGGGATTCTCTTTCATGATACCGTGTCCTTAAAGGGCAATCCAGCCCAAAATGAAAACTTAATACAGGTAAATCACCCCCCAAAACCCTTAACTGTAATAGTTTGAAATCTGAAATATGTAAGTCTAACCTGAAATCCTGCACAATGTCCTGTTGCCCCTGTTTCTGCTTCCTGGTTCTTCCAGTTAGTAACTGTTATGGATTTGACATTGACATCACAGCCAATGCTGAATGTTAATCCCATGTCTGCCTCTTCTGAGCATGCCCAGGCTCAGTGCAGGGTTTCTAAATTGCTCAGTTCCATGAGGCATCCAGAAGACATAGCGGACATACAGTATGAATTCATAGGACAAACTATGATATATCAACAAATTTTAAAGAGGCCATTCTTTCTAAAAGATGTTCTTATGAGGGTGAGTTGCCCTTTAAATATCGCCCCTTGTCCCTACCCACAAAGTTAATATATGCATCCAGCTACATTTTCTAGTGAGGAGCAGAGAGACAAAATGGGACTGTGTACTGAGGGGGGATACATAAATGTTCCCATTCGTGAAGGGACTAAACATGGATTGATGTCGAACTTGATGACTTTCCACATAACCACGACTCAGCTACAAAATACACACATCGACATATTCTTACCTTAAAGACATCTCACCTCCAAACTTGTATTAAATTCAAGAGAATTAAGGTACTAAAAACCTTAGACGTTGGCCCACTGAGATGAGAATTCTAATGGATGGCAATGTGCGCCCCACTACCTGCATTGCGATTTGTCTGAAATAACACCGCATGCATTGCCATGGTCATTGTAAGCCATGGTATAAAAAAATACGCACACACTTAAAGAAAATGCATTGACAAAATTGCAGGCATTGTGTGTTTCGGTGGTGCCTCAGCCTATTGGTTACTTATTGTACACACCCACTATTGATGACCATAGGTTGTGGATTGTGTGCTGACGCCTATACACAGATTTCATTTCATTCATTTCTCAAGGGAGAGGGGAGGCTTACCTTAGGTGACACTATATACACGCATCTTTTGTGCAATTTATTCATATAATCCTTAATAACTAATAGGTTAATACATTCAGGGCTAGGCCCCACATATGCGTTTTTTGCGCAGCAGTGCGTGATTAGTGCCTTTTAGGGGGGCCATGCCCTAAAGGGACGCTTTCCCAGCATTTGCAACCAAGGCATGCTGGGAGTTTTGTTGTTTCCAGATATCTTGAGTGCCAAGTTTGACATCCGGGTTCACTGGGCTCCTGGTGTTGATCAATAGGACAATAACCCTGTCACCAGCATGGTTCCATGTTTAGAGTAGCAATTCCAATGAAACGCAATACAAGACCCGCCATTAGAAACAGTGTGGTTCAGCATAAGGTCAAAATGTTTATAGGTAAATGTTTACAGGGTAAACCTTTTGAAATAAAAAATAACAAAAGTGGTATAAAGAGACCTATTGAGCTAACTAAGATCATAGCAAGCTTTCAGGTGTTAAAGTCAATATAAAGGGGTCTGCAAGGGACAAACAGTAAGGTCAAGATACAAAGTGGCTGATATAAATAGTGGTAAGTTACTGAAGTGTGAAGGTAAAAGGAATTCCATGTGATTAACTGACACAATGTCTATAGATGTTTGATTTCTGGCTTAAGGGCATGTCAACCCCCAAAACTAGAATTTAACCCACTCCTGGCCCCACTGTGTAGTGTATAAAACCCTTACCTTACATGCCTGCATTAAATGGTTCTCCTGCAATGTCCCTCCAAAGTCCAAAAAAGTGACCACCAGGAGCCTGGCCAAGTCTATTCTGCTCTGGACCTCCTGTCTCTCTCCAGGAGAATTTGCACATGCTCAGTGCAGCCCCTCCCTCTTTCCCCCTCTCCCTCCTGTTTTGCTCTCCCTCCCCCCTGTGTAAAACCCTCGTGTAGTGTAGGGCTCCCAACCCAACTGCTTTGTCATTTCTCCAAAACTCTCCCGTGCAGGATCACAATCCCCTATGGGACAATGCAGGGTGTGCAGGATCACAATCCCCTATGGGACAATGCAGGGTGTGCAGCCACAACCCTGCATTTGTCCCATAGGGGATTGTGATCCTGCACACCCTGCATTGTCCCTAGGGGATTGTGATCTGCAAACACCCTGCATTGTCCATAGGAGATTCTGATCCGCACACCCCACATTCTCCCATAGGGGATTGTGATCCTGCACACACGCATATTGCCCCATAGGGGATTGTGATCCTGTGCTGCGATTGCATTGATGTACTCTAACGCAGTGCATGCGATACGCACAAAATAGTGGTGCATGCGCTGCGAAAGGGTCCGCAGCGCAGGGAAGCTGAGATAATGGGGCCATCCGCATCCTCTTCTATTGGTGTGCGCTGCGCTAAAGGACACACCAGATAGGCTAGTGGGGTCTAGCCCTTAGTGCAAGGAAGGGGGAAAAATTTGCACATGCACCAACAATTTCTTTCCCCCTCCCTCTGACACCTTCTAGTGGACCACGGGCAAGCCTGCCATGAAGCAAATGAAAATTAAGTAAAATGGTGGAAAGCAGAAATTATAGGAAACGTTCACACAAATGTAATATAGGTGTATCATTCAAATTTATCACTCTAATATAGTTTTATACCTCATATAAACTTGTTCTCCCAGTTAGCAGCTGTCAGTCTTGGGTGTAACAGATGACATCACAGCCAGTGACAATGTTATTCCTCCATCTGTCCCCTCTGAGCATGTCAAAGCTTTGCACTTTAAGAGAAGGCAGAAACTGTAGAGAGGGAAGGGGGAGAGCATCATTTTGCTGCATGACAGGTTTGTCAGCTATTGTAGTTTTGGAGGGTGATTTGCCTACATACCATTTTTCATTTGAGTTGTGAATATGCCCTTTAAATGTGATGGGGACTTAGGAACAGGCAGGGAGTAGTAAATAATACAAGTGAAAGACAGGTAAGGGATAAAGACAACAAGCGTCAGGTAGAGGATTATAAAGAGAACAGGGACAGGTAGAGGATTATAAAGAAACAGGGACAGGTAGAGATTATAAGAGAACCGGGACAGGTAGAGAAAATAAAGAGAACAACAGTCAGTAGAGGATAATAAAGAGAACAGGACAGTTAGAGGATAATATAGAGAACAAGGACAGGTAAGGATATAAAGAGACAGGGCAGAGGTAGCGGATAATAAGAGAACAGGGACAGGTAGAGGATAATAAAGAGAACAGGGGCAGGTAGAGGATAATAAAGAAAACAGGGGCAGGTAGGATAATAAGAAGAAACAGGGACAGGTAGAGGATAATCAAAAGAACAGGGGCAGGTAGAGGATAATAAAGAGAACAGGGAAGGTAGAGGATAATAAAGAGAACAGGGACAGGTAGAGGATAATAAAGAGAAACAGGGACAGAGTAGAGGATAATAAAGAGAACAGGGACAGTTAGAGGATAATATAGAGAACAGGTCAAGGTAGAGGATAATAAAGAGACAGGGACAGTTAGAGGATAATAAGAGAACAAGACAGTAGAGGATAATAAAGAGAACAGGGACAGGTAGAGGATATAAAGAGAACAGGGACAGGTAGAGCATAATATAGAGAACAGGGACAGTTAGAGGATAATATAGAGAACAAGGACAGGTAGAGGATAATAAAGATAACAGGAAAGGTAGAGGATAATATAGAGAACAGGGACAGGTAGAGGATAATAAAGAGAACAGGGACAGGTAGAGGATAATAAAGAGAACAGGGACAGTTAGAGGATAATATAGAGAACAGACAGGTAGAGGATAATAAAGAGAACAGGGACAGGTAGAGGATAATGAAGAGAACAGGGACAGGTAGAGGATAATAAGAGAACAGGGACAGTAGAGGATAATATAGAGAACGGGACATGTAGAGATAATAAAGAGAACAGGGCAGGTAGAGGATAATAAAGAGAACGGGACAGGTAGAGCATAATATAGAGAACAAGGGACAGTTAGAGGATATATATAAGAGAACAGGACAGGTAGAGGATAATAAAGATAACAGGACAGGTAGAGGATATAAAGAGAAACAGGGACAGGTAGAGGATAATAAAGAGAACAGGGACAGGTAGAGGATAATTAGAAGAACAGGGACAGTTAGAGGATAATTAGAGAACAGGGACAGGTAGAGAGAATAAAGAGAACAGGGACAGGTAGAGGAAATATAGAGACAGGGACAGGTAGAGGATAATAAAGAGAACAGGGGCAGGTAGAGGATAATAAAGAGAACAGGGACAGGTAGAGTAAAATAAAGAAACAGGGACAGTAGAGATAATAAAGAGAACAGGCAGTAGAGGATAAAAGAGACAGGACGGTAGAGGATAAATAAAGAACAGGGAGTTAGAGGATAATATAGAGAACAGGGACAGGTAGAGGATAATAAGAGAACAGGGCAGGTAGAGGTATAATATAGAGAACAGGGACAGTAGAGGATAAAAAGAGAACGCGGCAGGTAGAGGATAATAAAGAGAACAGGGACAGGTAGAGGATAATAAAGAAACAGGGACAGGTAGAGGATAATAAAGAGAACAGGGACAGGTAAGAGGATATATAGAACAGGGACAGGGGTAGAGGAAATAAAGAGATCAGGACAGGTAGAGGATAATAAAGAGATCAGGGACAGGTAGAGGATAATAAAAGAGCAGGACAGGTAGAGGATAATATAGAGAACAGAGACAGTAGAGATAATAAAGAGAACAGGGACAGGTAGAGGATAATAAAGAGAACAGGGACGGTAGAGGATAATAAAGAGAACAGGGACAGGTAGAGGAAATAAAGGAACAGGGACAGGTAGAGGATAATAAGAGAACAGGACAGGGTAGAGGATAATATAGAGAACAGGTAGAGGATAAGAAAGAGAAAAGGGACAGGTAGAGGATAATAAGAGACAGGGACGGTAGAGGATAATATAGAGAACAGGGAAAGGTAGAGGATAATAAAGAGAACAGGGACAGGTAGGGATAATAAAGAGAACAGGGTCAGGTAGGGATAATAAAGAGAACAGGGACAGGTATAGAGGATATATAGAGAAACAGGGACAGGTAGAGGATAATTAAGAGAAACAGGGTCAGGTAGAGGATAATAAAGAGAAACAGGTGGTGCAGGTAGAGGATAATATAGAGAACGGTCAGGTAGAGGATAATAAAGAGAACAGGGCAGGTAGAGGATAATAAGAGATCAGGGTCAGGTAGAGGATAATAAAGAGACAGGGACAGGTAGAGGATAATTAAGAGAACAGGGGCAGTAGAGGATAATAGAGAACAGGGGCAGGTATAGGATAATAAGAGAACAGGGAGGTAGAGGATAATAAGAGAACAGGGACAGGTAGAGGATAATAAAGAGAACGGGCAGGTAGGGATAATAAAGAGAACAGGAAAGGTAGAGGATAATATAGAGAACAGGGACAGTAGAGGATAATAAAGAGACAGCGTCAGGTAGAGGATAATAGGAACAGGAGGGTAGAGGATTAAAGAGAACGGGACAGGTAGAGGATAATAAAGAGAACAGTGGCATCTAGAGGATAATAAGAGAGAACAGGGACAGGTAGGGATAATAAAGGAACAGGGACAGGTAGAGGATAATAAGAGAAACAGGCAGGTAGAGGATATAAAGAGAACAGGGACAGGTAGAGGATAATAATAAGAGAACAGGCAGGTAGAGGATAATAAAGGAACAGGGACAGGTAGAGGATAATAAAGAGAACAGGGACAGGTAGAGGATAATAAGAGAACAGGGACAGGTAGATAGGAAATAAAAAGAAACAGGGACAGAGAGGATAATAAAGAGAAACAGGTAATGATAATAGAGAACAGGGACAGGTAGATGATATAAAGAGAACAGGACGGTAAGTAGAGATAATAAAGAGACAACAGAGAGGTATAAAGAACAGGGACATAAGGATAATAGAAGGGAAGTAGAGAAATAGAGAACAAGGACAGTAAGGATAATAAAGAAAACGAGAGGTAGAGAACAATAAATAATAGAGGTAACATGGACAGATTGAGGAGAATAAATAATATTGGTGCCCTTGTCTATTTGTGCTAATGAACTTATTCTATTTGTATTCCTGTCTGGTATTCTACTTGCATTCATTATTGTAGGACTCGGCTCGAGAAAAGCAAACCTTGACGCGGTAGCTGAGTTAACATAAAATAGTTAAAGTAATCCACTTTGGCCATTTTATGACCAATTGCTTTCATTTAATGAGTTTCATTTGCGAAATGTGCGTTTTCTACTGCCCTCATTACATGTGCTGTATTACGTACATTACATCTTTGGCAAGGTCTTGAGAATGTGTCTGAAACAAGAGTAGAGACTATAAAGGTTGGAAAAGGAGGGTATAACAGGTAAGTCGTGTGTATTGGTTAGATATAGTCCTTATGTTCGTCTTAAAGGTCTTGTTCGAAGTATTGAAGATAAGAAAAGGCAAAAATCTCCCAGGATTCAGCTCCAAGAAAGGATCCACATGGGAACGGAACTTCCAAACACAAGCTTTATTTGCACAATTACCACCTCGCCATTTTACAGACCAAGGTCATTGATTTGCTGATTATCTGAGTGATGGGCGTAGGGCCACTGCATCCGGACTATCTCCCATGTACCTTACTTCTTAGGATGACTTCTAAAACCCCAATTTTACAATGGCGAAGAGCTGGGGGTTATGTACCTGAGCCACTGATTTACAGGGATGTGTATGTTTCATACGATTGGCATTGTAACTGTTTAATGTTCTTACCATGAGCTTTTATACACACCTTATTGTTATTATGTGGCCACTTTCTATGTTTATTTTATACATTGTGGTTATACCTGGTCGACGTGGTCCATTAAATATATATTGTTCAAACAATTGGTTGGAAATCTGCTTATTTAATTGGTTTTGGTACACACAAGCAATTATCAACTGCTGCAGCCATTCAACGGGAATTCATTGAATGATGTGGAACATGGTGCGCATCCATTGCAACTGTGGCCCATGGTTCTTTGCCACAAACAATGAAATGTTAGTGAAGGTTCTCATTCATCCAGGTCATGGTATATCTGTTGTATTCAATTAGATCAACTGGACTGAAATGTAGTTCTTGAAGACGTTTCGCTAGTCATCCGACTGGATCTCTCAATTCAGAATGACTTGTACAAGAATCTGTGGCAATTATGTACCCTGGAAAATCCCAATTAGACATACAGCCAGGTGTTAAGGTGTGATTGGATGTGGCTAAGGGTGTATAGGAACGCCCAGAGTAAGTGTGTAAAACAGCATTGTATATGGCGACAGTTGGGTGTCGAACCCCCCCCCACCTCTATTTAGGCTTGGTTTCTTTATTTTCACATAAATGGCCTCCTTAACAACTCTCTTGAACCAGTCACGTTCCTTCGCCAGTATGTTAACATTACAATCTTCAAAGGTATTGTCCTTTATCCTTAAGATGAGATACACGGCTGAGTCCTGACCGAGGAATTGGCTCTTCTGTGCTGGCCATACGTTGATGCAGTTGCTGTTTGGTCTCCCCCACATACAAATCAGAGCATTCTTCACTGCACTGCACTGCATATATGATGTCGCTTTTCTTGTGTTTTGGTATTGGGTCTTTCGGATGTACCAATTGCTGCCTCAGTGTGTTGTTCGGTTTAAAGCAGACAGGGATACGATGTTTTTTGTACCAAGGGAAGAGGTACAAAACAACAAACTGCTTCTTGGACTGCTTGGTAGAAGTTAGAAAAAGTGGTAAACTGGAAGTAGAGGTTTACAGAAAACCAACACACACAGATCAGTATTGATGTGTTTGACTCCCACCACCTTTAGATCACAAGCTGGGGGTCATCAGAACCCTGCACACAGAGCCGAGAACATCCCCACTAGAGCACAGAGGCGAAGGCTAAAGAAATGAAACATCTCAGAGGACCCTTAAACTTGTGGATATCCAGACTGGGCCTTTGTCAAAGAAGTAGAGAAGAAAAGAACACGAATACACACGGAAGGGAGGGGAAAAGCAAGACAGGAGGAAGAACATGGTCATCCCATATGTAGCATGGGTCTCCGAGAAATTAAGAAGAATTTTCAAAAAACATCGTATCCCTGTCTGCTTTAAACGAACAACACACTGGACAGCAATTGGTACATCCGAAAGACCCAATACCATAACAAAAAAAAGCGACATCAATATGCAGTGCAGTGCAGTGAAGAATGCTCTGATTTGTATGTGGGGGAGACCAAACAGCAACTGCATCAACGTATGGCCCAGCACAGAAGAGCCATTCCGCGGGTCAGGACTCAGCCGTGATCTGCATCTTAAGGATAAAGGACATACCTTTGAAGATTGTAACTGTTAACATACTGGCGAAGGAACGTGACTGGTTCAAGAGAGGTGTTAAGGAGGCCCATTATGTGAAATAAAGAAACCAAGCCTAAATAGAGGTGGGGGGGGTTCGACACCAAACTGTCTGCCATGTACAATGCTGTTTAACACCTTACTCTGGGCGTTCCTATAACACCTCTTAGCCACTATCTAATCACACCTTAACACCTGGCTTGTATGCTAATTGGGATTTTCCAGGGTACATAATTGCCACAGATTCTTGTACAAGTCATTCTGAATTGAGAAAGCCAGTCGGGATGACTAGCGAAACGTCTTCAAGAACTACATTTCAAGTCCATTGACTAATTGAATACAACAGAAATGAAATGTTGCTTTTTACTGGGTACTGCATTTAGATTAACATTGATTTTTTTGATGCAGATTAATATAAACCAAACATTTACAACTTTGATTGCCTCACAGTATTGGTGTCTCTGTAGATGAATTGCTCCACGCTACTACATGTATATTCCTGATTTTAGTATCACTCTCCTAAGAGACACGTGCATATTCAATAAGAGAAGCAGGCAAAAATGTTGTAATCTATAGAAAACATCCAGATGCTATTAAATGTATACATATGACATATGTAATTTTGCATTCCATCAGGATTGGGTGGCAATGTGGCAATTTACAAAAACAGTGCTCCATGAGCTCCATGTAATATTCTTTCATTCCGGGTTATGGTATAATCTGTAATATTCATTCATCCAGTCATGGTATATCTGTAATATTCACTCATCCAGGTTATGGTATATCTGTATATTATTTCATCCAGGTCATGGTATATCTGTAATATTCATTTCATCCAGGTCATGGTATATCTGTATATTCATTCATCCAGGTCATGGTTTCATCTGTATATTCATCATCAGGTCTGGTGTATCTGTAATATCACTCATCCAGGTCATGGTATATCTGTAATATTCATTCATCCAGGTCATGGTGTATCTGTAATATTCATTCATCCAGGTCATGGTATATCTGCAATATTCATCATCAGGTCATGGTATATCTGTAATATTCATTCATCCAGGTCATGGTGTATCTTGTAATATTCATTCATCCGGTCATGGTGTATCTGTAATATTCATTCATCCAGGTCATGGTATATCTGTAATATTCATTTATCCAGGTCATGGTTATATCTGTAATATTCACTCTCCAGTCATGGTATATCTTAATATTTCATTATCCAGGTCATGGTGTATTGTATATTCAGTTCATCCAGGTCATGGTATATCTCGTAATATTCATTCATCCAGGTCATGGTATATCTGTAATATCATTCATCCAGGTCGTCATGGTATATCTGTAATATTCATCCATCCAGGTCATGGTATATCTGTAATATTCATTCATCCCAGGTCATGGTATCTGCAATATTCATTCACCCAGTCATGGTATATCTGCAATATTTATCATACAGGTCATAGGTATATCTTGTAATAGTCATTCATCCAGGTCATGGTATATCTTGTGAATATTCATTCATCCAGGTCATGGTAAATATCTGTATATTCATCACTCCAGGTCATGGTATATCTGTAATATTCATTCAGTCGCAGGTCATGGTATATATCGTAATATTCTTCATCCAGGTCTGGTTATACTTTATTCATTCATCCAGGTCTGGTAGTATTAGGGCATATATTGTTCATTCATCCAGGTCATGGATATATTGTAAATATTCATTCACCAGGTCATTGTATTATTATCTGTATATTCATCATCCAGGTCATGGCTAGATCTGTAATATTCTTCATCCCGGTCATGGTATATCTGTAGATTCATTCATCCAGGTCATGGTATATCTGTAATATTATTCTCCAGCGGTGCATGGTATATCTGTAATATTCATTCATCCAGGTATGTATATCGTAATATCATTCATCCGGCATGGATATCTGCTAATATCTATTCATCCAGGTCATGGTATATCTGTGTAATATTCATTCATCCAGGTCATGTTAATCTGATAATGTTTTCTCATAACCAGGTCATGGTATATCTGTAATATCTTCATCCATGTCATGATATTGTATAAAATCCTCAGTCAGATGTAAATCTATATTCATCATCCCAGGTCATGGTATATCTGTAATTATTCATCTCATCCAGGTTCATGGTATATATTCACTAGTTCATTCATACCAGGTCATGGTATATCTGCAATATTCTATCCAGGTCATGGTAATCTCTAATATACATATCATCCAGGTCATGGTATATCTGTCATATTCATCCATCCAGGTCTGGTATCTGTAATATTCATCATCCAGGTCAGGTATCTGTAATATCATCCATCAGCATGATATCTGAATATTCATCTCATCCAGTCATGGATATCTGTAATATTCATCCATCAGGTCATGGTAGTATCGTAATATTATCCAATCCAGGTCATGGTATATCCTGTAATATTTCCATCAGGTCATAGTATAATCTGTAATATCACATCCAGGTCATGGTATCTTGTAATATTCCCATCCAGGTCTGGTATATCTGATAATATTCATTCCATCCAGGTCATGGTATATCTGTAATATATCCATCGGCATGGCCTATATCGTCAATTCATCTACAGGTCATGGTATATCTGTAAATCTCATCCATCCGTCATGGTTATCTGTAATATTCATCCATCCAGGTCACGGATATCTGTAATATTCATTCATATGTCATGGTATATCGTGTAATATTCATCACATCAGGTCACGGTATATCTGTAATATTTCATTCAGTCATGGTATCTGTAATTTCATCATCCACGGTCATGGTGTATCTGTAAATTCATTCAACCAGGTCATGGTTTCTGTAAGATTCATTCATCCAGTTCATGATCTGTAATATTCTCATCCAGGTCGGTGTATATCTGTGTGATTCAATTTATATCAACTGGACATGACAGTTAGTTCGTGAGTACGTTCGCTAGTCATCAGACTGGATCTCTCCAATTCAGACAGAATGACTTGTACCAAAACATGGATGTGCTCGTGGGATCTCCAGTTTACCCATTGTGGAACCTTTACATGAGGAGGTAGAAAAACAGGCACTTAATACCTTTTAGGGGCATAGCACCCATCCACCATGGTTTCAGATATGTGGATGACACCTGGGTTAAAATCCACCAGAAGGAGTACAAGCTTTCACAGAACACAGTAATGCGGTAGACTAAAACATAAAATTTACATAGGAAGAGGGTACAAAAAAAACAAACTCTACCTTTCCCTGTTTCTCTTTTACTTATCCTTCTGATGGTCCCGTTGGCTTTATTATCCTCTACCTGTCCCTGTTCTCTTTATTATCCTCTACCTGTCCCTGTTCTTTTTATTATCCTCTACCTGTCCCTGTTCTCTTTATTATCCTCTACCTGTCCCTGTTCTCTTTATTATCCTCTACCTTTCCCTGTTCTCTTTATTATCCTCTACCTGCCCCTGTTCTTTTGATTATCCTCTACCTGTCCCTGTTCTCTTTATTATCCTCTACCTGCCCCTGTTTTCTTTATTATCCTCTACCTGCCCCTGTTCTCTTTATTATCCTCTACCTGTCCCTGTTCTCTTTATTATCCGCTACCTGTCCCTGTTCTCTTTATTATCCTCTACCTGTCCTTGTTCTCTATATTATCCTCTAACTGTCCCTGTTCTCTTTATTATCCTCTACCTGATGCTGTTCTCTTTATTTTCCTCTACCTGTCCCGGTTCTCTTTATAATTCTCTACCTGTCCCTGTTCTCTTTATAATCCTCTACCTGTCCCTGTTCTCTTTATAATCCTCTACCTGACGCTGTTGTCTTTATCCCTTACCTGTCTTTCACTTGTATTATTTACTATCCTCTGCCTGTTCCTAAGTCCCCAATCACATTTAAAGGGCATATTCACAACTCAAATGAAAAATGGTATGTAGGCAAATCACCCTCCAAAACTACAATAGCTGACAAACCTGTCATGCAGCAAAATGATGCTCTCCCCCTTCCCTCTCTACAGTTTCTGCCTTCTCTTAAAGTGCAAAGCTTTGACATGCTCAGAGGGGACAGATGGAGGAATAACATTGTCACTGGCTGTGATGTCATCTGTTACACCCAAGACTGACAGCTGCTAACTGGGAGAACAAGTTTATATGAGGTATAAAACTATATTAGAGTGATAAATTTGAATGATACACCTATATTACATTTGTGTGAACGTTTCCTATAATTTCTGCTTTCCACCATTTTACTTAATGTTTCATTTTGCTTCATGGCAGGCTTGCCCGTGGTCCACTAGAAAGGTGTCAGAGGGAGGGGGAAAGAAAATTGTGGGTGCATGTGCAAATTTTTCCCCCTTCCTTGCACTAAGGGCTAGACCCCACTAGCCTATCTGGTGTGTCCTTTAGCGCAGCGCACACCAATAGAAGAGGATGCGGATGGCCCCATTATCTCAGCTTCCCTGCGCTGCGGACCCTTTCGCAGCGCATGCGACCACTATTTTTGGTGCGTATCGCATGCACTGCGTTAAGAGTACATCAATGCAATCGCAGCACAGGATCACAATCCCCTATGGGGCAAATATGCAGTGTGTGCAGGATCACAATCCCCTATGGGAGAATGTGGGGTGTGCAGGATCAGAATCTCCTATGGGATCTTTTCTTATCAATCTACTGCACCTGTTTCTCTTATGTATCCTCTACCTGTCCCTGTTCTCTTTATTATACTCTACCTGCACCATGATCTCTATATTATCTTCTACCTGTCCCTTTCTCTTTATTATCCTCTAACCGCGTCCATGTTCTCTATATTATCCTCTACTGTCCCTGTTTCTCTTATTATTCCTACTGACCTGTTCTTATTATCCTCTGACTGCCTGTCTTATATTATCCTCGACCTGTCCCATGTTCTCTTTATTATCCCTCTACCTGTTACCATGTTCTCTTATTTATCCTCTAATCGTCCCGTTCTCTTTATAATCTTACCTGTCCCTGTTCTCTATATTATCCTCTAACATGTCCTCGTCTCTCTTGATTATCTCTACCTGCCCTGTCGCTTTATTATACTTACACTCTTCTTATTATCCTCTACCTGTCCTGTTTATTATTATCCTATACTGTCCTGTTCTCTTTATTATCCTCTACCTGTCCCTGTTCTCTTATATTCACTACCGTCCTTGTCTTATTTATCCTCTACCTGTCTGTTTCTTTTATTACTTCATCTACTGTCTCTGTTCTATATTATCCTCTACACTGTCCCGTGTTCTTTAGTATCTCTACTGTCCGTTGTCTTTAGTATCCTCTACCTGTCCCTGTTATATTTATATACTCTACCTGTCCTGCTTCTCTATATTATCAAATTCTCTTAATTTTCGGAGACCCCTGCTACATATGGGATGACCATGTTCTTTCTCCTGTCTTGCTTTTCCCCGTCACTGTGGTATTCGTTTGTTTCTTTTCTTCTTCTACTTCTTTTGACAAAGGCCCAGTCTGGAAATCCACAAGTTTTAAGGGCTCCTCTGATGATGTTTATTCTTTAGCCTTCGCCTCTGTGCTAGTGGGGATGTTCTCGGCTCTGTGTTGCAGGGTTCTGATGACCCCAGTTGTGATCTAAAGGGTGGTGGGAGTCAAACATCAATACTGACTGTGTGTGTTGGTTTTGTAACCTCTACTTCCAGTTTACCATTTCCTTAACTTCTACCAAGCAGTCCAAGGAAGCAGTTTGTTGTTTTGTACCTCTTCCTTGGTACAAAAAACATCGTATCCCTGTCTGCTTTAAACGAACAACACACTGAGGCAGCAATTGGGACATCCGAAAGACCCAATACCAAAACACCAAGAAAAGCGACATCATATATGCAGTGCAGTGCAGTGAAGATGCTCTGATTTGTAGTGGGGGAGACCAAACAGCAACTGCAATCAACGTATGGCCAGCACAGAAGAGCCAATTCCTCGGTCAGGACTCAGCCGTGTATCTGCATCTTAAGGATAAAGGACATACTTGAAGATTGTAATGTTAACATACTGGCGAAGGAACGTGACTGGTTCAAGAGAGGGTGTTAGGAGGCCATTTATGTGGAAAATAAAGAAACCAAGCCTAAATAGAGGTGGGGGGGGTTCGACACCAACTGTCGCCATATACAATGCTGTTTTAACACCTTACTCTGGGCGTTCCATAACACCTCTTAGCCACTATTCAATCACACCCTTAAACACCTGGCTTGATATGCTTAATTGGGATTTTCCAGGGGACATAATTGCCACAGATTCTTGTACAAGTACATCTGTTGAGAGATCCCGTCGGATGACTAGCGAAACGTCTTCAAGAACTACATTTCAGTCCAGTTGATATCTAATTGAATACAACAGATATACCATGACCTGGATGAATGAGAACCTTCACTAACATTTCATTGTTTGTGGCAAAAGTACCATGGGCCAACAGTTGCAATGGATGCGCACACATGTTCCACATTCAATGAATGCCCGTTGAATGGCTGCCAGCAGTTGATAATTGCTTGTGTGTACCAAAACCAATTAAATAAAAGCAGATTTCCAACCATTGTTTGAACAATATATATATTAATGGAACCACGTCGACCAGGTATACCCAATGTATAAAATATAACATGAAATGGGCACATTAATAACAAAAGGTGTGTATAAAAGCTCATGGTAAGAACATTAAACAGTTACAATGCCAATCGTATGAAACAAACAATCCCTGTAAATCAGTGGCTCAGGTACATAACCCCCAGCTCTTCGCCATTGTAAAATTGGGGTTTAGAAGTCATCCTAAGAGAGTAAGGTACATGGGAGATAGTCCGGATGCAGTGGCCCTAAGCCCATCACTCGATAATCAGCAAATCAATGACCTTGGTCTGTAAGATGGCGAGGTGGTAATTGTGCAAATAAAGCTTGTGTTTGAAGTTCCGTTCCCATGTGGCATCCTTTCTTGGAGCTGAAGACGGAGATGTTTAGCCTTTTCTTATCTTCAATACTTCGACAAGACCTAAAGACGAACACTAAGGACTATATCATAACCAATACACACGAACACCTGTTATACCCTCCTTTCCCCCTTTATAGTCTCTACTCTGTTTTCAGAACACATTCTCAAGACCTTGCCAAAGATGTAATGTACGTAATACAGCACATGTAATGAGGGCAGGAGAAACGCACATTTCGCAAATGAAACTCATTAAATGAAAGCAATTGGTTCATAAAATGGCCAAAGTGGATTACTTTAACTATTTTGTTAGCTCAGTCTGCGTCAAGGTTTGCTTTTCAGGCCGAGTCCTACAATAATGAATGCAAGTAGAATACCAGACAGGAATACAAATAGAATAAGTTCTAGCCAAATAGACAGGGCAAAATTTATTTATTCTCCTCAATCTGTATGTTACCTTCTATTATTATTGTTCTCTACCTCTCGTTTTTTTATATCATCTACCTTCCTTGTTTTTCTTTATTATCTTACCTGTCCCGTTCTCTTTATTATCTCTACCTGTCCCTGTTCTCTTTTTATCCTCTAACTGTCCCTGTTCTCTTTATTATCATCTACCTGTCCCTGTTCTCTTTATTATTCATCTACCTGTCCCTGTTCCTTTTTATCATCTACATGTATCCTGTTCTCTTTATATCCTTACTGTCTTTCTTTTATTATCCATCTAACTGTCCCTGTTCTCTTATTATCACTCTACTGTCCCTGTTCTCTTTATTATCTCTAAATGTCCCTGTTCTCTTTATTATCCCTACTGCGTTCTCTTTATTATCCTCTACCTGTCCCTGTTCTCTTTATTATCCCTACCTGTCCCTGTTCTCTTATTATCCTCTACCTGCCCCTGTTCTCTTTATTATCTCTACCTGGTCCCTGTTCTCTTTATATCCTCTAGATGTCCCTGTTCTCTTTATTATCCTCTACCTGTCCCTGTTCTCTTTATTATCTACTACACTCCCTGTTCTCTTTATTATCCTATACCTGCTGTTCTTTTTATCCTATACCTGTCCGTTCTCTTATATTATCCTGCTACCTGTCCTGTTCTTTATCCCTACCTGCCCGTTCTCTTTATTATACTCTACCTGTCCCTGTCTCTTTATATCCTCTACCTTCCCTGTTCTCTTTATTAGCTCTACCTGCCCCTGTTCCGTTATTATCCTCTACCTGCCCCGTGTCTCTTAATATCCTCTACCTGTCCCTGGTCTCTTTATTATCCTTCTACCTGACCTGTTCTCTTATTATCCTCTACCTGTCTGTTACTCTTATTATCTCTACCTGACCTGTTCTCTTATTATCCTCTACTGTCCCTGTTCTCTTTATTATCCTCTACCTGACCCTGTTCTTTAATTATCTCTACCTGTCCCTGTTCTCTATTATCCTCTACTGTCCTGTTCTCTTTATTATCTCTACCTGACCCTGTTCTCTTATTATCCTACCTGTCCCTGTTCTCTTTATTCCTCTTACCTGTCATGTCTCTTATTTATCCTCTACCGTCCCTGCTCTCTTATATCCTCTACTGTCCCTGTTCTCTTGATTACCTATATGTTCTTATATTATCCTCTACTGTCCTGTTCTCTTTATTATCCTCTTACCTGTCCCTGTTCTCTTATTATCCTCTACCTGCACCTGTTCTCTTTATTATCCTCTACCTGTCCCTGTCTCTATATATCTCTACCTGTCCTGTTCTCTTTATATCCTTACCTGTCTCTGTTTTATATTATCCTCTACCTGTCCCTGATCTCTTTATTATCCTCTACCGTCCCGATTCTTTATTATTCTCTCCTGCTGACTCTTTATATCCTCACCTGTCCCTGTTCTATATTATCCTCTACTGTCCTGTTCTCTTTATTATCCTTACCTGTCCCTGTTTTTATTATATCTACCTGTCCTGTTTCTTTATTATCCTACCTGCCCTGTCTCTTTATTATTCTTACCTGTCCCTGTTCTCTATATTATCCTCTACCTGTCCCTGTTCTCTTATTATCCTCTACCTGTCCTGTTCTCTATATTATCCTCTAAACTGTCCTGTTCTTTATATATCCTCTAACTGTCCCGTTCTCTTTATTATCCTCTACCTGCCCCTGTTTCTTTATTATCCTCGACCTGTCCCTGGTTTCTTATTATCCTCTACCTGTCCCTGTTCTCTTATTATCCTCTACCTGCCCTTCTCTTTATTAGCCTCTACCTGTCCCTGTTCTCTATATTATCCTCTACCTGTCCCTGTTCTCTTATTATCCTCTACCTGTCCCTTTCTCTATTATCCTCTAACTGTCCCTGTTCTATATATTATCCTCTACCTGTCCCTGTTCTCTTTATTATCTCATACTGTCCCTGTTCTCTTTATTATCCTCTACCTGCCCTGTATATCTTATTATCCTCTACCTGTCCTGTTCTCTATATTATTCTCTAACTGTCCCTGGTCTCTATATTATGCTCTACCTGTCCCTGTTCTCTTATATCCTCTACCTGCCCTGTTCTCTTTATTATCTCTACATGTCCTGTTTCTATATTATCCTCTACTGTCCTGTTCTCTTATTATCCTCTACCTGTCCCTGTTCTATTATATTCTTCTACGTCCTTGTTCTCTTAATTATCCTCTAACTGTCCCTGTTCTTTTATTATCCTTACCTGTCCCTGTTCTCTTATTATCCTCTAACCTGTCCCTGTTCTCTTATTATCCTCTACCTGTTCCTGTTACTTTATATCCTCTACCTGTCCTTTGTTCTCTTATTATCCTCTAACTGTCCCTGTTCTCTATATTATGCTCTACCTGTCCCTGTCTTCTTATTAATCCTCTACCTGTCCCTGTCTCTTTATTATCCTCTACTGTCTTGTTCTCTATATTATCTATACTGTCCTGTTCTCTTTATTATTCTACCTGACTGTTCTCTATATTATCCTCTACCTGTCCCTGTTCTCTTTATTATCCTCTACCTGTCCCTGTTCTCTTTATTATCCTCTACCTGTCCCTGTTCTCTTTATTATCCTCTACCTGTCCCTGTTCTCTTTATTATCCTCTACCTGTTCCTGTTCTCTTTATTATCCTCTACCTGTCCCTGTTCTTTTATTATCCTCTACTGCCCCTGTTTTCTTTATTATCCTCTACCTGCCCCTGTTCTCTTTATATCATCTACCTGTCCTGTTCTCTTATTATCCGCTACCTGTCCCTGTTCTCTTTATATCCTTACTGTCCTTGTTCTCTATATTATCCTCTAACTGTCCCTTGTTTTTATATCTACTGATGTGTTCTCTTTATTTTCCTCTACCTGTCCCGGTTCTCTTATAATCTCTACCTGTCCCTGTTCTTTATAATATCTACCTGTCCCTGTTCCTTTATAATCTCTACCTGACGCTGTTGTTTTATCCCTTACCTGTCTTTCACTTGTATATTACTATCCTCGCCTGTTTCCTAAGTCCCCAATCACATTTAAAGGGCATATTCCAACTCAAATGAAAAATGGTATGTAGGCAAATCACCCTCCAAAACTACAATAGTGACCAACCTGTCATGCAGCAAAATGATGCTCTCCCCCTTCCCTCTCTACAGTTTCTGCTCTCTTTAAAGTGCAAAGCTTTGACATGCTCAGAGGGGACAAGATGGAGGAATAACATTGTCAGGCTGTGATGTCATCTGTTACACCAAGACGACAGTGCTAACTGGGAGAACAAGTTATATGAGGTATAAAACTATATTAGAGTGATAAATTTGAATGATACACCTATATTACATTTGTGTGAACGTTTCCTATAATTTCTGCTTTCCACCATTTTACTTAATGTTTCATTTTGCTTCATGGCAGGCTTGCCCGTGGTCCACTAGAAAGGTGTCAGAGGGAGGGGGAAAGAAATTGTGTGGCATGTGCAAATTTTTCCCCCTTCCTGCACTAAGGGCTAGACCCACTAGCCTATTCGGTGTGTCCTTTAGCGCAAGCGCACACCAATAGAAGAGGATGCGGATGGCCCCATTATTCAGCTTCCCTGCGTGCGGACCCTTTCGCAGCGCATGCGACCACTATTTTTGGTGCGTATCGCATGCACTGCGTTAAGAGTACATCAATGCAATCGCAGCACAGGATCACAATCCCTATGGGCAAATATGCAGTGTGTGCAGGATCACAATCCCCTATGGAAATGTGGGGTGTGCAGGATAGAATCTCCTAGGACAATGCAGGGTGCAGGACATCCCCTCTGGCAATGCAGGTGTGCGGACAATCCCCTAGGGACAATGCAGGGGTGTGCAGGATCACAATCCCCTATGGGACAATGCAGGGGGTGCAGGATCACAATCCCCTATGGGACAATGCAGGGTGTGCAGGATCAGAATCTCCTATGGGACAATGCAGGGTGTGCAGGATCAGAATCTCCTATGGGACAATGCGGGGTGTGCAGGATCACAATGCCCTATGGGACAATGCGGGGTGTGCAGGATCACAATCCCCTATGGGACAATGCAGGGTGTGCAGGATCACAATCCCCTATGGGACAATGCAGGGTGTGCAGGATCAAGAATCTCCTATGGGACAATGCGGGGTGTGCAGGATCAGAATCTCCTATGGACAATGCGGGGTGTGCAGGATCACAATGCCCATGGGACAATGCGGGTGTGCAGGATCACAATCCCCTATGGGACAATGCAGGGTGTGCGGATCACAATCCCCTATGGGACAATGCAGGGGTGTGCAGGATCAGAATCTCCTTGGGACAATGCGGGGGTGTGCAGGATCACAATCTCCCATGGGACAATGCAGGGTGTGCAGGATCACAATCCCCCATGGGACAATGCAGGGTGTGCACACACCTGAACCCCATAGCTAACGCCATGTGCTGCCGTGCCTCCCACTCTTCCCTAGATCTCACACTGAAAAGCAATGACAATAACACAATGTGCTTCTCTCAGCCTTACACACACACAGTTCTGAATCCCCAAATGTAACATGTTTTATAAGCTTTCCCGTGTCCTGCATTTACTATGGGGTGAATACCGTACATGCTTTCTACACGGGAAACCAACCAGATAATTCACACTGAACTTCTTCCTGGGAATGTAAAATTGCTAAACTGCAGTCTCTCCCCCCATCATGTGACTGATCACATGTCTGGAATGCTCCGTTCAACAACTGGGAATTCGCTTTCGCCTTACAATCTTCCTTTCACTTCCTTCCTATTACAGATTGCCGTCACATGGCGTAGTTACGTCAGAGGTTTACGCCCACAATAGTTCTTGACACGTGACGTTGTCGGTACCTCCCCAGGGGGCGTGTCCACAGTCACAGTTCAGATGACCTGGTGATGGATAGATTGACAGTGACCCCTGGCATTGTCCATCCCCTGCACTGAGCCCTGCAGCCTGGGATACTGGGTAAGTGGGTCCCATCCATCTCTCTGCTCTTGGTGTATAAACTACTGCGCAGGGGCTAACAGGGATGGACAGGGGCTAATCCTGCAACTGGTGGGGATAGAGATGGGATCTGTGGTACTGGGATAGCCCCCTGATATCGATGGTGATGGCAGAGGCTTGGTGCACTACAATACATTGTGTGACAGGCCTATTCAAGCTCCCTCCTTGTAATCTCTGTACCAGGGGGTCACAAGCTGTTTTTACATTGTGTGGCACACTTGGCAATGCCACCGCAAAGGGCAAGTTCACCCCTACAAACTAAAAGCCATCGTTAGGTGCAGCGCCCCTGTAAACCCCAATTCTAAAAAAATTACCTTCCTCTGCAACACCCCAGAAGATAGATCATTGGCCCATACATTAAAGACAGAAATACCCATATACTGTGTCGGTATGGAGAAAATAGCACTCAGAATATCAGATAGCCTATGCCCCAACCCCATCACAGACCAGCATATATCTCCGTAAGAGCTGGATTATTAAACAATCCAATAAGACTCATCACTCCCCTTAGGTGGCTCTGGTGCCGCTCACCCTGAATCCTTTGATTGGTTCCTGTACCAGTATGAGGAGAAATGGCTTTGTGCACTCCAACGCTCCAAGTAGTCACACCAGGTGGGTTTAAAATACTTCTTGAGGCTGAGGCCACACTAGGATGCACAGTAACATGGGAAACGTGCTTTACTGTCCGTGACCCTCGCAATGTTGGAAAAATGGCGACCAGATTGCATGTTAAAATGCAGTACTGTGGCATAGACAGTTCGTTTGCGGGTTAAAAGACCTGCAATTTTCTATGCCTTTGTCCGCTTTTCAGGTCCGTTTGCCTACGTTTGTATTTTTTGGAAAATCACAGGAAATACTGATTGTCCACGTGTGTCCGCTTTTTTTTTTTTTTTTTTTTTGCATTACTATAGACTATTATTAAAGTTTGATTCTGAAAAACCTAGGCCAAAAGTCCTGCACACAAGTGAAAAAAAAATGTACCGAATAGATTCGGAACACAAATTATATAGTGTAAACGGATTCTCGCTATTTCCATTAAATTATAAATAACATTGCGATTCCTAAAATGCACAGAAAACGCACCACAAATAGCGGGACCTAAGAAACAGGAGAGGTGAATGCCTAACACATTTTGTGTGGGACTCTCACTGAGCCATCTCCACACGCCCCTGTAGTCTCCCTTATTGTCCTTTGAGTAGCAGCTGTCAGTAAAGGCTGTGACAGCTGACTTCAAAGCCTATGTCTGACTTCTGCTCCATCCAACCTTATTTGCACATGTACTAACTCATCTTTCTTTCCTTCCGGATAGAAGGTATATATACCTTCAAGTTCCTGTCCGTCATTTTTCAAAGATCACAGAACACACAGTCCTGAGCATTCTCCCTATACACAGCATATACACAGCATAGGGAGAATATTCAGCACTGTGTGTTTCCCTCGACCATGGCCGACTCCTCTATAGGGAGACTACCACAGCTGAGAAATCTTCTATTTTGAAAAGAGAACTAAAGTGCAGGGCAAGGGAAGTAGGACTGATAATTTCTACCTCCAAATATTGTTTCTGTGAGGAGCACCAGCACAAAGAAATCTATCTCTGCCAGGCTTCCCACTATCTTTAATACAGGAAAGTTCAGGACACTATCCTGGCAGATACAAACTGTACATGTTGGTGCTGCTGAACTAAACGATATTGGGAAGTAAGTAACACTAAATCCTACTTCCCTGCCCAAGGTAAATTTTTAAAAAGGGGGCGTTTTTACAGCGGATTTGTCCTTTAAATATATGTATGTGGCTGTGTTGAGGGGTGGGGTCATGTTTGCTGTTTTTAAAATGTAAATCCTGCCCTGCTTGTGTCAGGTTTTTACCTGTGCATGGGAGTGTTGTGTTCAAGGTAATACCAAAAGAGTAAATTATGATGGAATTTTACCATGTGTTTACAGGATCAGGTGTAGTTAAAATGGATTAAAATGAAATGGTTGGTTTTCTATTTGTTTTGCAATGGGAAATTGACGTATTACATTATTCTTCCTTTTACCATAGTTTTGTTATGTACAGAGATCCCTTTGTTGAGCCAGATTGGTTGAACATAACTGTGTTTGTGGTGGGTAGTCATTCAATACTGCTGTACAGTAAAAGTAGCCATATGGCAACAGAGTTCTACTTGATTGAGGTACATATCGATTGACATAATTGTCTGTCACTCAAAAAATGTCTGGATAGCAGAACCACACATGGCAATGGACTTGAGTCAATTAACCTCACACAGGGGTTGAGGTTGGATTATTTTTATACCCACATTAAAAACCAGTTTGTTCCATTCCTATAATCTCTCGTATTAAGTTGTAGATACAGAATGATCAGCTATTACAATTTCAAGCTAGTGATTGTTCAATGTTCACTGCAAAAACACGGGTTTAAAATAGACTGTGTAACCCCCCACTCCGATCCTCGGGGGTCTGGTTAACCTATAAGCCGTGTAATAGCAAAGCACACAACAGGGAGGAAGCAGTTAATAAGCCACACACATAAAGCCATGGGAAGCAAACAGAAAGCAAGAAACCACAATACTTGCAGGGAGATTCAATAAAAGTTCTTAATTTTGCCCTAACCAGTTAGATATTATTTACCATTTGAAAGCTAACATCTGATTGGTTGGGGCAAAATTAGCACCATTTTTAACAATAGGAACTTTTATTCAATAAGCCCGTATGTCTCCACCAATGGGAAACTACAGTTCTCAATTAAGAGTTCCATCAGTGGTCCATATTATTACTTAAGCCTGGGTGGCAACTATAAACATTTCAGCAAACCGTACATTGTGGCATCACATCTAATAAACAGTAATTCAGGTAAGTATGATGCGGGTGACCTTCGAAATTAAACTAACCTATACTACCAAAGCCCAGAAACGCAGAAGAACCCATTTCACAGTAATTTATTACCCGTATGATACATAATTGGGGGAACCAATCACCCCTGCACGATCCTAATCAAGTCTAAATACCTATCCTCATTACAAGAAAGAAGAATTTGGAGGGTTAATCTTCATTTTAAAGGAAACTCTGAAACTCTATTTCCTCATTCAATCCTGAAGGGACCACCAATAAGTTGATTTCAAAAATCCATTTGGTTTCCTTTTGGAGAATAGTCCTATTCCAATCACCTCCTCTTGGAGATTGGGGGACCCTTTCAATGCCCCAGACTTTAAGTCCAACGGGGCTGGCTCCATGTATGTTCTCAAAATGTCTAGCTACGGAGCTTTCCTGGTTTTTACTCTTGATGTTTCTAACATGTTCCAACACTCTTGTAGCCAGTGATCTAATAGTATTCCCTACGTACCTCTTATGGCACGTGCACTCCAGAGCATACACCACCCCCCTTGGTTTTGCAGTTTATGAAGTCTCTGATCACATAGTCACATTCATCATGTATCCCATATGTGAAGTGGGACTTCTTTTCCATAAATACACAAGCTTTACAATGACCACACTTGTGTGAACCTTTCGAGATACCTTCCTCTAACCATGTTTTCTTATGCATATCAAAGTAGCTATGTACCAGTGTTTGACCAATTGTTGGTGCTCTTCTAGCTGTTAAACTTGACCTTTCAGATAGAACACCCCTCAGGGCTCTGTCTAATTTGAGTATAAATCAATACTTATTGAACAAGGTTTTCAACCATGCCCAATCATTATTGTATTGGGTGATCAACCGTATCTGGTTAGGTTCACTATCCCTTTTACAATTTTACTTGGAGTTGAAGTCTATTTTCAACCTGTGTTTTTGCAGTGTACTAATCAATTTTACCCTTTGCATCCACACTTATCATGCTGACAGTCCAATTATAGGGCTATATCGTTCCAACATGTTATATAAATTGATTGTTCAATGTTGCTGCCAAGCTGAATAAAATCCCATCAGACCATCTTGCAGCCTAGATAAATAACTAGACCTCAGATATTAGGTAGATTTGATGGCTGATCTTATCAACATACCTCTTCCCTCACCGTTTGCCAGGGATCGACCCAGTCAGCTGTTGTAATGTTGCAGAAACGTCTCTATAATGATTATTAGAGTATAACCTCCATTGATTGCCCCCAATAGGAAAATGTCTGTTGATCAGATTCTGTTTATTTTTTGCCTGCAGGCAGACTGTCTTTTTGAAATATATCTGGCATATTTGAAATTCATTGAATGACAGTCCTACCAACCTGTGTACAGCCAGGGAAGCTCCTCCCATTCTCAGCATGGAGACGCATTTGTCCAGTAAGTAGATTTTAACTGGGTGGGATATAGCTGCCTTGTGGCTCGCATAAACTCAGGATAAACCACTCCCTGGATAATGTGCGTTTATTACTGTATAGCAAGTCATCACACATTTCTAATATATGAGGCTTTTCTATTTCATTGTTTCAGGTTCTCCAGATGTGGAATCCAGGTCAGAGATAAAATCGGACCATGATGAGTCAGACAGTGGAGATCAATTGTCTTCTTCAAAGTGTAAATTGGATGCATTTATTGAGGCTGGTGAGTGTTTTGTTGAAAGATCCCAGTATTTCACAAAATGGAGATTCCTTTGCTGATTTTAATTTTAAGATTGTGAACCAGGTAAATATAGGAATTCATTTAAAGGGTATCTCCACTGGTAAAAATAAAAATATGGTGTTCAGTTTTATTGAAGAGCGGGAGGTGAAGGAGCACTCCTCCTCTGTCCTCTGACAGGTCCCGACGGACGTAGTACTTTATACGCAAGTGCAATGCACATAGAATACAGAGTCGGGACCTGTCAGAGTATGCGGCTGAGGAGCGAGCGATCGGGTAAATACCTTACCTCCATTCCCGGCACCTGGACGTTTTATTGAAGAACGGGAGGTAAGACACAGCTCCTCTACCTCCCGATCTTCAATAAAACTGAATGGCAATTTTTTTTACTAGTGGAGATACCCTTTAAAGTAGTTTAGTTTATTGTCTAGGCTATTAATCATAGGGATGAACATGTTTAGGCTCCTTAAACAAAGTCACAAACCCTGCATGCGAATGTATATTATTATTTACATTAAATACCTTATACAGACCGTCTGATTCAATCTGCTGTAGCAGCATGTGTGATTGGAGGGGGGTTACAGCTGCCAGGAATCTTCCCTTTAGCTGTTCTAACTGCAGCTACCTCATTACTCATTACTATAATGAGGTTTGCAAAGGATTGAATACCGGGGAGCATCATTTATGCAGCAATAAGCTGTGAGGAATATATAATGAAGGTAATATAGGAGTGACAATGGTTAAAGTATTGGTGATGCACTCTGCTTTCCACTCCTCATGATAACCCTTTCAGTAATCCCTCCCTTGCCCCTGCGCTGCATGGAGCTGTTATTTTGTTTCCACCAGTCTGCATGTGTGGCCATTAATGGGAGCTCTCCCTCATTGATTCCCTTATTAAAATTATCAGAGTATTTAGTGTAAAGTGAAACCACTGCCCAGGGCCGGCCTTAGGATAAGTAGCACCCTGTGCAAGATTTGTTACTGGCGCCTAGCACCCCTTCTTAAACACCCCCCTGGCCACACACAATAGGCTGCTGAATGCTGCTTGCCTTGGCCTGCTTCTGATCAAGTCCCCCAACTGCGCTTACCGTCTTTCAGTATCTGCAGTGTGTGCTTGTATATATCCATGCGTACATCTTAACGTAACACAGAATGCACTAAATGCACAGACAGAACAGCATGCAGACAGCTTATTTGAGGCTTACGTGTGTTGGGGCTTTGTCTTTGGGGTGGTGCTGATACATATATTTGATCTGTAGGACTGTAACTGGGGGGCTGTGGCACTGATACACAACTTTGACCTACAGGTCCATGACTTAAGAATCCCGGCTGGCGCCTCCCCTGGTAATACAACCTGGCTTGAAATGGTTGGTGTTTTTAAGCACTGGTTTTAGTACAGAGAAGATTGAGGCGCTTCTGTTAACAATGTAGGATTCCCCCTTAATTACTTTACAGCTGTGTAAAAATCTGTATCTGTTCTTTGCTGACAGGTTTTCCAAGGGCTGAGGCAAAAATGTTACAGATGAAGGTAAGGGAAGTGGAGTCGGATTCTGAAGAGCAGAACCCACTAGACAGGTCATCGGTAAAACTTACTGATGGGGGTAGGTACCTGGGAGACCTGTCTGTGTAATATCGAGCATTGGTTTAAATATTACATTAATTTCATTGTTAATATATTATATATAATTATATATAATCAGGTCAATATACTTGGCTATATATTTTCACATATACACGTAAAGGAAATCACTCTCGCCAAGTGCACTTTTTTAAAGGGTATCTCTTTCTGTAGAGTAGGTTACCCTATCCCACCCCCAACTGCCAGGTTTGATTGTCAAAATAAGACCAGAACTGTATTTATATGCCTTTGTTCCCCCAAAACTCAGATCTCAGCCCTCTGCTTGCTGGAACTGCAAGCAGGGGGCCGGACCGGCAGCCACGTCTGTGATTGGCTGAGAGGCAGCCAATCACAGATGTGGCTGACAGCTTTGCTGAACACCGGGGGAACAAAGGTAAGTAGAGTTTGGATCTTTTTTTGACAATCAAACCTGGTGGTTTGGGGTGGGATAAGGGAGCCCTACACTACAGCAAAATGATTTAAAGCTAAGGCACCATTCTACAAAGATAGATCATATGGAAGGGAGGGAGGGGGGGAGGGCTCCTCTGTGCATTTCACACACCTCAACCAATACAAGGAAGCAGCAGGGACTGGATGACACATTGACAGCTCCTACACTACACTTTCTGGGACTTTAAACAAGCAGTACAAGAGAACCATTTGGAGCAGGGATGTAAGGTAAGGATTTTTAAACACTACACAGTGGGGCCAGTGGTGGGTTAAATTTTAGGTTTGGGGGTGGACATGCCCTTTAATTTGATTAAATGATACACCGTAAAAAGGGTTAGTGGCAAGTTGTGGCTTTTAAAGTAAATTTAGCTTTTATTGCTTCAATCTTGCTGGCTTCCTCCTCCTGGATAATGGCATCTGGAGCTCCGCCTCGACGAAATCTCCTGGCTCCTCCTGCTTTCTGGGGCCCCAAATGTAAGTTGTGGTTGCATCACGCACGCGCGGCCTCATGTGTGCACATGTGCGTGACATCATCGTGCCACGACCAAACATTGCGTGGCTCTATTATGTGTGGTGCGACCACAACTTACTTTTGGGGCCCAAGGAAGCAGGAGGAGCCAGGAGATATCATTGGGGCGGAGCTCCAGATGCCATTATCCAGGAGGAGGAAGCCAGCAAGATTGAAGCAATAAAGGTAAGCTCTGGGGGGATAGAAGACATTTTTTCTTGCCAACTTTAATTTTAAAGCCACAGCTTGCCACTAACCTAAAGTTTTTTCTACGGTGTACATATTATTTAATTCACTGTTAGAAAAAGTAGATTGCATAGAAATTTATAGAGAAGGCAGTCAGCCCAGTGGCGTAACTAGATATCACTGGCCTTCCCTCCCATCAAAACTATCATGGGGCCCCTACCAGTGCTTTATTCGCAGTGGTTTTCTGTTAGAAGGCTATATCTGTCTTAGGAAAAATAAATAAGCTCCTGGCCCCACCTGCAGTGGCTCCCCTGGTCCCTGGTAGTTATGCCCTGAGTCAGCCATTCTGTACACTTTGCTAGACAGGTGATTTCCTTGTTGGCACATACATGTCATATAATTATTATATTGTGTCGCATAAATCAGTTGTCCCATAATACATTTAAAAACCCATAATTCAGTTTTGTTCGGACTATTCTTTATCCATTATTGTGGGAAAACGTAAAACTAAATTTGAGTTTTTATATTGTTTTATTAGGTTACTTAGTGGTAAAGAAGAGAAGACAGTGGGTCCAGCCAATGTGTTACCAGCGCTTTTCCAAAGGTCAGTTCCATTTGTTGTATGGAAAACTAAGGAAGAACCCAGAAAAATTCTTTGGTTATGTTCGAATGTCCATTTCAACTTTCGATGAGCTTCTAAAGCTTGTACATCCGCATCTTCATCGGATGGATACAAACATGCGCCAGGCTATATCCCCAGCAGAACGTCTGGTTGTGACGTTACGGTAAGTAGGTCTATTGTTCTTTGCCCCACTATACTATAAAAATGAATGTTTTCAGTATGTTTTTTTCTTGATTCTCCATCCTGGCCGTATTTCCTTTCACAAAATCTATTCCGATGAAGTGGAACTTTCTGTACCAAGACATTTTATGTTGATCCTTTTAAAGGGAATCTAAAATGAAAAATAGACTTTCCCTTATCTATATCTGTAAAAAAAAATACATGTATGCAGCACTTTCTCTGTGGTATGTTTGTTGTTGCATCTTTTCAATCCAGTATTTGTTTGCTTAGGCTCAGTATTCCCTTTCCCTGACTAACTGTGAGGGCAAGCATGCTCAGTAATCACTATGAGGCAGCACTAGGAGAGGACATTTCCCACCCTGCAATTCACACTGTGACCATTCAAGTTACAGCAAAACTGCACTCGGCAGAAAAGTTTATGATAATAAGGAACGTGATTGACAACTGAAATGTAAGATTGTTCAGAAAAAAAAATTGTACGGTGATAATTGGAAGAAATTATAGTTTCTAGTAAGTGCAAAAGAGGGGTACAAAGTAGCTGATTGGAGATGCTCTATCTCCCTACAGCTGGGACTTTAAAACAGAGGTGGGGACAGACACCGGGAGCTTTGTGTACTAAACTTTATATTGCTGTAATTCTGTAAATAAATCAATAAGAAAGCAAAGTGATGCTTCATTGATATCAACAATTTGCTGTAAGTCAAGCAATCAGTTACTGTATAATTCTTCTTTGAATGTGTTTTTATTAACTTAAAGGATAACTAAACTTAAAGGGCATGTCCACCCCCCAACTAAAATGTGCCCTACTGTGTTGGTGTTCTCTTCTGCACCTTATAGTTGTTCTGCAGAGTCTGATAAAAGTCCAGAAAGTGAAGAGTAGGAGCCTCTCTGTGTGTAATCCATATCAGCTGCTTCCTGCTCCTCTGAGAGGATTCTCGCATGCATTTTGGTTAACTAAGCATATGGTGCATTAACAATTAAATAAGGTTGATATCAATAAAGCTCCTGGACCGGATAAAATACATCCTCTGGTCCAGGCCATTGTTTCCTTTTTTTGCAGGTTTCCTCAAAGTGCTTGTTTTAGGAATGCTCCCCATGAGATCACGGTTCAACCCCCCCCTCCCCACCACTTAATTAACTTTAGTATAGTATGTTCATTCAACACCTTCAAATCACTTGCTCTTGCATGCCATGTGACTTGTTCAAATACTGGTTCAAATTTGCATTATTTATCTGGATTAAATCCTGATCATACTTGCTCTTCTGTAATGAAAACCAAGGGAATGAGAAAGTGTCATTGTGATGGGGTGAGATTCTCTCCCGATCCTCATCTGCACCGAATTTCAAATTTTCATTTCTGGCATCCAGGGTTCTTAAAGTTTAGGGTTTTAATATAACTTTCTAAAGGAAGTCATTAACTGTCCGGATGATTGCCTCTCTGGTATATGGAATATGCAAGTTATTAAACCAATTTAGTTTTGGGTATCTGCGTATCAGGTATATGCACTGATATCACACACGGCTTTTCAACCTAACCAACTACATCTTGCTACATATTCAGTGCATTATATTCTTCTTGTTCTTGTGTGACTTTCCATGCATTTTATTTCTGCTTTAGGACAGGGTCTGGTGTAAATGGATAAACTAGCTGTAAAGCAATGCATAGTGTGTTCAATGCAATCTAAGAAACGGAAATACAGTACTGTACCCACAGCCGCATTACCGACAAGGCAACCTAGGCAGATGACTAGGGCCTGACTAGAGGCCCAGATGCCAGCAGAAATAAAACCAGTAGCACACACTTTAATGGCTAGGCCCCACTATGCACGTTTCTGTCCGTTTGCTTTTTCCGATCTGCAATGACTTTGTTAGTTTTAATGTAAATCTCAGTAACCAGTTATTACTATGTGCATTGCATTTTATCAATTGCATGGGTGCATGACTTTTGGTCCATTTTTGTCCATTCTTGTCCGCTTTGCAATTCAGTTAAAATGTATTGTAAGGCAGAATAAAGCACAGACAAGCAGACACAAATGCACTACTAATGTGTTTTACCCACTGTAGTAAATAGAAAACGTGGACACAAAAACGGACACATGCAAACGCTCTTGGTTTTTCATTCTGATTCAGTGGGACCTTGGCCTTATACATGGGATCTTAAGGTTCTTGAAACTATTTCTAACACCCCTGATTCTCTCCTTGTATTGTGAGACCATAGCTGTTTTCACAATCCCTGTAGCTGACAGCCTCTGCCTCCCCTCCACCTCACTTAAATGTGAAGGGGAAGTAAAGACAGGCTGCGTGTATCCAGGCCAGCTAATAAAGTACCTGGACTGAAAAGGGGTGGGAGGTTGGAAGAAGGAGGAAACAAAACCATAAATCTACAGGCATTCCAGTGCTATAGAGTATTTATGTTTTTTTTATTACCTGCCCCATGGAATGTTGAACCCTGCTAGTTGAAAGAGTTTTTCTTTAACACAATATTTAAGTGTGCAGTTAACTTTTTCATGGCAGTTATGTATTATAATACTCACCCACATATAAAAGCATACCTCTGTCTACCCCTCTTCTCTATTTTCTGCAAATATGAACCAGTTGTAGAGATGGTAGGGACTTGGAGACTGTTGGGCATGCAGCATTCAGCTATAGAAATTACTGGGCATCAGCTCTTGTAAGAGCGGGAGGTAGAGTAGTCAGTCCTTCCTCCCAGCAAGTTCCTTAAACAGCTGCAGATTATTTGTATTGCCGCTTTTAGAGGAATAACTAGGAAATGCACCGATCGTCGACACAAAGTGGTCAATTCTTTTAGAATGTGGCTATTTGTTACCCACATAGCAGTGTATTTCAGCCTGTGATCACCATTTTTTGTTCAAATCACGTGTGTTAAATCGTGCAAATGGAACAGGAATAAAAGGGCACGGTAAAACTGCGCAGAAAAACACCTGCAAATGTGTGTGTTTTATCTGTGCAGTTTAGCATGGCCTAAACCATGTTAATTTATGCAGGAACTATAGAACTGTACCAAGGGTTGTAAAAAAAAGCAATTAAGTTAACTAAAATAAATAATGAAGTTAGGATAGCCGAACAAAGCAAGACTAACCTTAACATTTTTTTAAAGTATATCAACTGTAGGAAGATGAGGACTAAAAATGTGGGGACATTAATTAATGGGGATAAGTTAGTTACAAAGGATGGCGATAAAGCAAATGTCTCAAACACATTTTTATTCCTCTGTATACACTATTGAAGATCCAAGTACAGATAGCATAGTGTATAGTAGCAATAATGGTATAAAAGATGCAATTGCATTTTGGTTAACTGAGGATATGGTGCACAGGGGAGGACTGGGACCTTTTGGCCTGGGGGGCAAATACAGCCAAGTGGCCCTTTCACGGTAGATTGCAACATTTTTGACAATGCCCACTTTGCTAAGGTTTTTGTTTAAGTTACGCCCATTTTTAAAACCACTGTTCCCATTTTACATTGTTGCCTGCAACATTTTCAAGTGTATGATGTAAAGGACAATATAGTCCTAAAATCTCCCTCCTCCCCATTACAAGTACCCAGGGTGAGATCCTGAGTCACTAAGTCCTCACTCCTGGGTACACTTTCTAAGTCAAGTTATTTTTACCCAAAGTTTCCTTTGTTCCTAATGAACTGGAGGGTTGACTAACACTGGCTAATGAACTGGAGGGCTGACTAACACTGGCTAATGAACTGGAGGGCTGACTAACACTGGCTAATGAACTGGAGGGCTGACTAACACTGGCTAATGAACTGGAGGGTTGACTAACACTGGCTAATGAACTGGAGGGCTGACTAACACTGCTAATGAATTGGGCTTACTGGCAAATGATCTGAAAGATGAGTATGAGTTTCCTGTTCCTTGCCCATGTTAGAGCTAGAGGTGTGCACTGTGCTTTTTAAGCACATAACTTACTAATAGCTTCTGTGGCAGCCCAAATATTTAATTGGAGACCAGCCCAGGGGGCATTTGCCCCTCAGCCAATCCTTTACCTGATGGTGCAGAAAAAAATAAATAAGGTTAATATCAATAATGCTCCTGGACCAGATAAAATACATCCTCTGGTCCTTAGGGAGTTAAGTTTTATCCAGGCCACTGTTTTCTTATTTTCGCAAGTTCCCTCATACCCATAAGTGTGCCTCTGGATTGGAAAAAGCTGATGGAATTACAGGGATGTAAGTTTAAAGACAGTCAGTGAGAAACAGGGGTTGTTTTCTTTCATACGTGCGATCAGCTGTTTAGCGATTGGGGTCTTGTGCAGGCCCTACAGCTGTCCGGGCTCCCGGCGGGGGCGGTAGTTACGCCACTGGCAGAAAAGAGATCGATATTGGAACATATTCTAGAGTATGTTTCAAGGACTGACATTATAAGGAGTAACCAGCATGGATTTAGGAGGAATAGATCTTGTCAACCTAACTTGCTTGGCTTTTATGAGGAAGTAAGTAGATATTTAGACTCTGGCATAGCAGTAGATGTAGTTTACTTGTATTTTGCAAAGGCTTTTGATACAGTCCCCCATAGGCAACTAATGTATAAGCTACGGTCTGTTGGTCTGGGGAGGCACATTTGTACATGGATAGAAAATTGGTTAATGAATAGGATGCAGAGAGTAGTTGTTAATGGGGCTTCATCATTATGGACTAAAGTGCTAAGTGGGGTGCCACAGGGTTCTGTGTTGGGGCCGCTTCTATTTAATCTATTTATTAATGATTTGGAAGTGGGTATTGTCAGCAAGGTTTCTGTGTTTGCTGACGATACAAAACTTTGTCGACCATTAAAAACTTCAGAGGATGTGCAATCATTGCAAGGGGATCTAGATAGATTATCACATTGGGCTAGATGAGATTCAATGTTGATAAATGTAAGGTGATGCATTTTGGACTTAAACATCCTTGTGCTACTTATGCTATTAATGACTCTGTGTTAAAGGACCCCAACAAAAAATTCTCTGTTAGCAGAAGACCACCCAAAACCTACACTTCGCTAGGTTTATAGTGTTGAAATCGGCATCTGTACATACTTACCAGCCCTTGTTCCCTTGCTGCCTTCTGCTTGTCTCACAGGCTTTTTCCATGCACGGAAGCAAGCAGAAGGGGCCGGGCTCACAACCGCAACCGTGATTGGCTGAGATGCAGTGTCTTGGTCAATCACTGTCACGTCTGCCTGTCCGTCAGTGTTGCCAAAGTAAATTAATGGTTTGTATGAACAAGTATTACGTATTAAGTTTTATTTCTCCTTTTGGTTTGTTTTTCAGGTTTCTTGCTACCGGAAGCACATTTGCAGCATTGCACTATCAGTTCCTAATTGGAAGGGCCACTATTGGCATGATCGTTCGGGAAACGTGCAAAACTATTTGGAATGTCCTTAAGGATCTCGTAATTCCAGAGCCAAACACTGAGAGGTGGATTAGGATTGCTGAAGATTTTTATAAAAAGACCAATTTTCCCAACTGCATAGGAGCTTTAGATGGCAAGCACATACGTGTGACCAGACCCCCTAATACGGTCTCTAAAACCAACTCTAAGATTTTTTATACTGTTTTGCTGGCGCTTGTTGACAGCAATTACTGTTTCACGTATATTGACGTTGGGGCATATGGCACTAATGGAGATTCAAGTGGTTTTACTAAATCCAATCTTGGAAAAATGCTAAATGAAGGTAAACTCAATATTCCTCCTAATAAACCCCTCCCCGGAACGCCAGGACCAGCCCTTCCATATGTTATAGTTGCAGATGAGGCTTTCGGTATCTCAACAAATGTAATGAGACCTTATCCAATCAGAAATCTGACTGTTACCAAGCGAGCGTTCAATTACAGGTTAACCAGGGCAAGGAGAATGGTGGAATGCGCATTTGCAATACTGGCAAATAAATGGAGGGTCTTTCATTCTGCTATTCAACTGAACACCACCTTTGTAGATGACATTATTAAATGTGCCTGTGTGCTGCATAACCTGGTTCTATTGAGAGATGGGGTGGTGTTTGAGGATTCCATATTAGATCCTTTGCCAGGTGTACCATGGAATGTTGTTAGGGGTCCAACTAGTGGCATGAGTGTCAGGGATGCATATTCCCAGTATTTTACTTCTGCTCAAGGAGAGGTCCCATGGCAGTATGAGAATGTCTGAGGAAAAACAATGATTCTTTTTTATTTCTCTATTTTTTTTATTTTTCTGTAAGCACATTTTAAGTGCTTATTAAGTTTGTATGAGATGTTCTCATAGTGACCTGGCAAAAAAAAGTGATGAATAAAAGGATAAACCCTGTCACAAGTTTTCCTCTTATTCAGGTTAATTCGGCCATTGTTGATTGTGATGTCATGCAGCAGAATGATGTCATTTATATGAGATGATCCTCATAGTTATAATGTTCTACGTCTACATCTAACTACTACTAGTAGTGTGACACTATTGAATTATAGGGAAGAAGGCTGTGCCTGGAAAATGTAAATTATATGAAGATTTCTTCATTTATAAATAGTTCTCTTTCCTTTCTTCATTTTTAACTGAATACAGAGCAAAAGAACTCTATCAGTGTTTGGGATGATCGATCATAAGCAGATTTTTCTAAATTGTCTTAAGGTTCGTAAACGTGCGACCGCGGGTGTCATCCCATGATGCACGTTGTGTATGAACGCCCATTTCGGTCGATAATTGTGCTGTGTATGGGCACTTTATCGAGCAAAACGCCCGGTCGTTCTTAGATCCCACCATTCGGGCAACGATCCCCGACTGAACGGCCGTTTCGGACAATAAATTGCCCATACAAGGCACGATTATCGGGCAAAACGGCCATTCATACACGCCAGGGGGTCGGCACCCACGATCGCACGCGTGTATGAACCTTTAGAGGGAGGTAGGAGGATTTCCAAGGATTGTAATGTTCTAAATCTGCAGTGTGTAATGTGTGTATATATCTGTATAGAGAAAATGTTGCAATTTAAGTTTTTTTTTTCTTTAAATAAAAAAATGAAATCCTGTTTTCTGGTCCGTTTCATATAAGGGCTAATTCACCAACTTAGAGGGAGTGCAATACATTGAAGACACAGTTCAGCTCATTCTTTGGGCCATATTTACCAACACGCGGTATGGGAAATTTCCGGTATCGCAGGTTATCGAAAAAGTGGGATCATGGTCGTACATGTATGGGCAAACTACAGCAATGGTATTGTATGGGCAATAATTACAATCATAACTGAACAATCACTGTTGTAAAGTTTTCACTTATTAAGGCATGGGATCTCTCTTTCATGATACCGTGTCCTTAAAGGGCAAATCCAGCCCCAAAATGAAAACTTACATACAGGTAAATCACCCCCCAAAACCCTTAACTGTAATAGTTTGAAATCTGAAATATATAAGTCTAACCTGAAATCCTGCACAATGTCCTGTTGCCCTGTTTCTGCTTCCTGGTTCTTCCAGTTAGTAACTGTTATGGATTTGACAGTTGACATCACAGCCAATGTCTGAATGTTAATCCCATGTCTGCCTCTTCTGAGCATGCTCAGGCTCAGTACAGGCACCGTACAGGTTTCTAAATGGCTCAATTTCCATGAGGCATCCAGAAGCATAGCAGGCATACAGTAATGAATTCATAGGACAAAGTATGATATATCAACAAATTTTAAAGAGGCCATTCTTTCTAAAAGATGTTCTTATGAGGTTGGAGTTGCCCTTTAAATATCGCCCTTTGTCCCTTACCCACAAAGTTAATATATGCATCCAGCTACATTTTCTAGTGAGGAGCAGAGAGACAAAATGGGACTGTGTACTGAGGGGGGATACATAAATGTTCCCATTCTGTGAGGGACGGGAACATTGGATTGATGTCGAACTTGATGACTTTCCAATAACCACGACTCAGCTACAAAATACACACATGGACATATTCTTACCTTAAAGACATTCTCACCTCAAACTTGTATTAAATTCAAAGAGAATTTAAGGTACATAAAAACCTTAGACGTTGGCCCCACTGAGATGAGAATTCTAATGGATGGCAATGTAGCCGCCCCACTACCTGCATTGCGATTCTGTCTGAAATAACACCGCATGCATTGCCATGGTCATTGTAAGCACATGGTAAAAAAATACGCACACACTTAAAGAAAATGCATTGCAAAAATTGCAGTGCATTGTGTTTTTCGGTGGTGCCTCAGCCTTATTGGTTACTTATTGTACACACCCACTATTGATGACCAATTAGGCTTGTGGATTGTGTGCTGACGCCTAATACACAGATTTCATTCATTCATTTCTCAAGGGAGAGGGGAGGCTTACCTGTAGGTGACACTATATACACTGCATCTTTTGTGCAATTTATTCATATAATCCTTTAATAACTAATAGGTTAATACATTCAGGGCTAGGCCCCACATATGCGTTTTTTGCGCAGTTGCGTGCGTGATTTAGTGCCTTTTAGTGGGGCCATGCCCTAAAGGGACGCTTTCCCAGCATTTTGCAACCAAGGCATGCTGGGAGTTGTTGTTTCCAGATATCTTGAGTGCCAAGTTTTGACATCAGGGTTCACTGGGCTCCTGTGTTTGATCAATAGGACACTAACCCTGTCACCAGCATGGTTCCATGTTTAGAGTAGCAATACCAATGAACCGCAATACAAGGACCCGCCATTAGAACAGTGTTGGTCCAGCATAAGGTCAAAATGTTTATAGGTAAATGTTTACAGGGTAAACCTTTTGAAATAAAAAATAACAAAAGTGGTATAAAGGTGAGACCTTTATTGGCTAACTAAGATCATAGCAAGCTTTCAGGTGTTAAAGTCATATAAAGGGGTCTGCAAGGGACAAACAGATAAGGTACACGATACAAAGTGGCTGATATAAATAGTGGTAAGTTACTGAAGTGTGAAGTAAAAGGAATTCCATGTGATTAACTGACACAATGTCTATAGATGTTTGTATTTCTGGCTTAAAGGGCATGTCAACCCCCAAAACTAGAATTTAACCCACTCCTGGCCCCACTGTGTAGTGTAATAAAACCCTTACCTTACATGCCTGCATTAAATGGTTCTCCTGCAATGTCCCTCCAAAGTCCAAAAAAGTGACCACCAGGAGCCTGGCCAAGTCCTATTCTGTCTCTGCCTCCTGTCTCTCCTCCAGGAGAATTTGCACATGCTCAGTGCAGCCCCTCCCTCTTTCTCCCTCTCCCTCCTGTTTTGCTCTCCCTCCCCCCTGTGTAAAACCCCTTCGCTGTAGTGTAGGGCTCCCAACCCCAACTGCTTTAGTCATTTCTCTAAAAACTCTCCCGATCCATACTTACTTTGCCTCTCTCCTCCAATGTTCTGTACATCCGGAAGCTGCGCTAGTGATTGGCTGCCTCTCAGCCGATCATGGACACAGCTACCGGTCCGGCCCCCTGCTTGCAGTTTTTATGCAAGCAGAGGGCCGTGACAGAACGTCGGAGGAGAGAGACAAAGTAAGTAGTGATCGGGGGAGTTTTTAGAGAAATTACTATGGGGGTGGGGGAGGGAGCCCTACACTACAGCAAAAATGTATAAATGGGGTGGACATGCCCTTTAATACAGTGCACTAGATGCCCAACAGGAGGGCTGTATATAGGAGGGACTGGCCAAAGCCTGAGAAAGAGGAATACACACCACCGCTTTACAAACAAAAAAAAAACTGGACACACCAGTACGGAACCATTTTAACCACCCTCACCACTCCATTAACCATTGAAAGCCTCAAACACACGTTGGATAATTTTCGTATGATGTAGCCGACAAACGTTTACATTCGCAAACATTCCTGCGATTTCCTATGCGCATGCAATTGCGCGTCCATTCACGTTTTGCGTTCAAGCATTTTCTCTTTAATAGCAAAAACGCATGTGCAAATGCGAAACAACGCATGCGAACGCAGAGTGCTTGCGATAACGCTTGCGATTTTGTGCGTTGTAGTGTTTCCTAAGAACTGCCTGACCAAGCCAGACATACAAGCATCTGTAGCACTCTACCAGTTAATCATATGGAATTCCTTTCACACTTCAGTAACTTACCACTATTTATATCAGCCACTTTGATCCACAGTATCTTGTACCTTATCTGTTTGTCCCTTGCAGACCCCTTTATATGACTTTAACACCTCCCACACTGATATTCCTTTTCTCTGGTTATTTGATCTATGAGCTGAATGTTATATATATATCAGCGAGCACCACAGCTTCATTGTAATCAGCTTGAAAAAGGAACTAGAATGTTCTGAAAGCTTGCTATGATTATCTTAGCCAAAAAGGGCACGGCCACACTGGGCCGGAAACGCGATTACGCTGCAATTTTTGATTAGAGATACGAAATTGCATACGATTGCGCTTTATATATTTCTATTCAAGGTGATCACATGCAATTGCGTATCGGAAACGCGCCTGTGTGCTTGCCCCCTTTATCTAAATTACCCTTTACTTACCACTTTACCATACTGCAGGATTAATGCCCCCACTGATGCAACGCCAAGTTGGACCAGATTGGTTTCTTATGGGTACCAGATACTCGCCCCTCTTCCGATTACCCATATACGCAGGAATTTTATGCCCAGTACCAACGGGTAATCTTACCAGCATTTTATGACCAGCGCCTCTACTGGGCGTAGGAATTTTATCGCACACAGCTACCCAGACTGCCCCTCTTCATTACCCCATTAACTCTACGCAGGATTTAATCCCCAGTAACCCAGACTGTCCCTCTTTATACCCCATACTGTAAAATTAAAAAGCCCAAGCCCACAGTAACCCAGATTCCCTCTTTATTACCATTATATACTGTAAATTAAATGCACCCAGGGTAACCATTAGGACTGCCACTTAGTTTACACCCACATACTGCCGGATTAAAATATGACCAATCCAGATACTAAGTACTGCAGGAATTAAATTCCCCAGTACCACACGAACTTCCCCCACTACCCGTTTACTACCCCAACTCGCGGAGGATTTAATACCCCTACCCAGACTCTGCCCCCTCTTTACGATCCCCATACTGACGATTTATATGCCCCAGTACCACAAGCGGATATCCACAAGGCACCCTAGGACACCTGCCTGGGGCCCAGGAAACTTATGCGGGCCAGCTTCAGTAACCCGTAAGAAATATCATAGTTATATCAAAATATAGCAAAAAGGGGGCCCTAAATTGAATGCCTATTTGGCCCCCATTGATCTGTAATCCATCCTGGCCCAGTGACCCAGACTTGGCGCCTCTCTCTTCACTGTGATACAGTCTCTGAACAGACTCAGGAGAGCAAAGAAGATATGTGACAGCAGAGAAGACGAACCATAACCATACCTATTGTGCAAGACCAAACTCCTTCGCGTGGTATGCATTGTATACTGGAAGTTACTCAGAGTACTTGATTTGCGAAGGGGTCGACTGTAACCTTTATCTGGCAATCGCCCTTTGAAAGTAAATCGACATTTGTTGGTGGTCACTTTTCCTCAACCAGACTATATCGGTTACCTACACAAAGACATTCGCGCGTTTATAGAGTATTCTGGGCTAACACCTTGGTAAATAAAAAATAACAAACGTGGTCTATAAGGTGATCACTTAAGGGTAAAGGGCCACACTTGGCACGATTTTCTTTTCGCATTGTTTGATCCAATTTTTACATTATTAATACTGGTAAGAAAATAAAAAGCAAATTGCATGTGCGTTTGTATACGCAATGTTGGCATGTGATCACCTTCGAATAGAAAATTATAAATATATAAAGCGCAATCGCCGTGCATAGTTCGTATCTCTACTCATAAAATTGTCAGCGCTACACCTAGTCGTATTGCCGGCCCAGGTGTGGCGTGTCCCTCTTTTGCAGATTATATCAGTGAGCACAGCTTGTCAGTCATACATCTACTAGTTCTCTTTTTCAAGACTGATTACAGAACGCATGTGGTAGCTCGCAAATGGACCTAATACTATAAACATTCAGCATCGATAGATCAAAAACCAGAGAAAAGTGAAGTCACTGAGGTCGATTAATTGTCATGTAGTGGCGAGGTGTGACTGATAATACAAACATACTGTCCATCATAAGTGGGTCTGAAGGAATAAATGTAAGGTATAAGTTGATGCAAGTGGCTGATAAAAAGGAAGTGATCATGTGAGGATCCAATGTACCGAGGTAGTCTACTATCAGATGCTGCGTATGTCTGGCTTCGGTCAAGGCAGCTTCTTAGCAACATACAACAAACGCACAGAAACGTCCATAGCGTGTATATGTCACATCCTCTACGCTTTCCGACCCTATCGCGTATGTTATCGCGCTTTGCACATAGGATTTTTGCTATGTCTTAAAGAGAAAATGCTTGAACGCAAAACGTGAATGGACGCGCAATTGCATGCGCATAGGAAATCGCAGGAATGTTTGCGAAGTAAACGTTTGTGCGGCTAATCATACGAAAATTATCCAACGTGTTTTGAGGCTTTCAATGGTTAATGGAGTGGTGAGGGTGGTTAAAATGGTTCCGTTACTGGTGTGTTCCAGTTTTTTTTTTGTTTGTAAAGCGGGTTGGTGTGTATTCCTCTTCTCTCAGGCTTTGGCCAGTCCCTCCTATATACAGCCCTCCTGTTGGCATCTAGTGCACTGTATTAAAGGCATGTCCACCCCATTTATCATTTTTGCTGGTAGTGGTAGGACTCCCTCCCCCACCCCACATAGTAATTTTCTCTAAAAACTCCCCCGATCACTACTTACTTTGTCTCTCTCCTCCGACGTTCTGTCACGGCCCTCTTCTTGCATAAAACCTGCAAGCAGGGGGCCGGACGGTATCGTGTCCATGATCGGCTGAGAGCAGCCAATCACTAGCGCAGCGCCTTCCGGTATGAACAGAACTTGGAGGAGAGAGGCAAAGTAAGTATGGATCGGGAGAGTTTTTAAGGAAATGACCTAACAGTTGGGGTTGGGAGCCCTACACTACAGCGAAGGGGTTTTACACAGGGGGGAGGGAAGACAAAACAGGAAAGGGAGAAGGGAGAAAGAGGGAAAGGCTGCACTGAAGTTGCAAATTCTCCTGGAGGAGAGACAGGAGGCAGAGACAGAATAGGACTTGGCCAGGCTCCTGGTGGTCACTTTTTTGGACTTGGAGGGACATTGCAGGAGAACCATTTATGCAGGCATGAAGGTAGAGGTTTTATCACTACACAGTGGGGCCAGGAGTGGGTTAAATTCTAGTTTTGGGGGTTGACATGCCCTTTAAGCCAGAAATACAAACATCTATAGCATTGTGTCAGTTAATCACATGGAATTCCTTTTTCACTTCACTTCAGTAACTTACCACTATTTATATCAGCCCTTTGTATCTTGTACCTTATCTGTTTGTCCCTTGCAGACCCCTTTATATGCACTTAACACCTGGACAATTGCTATGATTCTTAGTTAAGCCAATAAAGGTCTCTTTATACCACTTTTGGTTATTTTTTATTTCAAAGGTTTACCCTGTAAAACTTACCTATAAACATTTTGACCTTATCTGACCAACACTGTTCTAATGGCGGGGCATTGTATTGAGCGTTCATTGGAATTGCTACTCTAAACATGGAAACCATGCTGGTGACAGGTTGTGTCCTATTGATCACACAGGAGCCCAGTGAACCCTGATGTCAAAACTTGGCACTCAAGATCTTGGAAACAACAACCTCCCAGCATGCCTTGGTTGCAAAATGCTGGGGAAAGCGTCCCTTTAGGGCATGGCCCCACTAAAAGCACTAAATCAACGCAACTGCGCAAAAAACGCATATGTGGGCCTCCCTGAATGTATTACTCTTAGTTATTAAAGGATTAATGAATAAATTGCACAAAAGATGCAGTGTATATAGTGTCACCTAGAGGTAAGCCTCCCCTCTCCCTTGAGAAATGAATGAATGAAATCTGTGTATTAGGCGTCAGCACACAATCCACAAGCCTAATTGGTCATCAATAGTGGGTGTGTACAATAAGTAACCAATAAGGCTGAGGCACCACCGAAAACACACAATGCACTGCAATTTTTGCAATGCATTTTCTTTAAGTGTGTGCGTATTTTTTTTACCATGTGCTTACAATGACCATGGCAATGCATGCGGTGTTATTTCAGACAGAATCGCAATGCAGTAGTGTGGGGGCGGCACATTGCCATCCATTAGAATTCTCATCCAGTGGGGCCAACGTCTAAGGTTTTTATGTACCTTAAATTCTCTTTGAATTTAATACAAGTTTGAGGTGAGAATGTCTTAAGGTAAGAATATGTCGATGTGTGTATTTTGTACTGTGAGTCGTGTTTATTGGAAAAGTCATCAAGTTCGACATCAATCCAATGTTTCAGTCCCCACAGAATGGGAACATTTATATGTACCCCTCAGTACACAGTCCCATTTTGTTCTCTTGCTCCTCACTAGAAAATGTAGCTGGGATGCATATATTAACTTTGTGGGTAAGGGACAAAGGGCCGATATTTAAAAAGGGCACACTCCACCCTCATAAGAACATCTTTTGAGAAAGAATGGCCTCTTTAAATTTTTTGATAATCATAGTTTGTCCTATGAATTCATTACTGTATGTCTGCTATGCTTCTGGATTGCCTCATGGAAAACTGACTAGCAATTTTAGAGAAACTCTGCACTGAGCCTGGCATGCTCAGAAGAGGCAGACATGGGATTAACATTCATACATTGGCTGTGATGTCAACTGTCAAATCCAAACAGTTACTAACTGGAAAGAACCAGGAAGCAGAAACAGGGGCAACAGGACATTGTGCAGGATTTCAGGTTAGATACATATTTCAGATTTCAAACTATTACAGTTAAGGGTTTTGGGGGGGTGATTTACCTGTATGTAAGTTTTTCATTTTGGGGCTGGATTTGCCTTTAAGGACACGGTATCATGAAAGAGAGCGATCCCATGCCTAATAAGTGAAAACTTTACAACAGTGATTGTCAGTTATGATTGTAATTATTGCCCATACAATACCATGCTGTAGTTTGCCCATACATGTACGACCATGATCCCTTTTCGATAACCTCGCGATAACCGGAAATTTCCCATACCGTGCTGTTGGTAAATATGGCCCAAAGAATGAGCTGAAAGTGTGTCTTCAATGTATGCACTCCCTCTAAGTTGGTGAATTAGCCCTTATATGAAACGGACCAGAAAACAGGATTTCATTTTTTTATTAAAGAAAAAAAAAACTTAAATTGCAACATTTTTCTCTATACAGATATATACACCCATTACACACTGCAGATTTAGAACATTACAATCCTTGGAAATCTCCTACCTCCTCTAAAGGTTCATACACGCGTGCGATCGTGGGTGCCGACCCCCTGGCGTGTATGAATGGCCGTTTTGCCCGATAATCGTTGCCTTGTATGGGCAATTTATTGTCCGAAACGGCCGTTCAGTCGGGGATCGTTGCCCGAATGGTGGGGATCTAAACGACGACCGGAGCGTTTTGCTGCGATAAAGTGCCCATACACAGCACAATTATCGCCGAATGGGCGTTCATACACAACGGGCATCATGGATGACACCCCGGTCGCGAGTTTACGAACCTTAAGACAATTTAGAAAAATCTGCTTATGATCGATCATCCCAACACTGATAGAGTTCTTTTGCTCTGTATTCAGTTAAAAATGAAGAGAAGGGAGATAACTATTTATAAATGAAGAAATCTTCATATAATTTACATTTTCCAGGCACAGCCTTACTTCCCTATATTCAATAGGTCACACTACTAGTAGTAGTTAGATGTAGCGTGTAGAACATTATAACTATGAGATCATCTCATCTAAATGACATCATTCTGCTTGCATGACATCACAATCAACATGGCTATTACCTGAATAAGAAGGAAAACTTGTGACAGGGTTTTATCCTTTTATTCATTACTTTTTGTTGCCAGGTCCTATGAGAACAATCTCATACAAAACTTAATAAGCCATAAAATGTGCTTACAGAAAAATAAAAAAATAGAGAAATAAAAAGAATCATTGTTTTCCCTCAGACATTCTCATACTGCCATGGGACCTCTCCGTGAGCAGAAAGTAAAATACTGGGAATATGCATCCCTGACACTCATGCCACTAGTTGGACCCCTAACACACATTCCATGGTACAACTCGGCAGGATCTATGGAATCCTCAACCACCACCCCATCTTCTCATAGAACCAGGTTATGCAGCACACAGGCACATTTAATAATGTCATCTACAAGGTGGTGTTCAGTTGAATAGCCAAATGAAAGACCCTCCATTTATTTGCCAGTATTGCAAATGCGCATCTCCACACATTCTCCTTGCCCTGGTTAACCTGTAATTGAACGCTTCGCTTGGTAACAGTCAGATTTCTGATGGATAAGGTTCTCATTACATTGTTGAGATACCGAAAGCCTCATCATGCAACTAAACATTTGGAGGGCTGGTCCGGTGCGTTCCGGGGAGGGGTTTATATTAGGAGGAATATTGAGTTTACCTTCATTTAGCTTTTTTCCAAATTGGATTTAGTAAAACACTTGAATCTCCAATTAGTGCCATATGCCACCAAGTCAATATACGTGAAACAGTAATGCTGTCAACAAGCGCCAGCAAAAACATTATAAAAAATCTTAGAGTTGGTTTTAGAGACCGTATAGGGGTCTGGTCACACGTATGTGCTTGCCATCTAAAGCTCCTATGCAGTGTGGGAAAATTGGTCTTTTATAAAAATCTTCAGCAATCCTATCCACCTCTCAGTGTTTGGCTCTGGAATTACGAGATCCTTAAGGACATTCCAAATAGTTTTGCACGTTTCCCGAACGATCATGCAATAGTGGCCCTTCCAATTAGGAACTGATAGTGCAATGCTGCAAATGTGCTTCCGGTAGCAAGAAACCTGAAAAAACAAACCAAAAGGAGAAAATAAAACTTAATACGTATACTGTTGTCATAAACAAACCATTAATTACTTTGGCAACACTGACGGACAGGCAGACGTGACAGTGATTGACCAAGACACTGCATCTCAGCCAATCACGGTTGCGGTTGTGTAGCCCGGCCCTTCTGCTTGCTCTGTGCATGGAAAAAAGCCGTGAGACAAGCAGAAGGCAGCAAGGGAAACAAAGTGCGTAAGTATGTACAGGTACGAGCCGATTTCAACACTAAAACCTAGCGAAGTGTGGTTTTGGGTGGTCTTCTGCTAACAGAGAATTTTTTGTTGGGGTCCTTTAACACACAGTCATTAATAGCATAAGTAGCACAAGGATGTTTAAGTCCAAAATGCATTCACCTTACATTATCAACATGAATCTCATCTGCCCATTAGCACCAATGTGATAATCTATCTAGATCCCCTTGCAATGATTGCACATCCTCTGAAGTTTTTAATGGTCGAAAAGTTTTGTATCGTCAGCAAACACAGAAACCTTGCTGACAATACCACACTTCCAAATCATTAATAAATAGATTAAATAGAAGCGGCCCCAACACAGAACCCTGTGGCACCCACCTTAGCACTTTAGTCCATAATGATGAAGCCCCATAACAAACTACTCTCTCTGCATCCTATTCATTAACCAATTTTCTATCCATGTACAAATGTGCCTCCCCAGACCAACAGACCGTTAGCTTAACATTAGTGCCTATGGGGACTGTATCAAAAAGCCTTTGCAAAATACAAGTAAACTACAATCTACTGCTATGCCAGAGTCTAAATATCTATTACTTTCCTCATAAAAGCCAAGCAGTTAGGTTGACAAGATCTATTCCTCCTACATGCTGGTTACTCCTTATAATGTCAGTCCTGAAACATACTCTAGAATATGTTCCAATATCGATCTCTTTTCTGCCAGTGGCGTAACAACTACCCCGCCCCCGCGGAGCCCGGCAGCTGTAGGGCCTGCACAAGACCCCAATCCTAAAAGCTGATCGCACGTATGAAAGAAAACAACCCTGTTTCTCCACTGACTGTCTTTAAACTTACATCCCTGTAATTCCATCAGCTTTTTCCAATCCAGAGGCACACTTGGGTATGAGGAACTATAGGCAATAAGAAAACAGTGGCCTGGATATACTTAACTCCCTAAGGACCAGAGGAGTATTTATCTGGTCCAGGAGCATTATTTGATATAACCTTATTTATTTTTTTCTGCACCATCAGGTAAAGATTGGCTGAGGGGCAAATGCCCCCTGGGCTGGTCTCCAATTAAATATTTGGGCTGCCACAGAAAGCTATTAGTAAGTTATGTGCTTAAAAAGCACAGTGCACCCTCTAGCTCTAACATGGCAAGGAACAGGAAACTCATACTCATCTTTCAGATCATTTCCAGTAAGCCCAATTCATAGTGTTGCACCCTCCAGTCATAGCGTTAGTCACCCTCCAGTTCATTAGCCAGTGTTAGTTCAGCCCCCAGTTCATAGCCAGTGTTAGTCAACCTCCAGTTTCATAGCCAGTGTTAGTCTACCCTCCAGTTCATTGCCAGTGTAGTCAGCCCTCCAGTTCATTAGCCAGTGTTAGTCGCCCTCCAGTTCATTAGCCGTGTTAGTCAGGTCACCAGTTCATTGCCAGTGTGTCACCCTCCAGTTCATTAGGAACAAAGGAAAATTTGGGTAAAATAACTTGAACTTAGAAAGTGTACCCAGGAGTAGGAACTTAGTGACTCAGGATCTCACCCGGTACTTGTAATGGGGAGGAGGGAGATTTTTAGGACTATATTGTCCTTACATCATACACTTGAAAATGTTGCAGGCAACATGTAAAATGGGAACAGTGGTTTAAAATGGGCGTAACTTAAACAAAAACCTTAGCAAATGGGGCATTGTCAAAAATGTTGCAATCTACCGTGAAAGGGCCACTTGGCTGTATTGCCCCCCAGGCCAAAAGGTCCCAGTCCTCCCCTTTGCACCATATCCTCAGTTAACCAAAATGCATTGCATCTTTTATACCATTATTGCTACTATACACTATGCTATCTGTACTTGGATCTTCATAGTGTATACAGAGGAATAAAAATGTGTTTGAGACATTTGCTTTATCGCCATCCTTTGTAACTAACTTATCCCAATTAATTATGTCCCCACATTTTAGCCTCATCTTCCTACATTGATTATACTTAAAAAAATGTTAAGGTTAGTCTTGCTTTGTTCGGCTATCCTAACTTCATTATTTATTTTAGTAACTTAATTGCTTTTTTTTTACAACCCTTTGGTACAGTTCTATAGTTCCTGCATAAATTAAATGGTTTAGGCCATGGCTAAACTGCACAGATAAAACACAACACATTTGCAGGTGTTTTTCTCCGCGCAGTTTTACCGTGCCCTTTTATTCCTGTTCCATTTGCACGATTTAAACACACGTGATTTGAACAAAAAATGGTGATCACAGGCTGAATACACTGCTATGTGGGTAAACAAATGCCACATTCTAAAAGAATTGACCACTTTTGGGTCGACGATCGGTTGCATTCCTAGTTATTCCTCTAAAAGCGGCAATACAATAATCTGCAGCTGTTTAAGGACTTGCTGGGGAGAAGGACTGACTACTATCTACCTCCCGCTCTTCAAGAGTCTGATGCCCAGTAATTTCTATAGCTGAATGCTGCATTCCCAACAGTCTCCAAGTCCCTACCATCTCTACAAACTGGTTCATATTTGCAGAAAATAGAGAAGAGGGGTAGACGAGGTATGCTTTTATATGTGGGTGAGTATTATAATACATAACGCCATGAAAAAGTTAATGCAACTGCACATTAAATATTGTGTTAAAGAAAACTCTTTCAACTAGCACGGGTTCAACATTCCATGGGGCAGGATAAAAAAAAACATAAATCTCATAGCACTGAATGCCTGTAGATTTATGGTTTTGTTTCCTCCTTCTTCCAACCTCCACCCCTTTCAGTCCAGGTACTTTATAGCTGGCCTGGATACACGCAGCCTGTCTTTACTTCCCTTCACATTTAAGTGAGGTGGAGGGGAGGCAGAGGCTGTCAGCTACAGGGATTGTAAAACAGCTATGGTCTCACATACAAGGAGGAGAATCAAGGGTGTTAGAATAGTTTCAAGAACCTTAAGATCCCATGTATAGGCCAGGTCCCACTGAATCAGAATAAAAACCAAGAGCGTTTGCATGTGCCGTTTTGTGTCCACGTTTTCTATTTACTACGGTGGGTAAAACACATTGTAGTGCATTTGTGTCTGCTTGTCTGTGCTTTTTCTGCCTTACTACATTTTAACTGAATTGCAAAGCGGACAAGAATGGACAAAATGGACCAAAAGTCATGCACCCATGCAATTGATAAAATGCCTGCACTAGTAATAACTGGTTACTGAGATTTACATTAAAACTAACAAAGTCATTGCAGATCGGAAAAAGCAAACGGACAGAAACGTGCATAGTGGGGCCTAGCCATAAAGTGTGTGCTACTGGTTTTATTTTCTGCTGGCATCTGGGCCTTAGTCAGACCCTAGTCATTGCCTAGGTTGCCTTGTCGTTAATGCGGCTGTGGGTACAGTACTGTATTTCCGTTTCTTAGATTGCATTGAACCCCACTATGCATTGCTTTACAGCTAGTTTATCCATTTACACCAGACCCGTCCTAAAGCAGAAATAAATGCATGAAAGTCACACAAGAACAAGAAGATAATAATGCACTGAATATGTAGCAAGATTGTTGGTTTAGGTTGAAAGACCGTGGTGTGATATTGCATATACCTGATACGCCAGATACCCAAACCTAAATTGGTTTAATAACTGCATATTCCATATACCAAGAGCAATCATCCGGACAGTTAATGACTTCCTTTAGAAAGTTATATTAAAACCCAAACTTAAGAACCCTGGATGCAGAAATGAAATTGAAATTCGGTGCAGATGGGGATCGGGGAGAAATCTCACCCCATCACAATGACACTTTCTCATTCCCTTGGTTTTCATTACAGAAGGCAAGTATGATCAGATTTAATCCAGATAAATAATGCAATTGAACCAGTATTTGAACACGTCACATGGCATGCAAGAGCAAGTGATTTGAAGGTGTGTTTGAATAAACATACTATACTAAAGTTAATTAAGTGGTGGGGAGGGGGGGGTTTGAACCGTGATCTCATGGGGAGCATTCCTAAAACAAGCACTTGAGGAAAACCTGCAAAAAAAGGAAACAATGGCCTGGACCAGAGGATGTATTTTATCCGGTCCAGGAGCTTTAATTATATCAACCTTATTTAATTTTATGCACCATATGTTAGTTACCAAAATGCATGCGAGAATCCTTCAAGGAGCAGGAAGCAGCTGAATTGGATTACACACAGAGAGGCTCCTACTCTCCATTTCTGGACTTTTGCAGACTCTGCAGAAACTATAAGTGGCAGAAGAGAACACCCACAGTTAGGCACATTTAGTTGGGGGGTGGACATGCCCTTTAAGTTTAGTTATCCTTTAAGTTAATAAAAACACATTCAAAGAAGAATTATACAGTAACTGATTGCTTGACTTACAGCAAATTGTTTATCAATGAAGCATCACTTTGCTTTCTATTGATTTATTTACAGAATTACAGCAATAAAGTTTAGTACACAAAGCCTCCGTGTCTGTCCCACCTCTGTTTTAAAGTCCCAGCTGTAGGGAGATAGAGCATCTCCAATCAGCTACTTTGTACCCCTCTTTTGCACTTACTAAACTATAATTTCTTCCAATTATCACCGTACAATTTTTTTCTAACAATCTTACATTTCAGTTGTCAATCACGTTCCTTATTATCATAAACTTTTCTGCCGGAGTGCAGTTTTGCTGTAACTTGAATGGTCACAGTGTGAATTGCAGGGTGGGAAATGTCCTCCTCTAGTGCTGCCTCATAGTGATTACTGAGCATGCTTGCCCTCACAGTTAGTCAGGGAAAGGAATCTGAGCCTAAGCACACAATACTGGATTGAAAAGATGCAACAACAACAACATACCACAGAGAAAGTGCGCATAATACATTTTTTTTTACAGATATAGATAAGGGAAGTCTATTTTCATTTTAGATTCCCTTAAAAGGATCAACATAAAAGTCTTGGTACAGAAAGTTCCACTTCATCGGAATAGATTTGTGAAAGGAAAATACGGCCAGGATGGAGAATCAGAAAAAAAAACATACTGAAACATTCATTTTTATAGTATAGTGGGGCAAAGAACACAAACCCTATACTCGTAAACGTCACACCCGACGTTCTGCGGGGATATAGCCTGGCGCATGTTTGTATCCATCCGATGAAGATGCGGATGTACAAGCTTTAGAACTCTACTCGAAAGTTGAAATGGACATTCGCACATAACCAAAGAATTTTTCTGGGTTCTTCCTTAGTTTTCCATACAACAAATGGAACTGACCTTTGGAAAAGCGCTGGTACACATTGGCTACCCACTGTCTTCTCTTTACCACTAAGTAACTAATAAAACAATATAAAAACTCAAATTTAGTTTTACGTTTTCCCACAATAATGGATAAAGAATAGTCCGAACAAACTGATAATGGGTTTTTAAAGTATTATGGGACAACTGATTTATGCGACCACATATAATAATATGACATGTATGTGCCCAACAAGGAAATCACCGGTCATAGCAGTGTACAGAATGGCTGACTCAGGGCGTAACTACCAGACCAGGGGAGCCACTGCAGGTGGGGCCAGGAGCTTATTTATTTTTCCTAAGACAGATATAGCCTTCTAACAGAAAACCACTGCGAATTAAAGCACTGGTAGGCGCCCCCATGATAGTTTTGATGGTGAGGGAAGGCCAGTGATATCTAGTTACCGCCACTGGGACTGACTGCCTTCTCTATATAATTTCTTACGCAATCTACTTTTTCTAACAGTGAATTAAATAATATGTACACCGTAGAAAAAACTTTAGGTTAGTGGCAAGCTGTGGCTTTAAAATAAAGTTGGCAAAAAAGCTCTCTCATCATCTCCCCCCAGAGCTTACCTTATTGCTTCAATCTTGCTGGCTCCTCCTCCTGGATAATGGCATCTGGAGCTCCGCCCCAATGATATCTCCTGTCTCCTCTGCTTCCTGGGCCCCAAAAGTAAGTTGTGGTCGCACCAACATAATAGAGCCACGCAATGTTTGGTCTGGCACGATGATGTCACGCACATGTGCACACATGAGGCCGCGTGGTCGCGTGATGCCACCACAACTTACTTTGGGGCCCCAGAAAGCAGGAGGAGCCAGGAGATTTCGTCGAGGCGGAGCTCCAGATGCCATTATCCAGGAGGAGGAAGCCAGCAAGATTGAACATAAAAGCTAAATTTACTTTAAAAGCCACAACTTGCCACTAACCCTTTTTACGGTGTATCATTTAATCAAATTAAGGGCATGTCCACCCCCAAACCTAAATTTACCCACCACTGGCCCCACTGTGTAGGTTTAAAAATCCTTACCTTACATCCCTGCTCCAAATGGTTCTCTTGTACTGCTTGTTTAAAGTCCAGAAGTGTGTGTAGAGCTGTCAATGTGTCATCCAGTCCCTGCTGCTTCCTTGTATTGGTTGAGGTTGTGAAATGCACAGAGAGCCCTCCCCCCCTCCCTCCCTCCATATATCTATCTTGTAGAATGGTGCCTTAGCTTAAATCATTTTGCTGTAGTGTAGGGCTCCCTTATCCCACACCCAAACCACACAGGTTTGATTGTCAAAAAAAGATCCAAACTCTACTTACCTTTGTTCCCCCGGTGTCAGCAAAGCTGTCAGCCACATCTGTGATTGGCTGCCTCTCAGCCAATCACAGACGTGGCTGCGCCGGTCCGGCCCCTGCTTGCAGTTCCAGCAAGCAGAGGGCTTGAGATCTGAGTTTTGGGGGAACAAGGCATATAAATAAAGTTCTGGTCTTATTTTGACAATCAAACCTGGCAGTTGGGGTGGGATAGGGTAACCTACTCTACAGAAAGAGATACCCTTTAAAAAGTGCACTTGGCGAAAGTGATTTCCTTTACTTGTATATGTGAAAATATATAGCCAAGTATATTGACCTATTATATATAATTATATATAATAATTATAACAATGAATTAATTATACTATTTAAACCAATGCTCGATATTACACAGACAGGTCTCCCAGGTACCTACCCCCATCAGTAATTTTACCGATGACCTGTCTAGTGGGTTCTGCTCTTCAGAATCCGACTCCACTTCCCTTACCTTCATCTGTAACATTTTGCCTCAGCCCTTGAAAACCTGTCAGCAAAGCAGAATAAATCAGATTTTTTACACACTGTAAGTAATTAAGGGGGAATCCTACATTGTTAACAGAAGCGCCTCAATCTTCTCTGTACTCAAACCCAGTGCTTAAAACACCAACCATTTCCAGCCAGGTTGTATTACCAGGGGAGGCGCCAGCGATTCTTAAGTCATGGACCTGTAGGTCAAGTTGTGTATCAGTCCACAGCCCCCCAGTTACAGTCCTCAGATCACAAATATGTACAGCACACACCCCCAAAGACAAACTCCCCACACACGTAAGCCCTCAAATAAGCTGTCTGCATGCTGTTTTCTGTCGTGCATTTAGTGCATTCCGTGTTACGTTAAGAGTTACGCATGGATATATTACAAGCACACCACGGCAGATACTGAAAGACGGTAACGCAGTTGGGGGACTTGATCAGAAGCAGGCCAAGGCAAGCAGCATTCAGCAGCCTAATTGGTGTGTGGCCAGGGGGGTGTTTAAGAAGGGTGCCTAGGCGCCAGTAACAATCGTTGCACAGGTGCTACTTATCCTAGGCCGGCCTGGGCAGTGGTTTCACTTTACACTAAATACTCTGATAATTTTAATAAGGGAATCAATGAGGGAGAGCTCCCATTAATGGCCACACATCAACTGGTGGAACAAATAACAGCTCCTGCAGCGCAGGGGCAAGGGAGGGATTACTGAAAGGGTTTCAGATGAGGATGTGAAAAGCAGAGTGCATCACCAATACTCTTAAAACCATTGTCACTCCTATATTACCTTCATTATTATTCCTCACAGCTTATATGCTGCATAAAATGTGCTCCCCGGTATTCAATCACTTTGCAAACCTCATTATAGTAATGAGTAATGAGGTATAGCTGCAGTTAGAAAGCTAAAGGAAGATCTCCTGGCAGCTGTAACCCTCCCTCCAATCACATGTGCTGCTACAGCAGATTGAATCAGACGGTCTGTAAAGGTATTTAATGTACAATAATAATATCATTCGCATGCAGGGTTTGTGACTTTGTTAAGGAGCCTAAACATGTCATCCCTATGATTAATAGCCTAGACATAAACTAAACTACTTTAGGGTATCTCCACTAGTAAAAAAAAAATTGCCATTCGTTTTATTGAGATCGGAGGTAAGGAGCTGTGTCTTACACCTCCCTTCTTCAATAAAGTCCAGGTGCCGGGAATGGAGGTAAGTATTTACCACCCGTACGTTCGCTCGCATCCTCAGCCGCGTACTCTGACAGCTCCCGACTCTGTATTCTATGTGCATTGCACTTGCGTAAAGTACTACGTCCGTCGGGACCTGTCAGAGGACAGAGGAGGAGTGCTCCTTCACCTCCCCGCTCTTCAATAACTCAACCCATATTTTAATTTTTACCAGTGAGATACCCTTTAAATGAAATTCCTATATTTATCCTGGGTTCACATCTTAAAATTAAATCAGCAAGAATCTCCATTTGTGAAATACTGGGATCTTTTCAACAAACACTCACCAGCCTCAAAAATGCATCCAATTTACACTTTGAAGAAGACAATTGATCTCCACTGTTCGGACTCTATCATGGTCCGATTTTATCTCTGACCTGGATTCCACATCTGGAGAACCTGAAACAATGAAAAGAAAAGCCCTCATATATTAGAAATGTGTGATGACTCTGCTATCATCGAGTTTATTATGCGACCACAGGCAGCTATATCCCACCCAGTTAAAATCTACTTCTGGCACAAGCGCGTCCCTGCTGAGAATGGGGAGACTTCCCTGCTGTACACAGGTTTGGTAGGACTGTCATTCAATGAATTTCAAATATGCCAGATATATTCAAAAGACAGTCTGCCTGCTCAGGCCAAAAAAATAAACAGAATCTGATCAACAGACATTTTCCTATTGGGCAATCAATGGAGGTTAACTCTAATAATCATTATAGAGACGCTCGCAACATTCAACACTGACTGGGTCGATCCCTGGCAAACGGTGAGGGAAGAGGTATTTTTGATAAATCACCACCTCAAATCTACCTAATATCTGAGGTCTAGTTATTTATCTTAGGCTCGCAGATGGTCTGATGGATTTTATTCAGCTTGGCAGCAACATGAACATCAATTTAATATAACATGTTGGAACGATATAGCCCTATAATTGGACTGTCAGCATGTATGTGGATGCAAAGGGTAAAATTGATTAGTACACTGCAAAAACACAAGGTTGAAAAAGACTTCACTCCAAGAAAAATTGTAAAAGGGATAGTGACCTAACCAGATACGGTTGATCACCCAATACAATATGATTGGGCATGGTTGAAAACCATTGTTCAATAAGTATTGATTTATCTCACATTAGACAGAGCCCTGAGGGGTGTTCTATCTGAAAGGTCAAGTTTAACAGCTAGATAAGAGCACCAACACTTGGTTCAAACACTGGTACATGCTACTTTGATATGCATAAGAAAACATGGTTAAGGAAGGTATCTCTAAGGTTCACACAAGTGGTGGTCATTGTAAGCTTGTGTATTTATGGAAAAGAAGTCCCATTCACATATGGGATACATGATGAATGTGACATGTGATCAGAGACTTCTAACTGCAAAACCAAGGGGGGTGGTGTATGCTCTGGAGTGCACGTGCCATAAGAGGTACGTAGGGAATATACATTAGATCACTGGCTACAAGAGTTTTGAACATGTTAGAACATCAGATTAAAAACCAGGAAGCCCGTACTAGACCATTTTGAGAACATACATGGACCAGCCCCGTTGGGACTTAAAGTCTGGGGCATTGAAGGGTCCCCCAATCTCCAGAGGAGGTGATTGGAATAGACTCTCTCTCAAAGGAAACCAAATGGATTTTGAAACAACTTATGGTGTCCCTTCAGATTGAATGAGGAAATAGTTTCAGAGTTTCCTTAAAATGAATATTACCTCCCAAATTCTTCTTTCTGTAAGGAGGATAGGTATTTATGACTTGATAGGATCGTGCGCGGTTATTGGTTCCCCCATATTTAATGTTCCTCATATACTTTTTTCTTTCTTGTCCTTCTTCCAGTTGAACTGTTCCCGTTTATGGTAATTTGGACAGTTACAATCACAGCAATTGACGAATTCGGGGGGGTTTAAAGAACGCCTAAAATTCGCTGTTCCCTTGGGTCTCCTCCTTCTGAGCATGCCCAGGCTCAGTACATGTTTCCCTAACTTGCTTAGTTTCCATGAGCCACCCAAAACTAGCAGGCTCACATAATGACTCAGAATGACAAGTAGGGCATATCATCATATTTTTAAAAGGCCACTCTTTGTAAAATATTGTTATTATGAGGTGGGTTTGTTTCTTTAAAAACATGGGATCCCACTGTGGGAATTTTGGCCCAGGTTTTGTTAATATTAAATAAGACCCCCACTGGGGATGGGGCCGTTTTATGTCAATATTAAATGGGATCCACTGGGTCATGGTCCTTGTTTATGTTAATTTTAATGGGATTCCCACTGGGGGAATGGCCCGTTTTAATGTTAATAATAAATGGGATCCCCACTGGGGAATGGTCCCCCAAGGTATTCATATACAATCTAACGAATTTTATAATTTCCACTGACCTCTTTCCCTTTTAAAAAAGCCGCACTCACACATCCGTGCTATGTTTTTCCTGCCAGTCACACGAGTAAATACCGGCATTTACAATTAAGTGAAAAGGCAAACGAACTTTCTACACCTCCCGTTTTTTCCCTTTTTTGCCCCCTACCTCCCGCCTCTCTTTTTGTGTGCAGTCCCCACCCCTCGTGCTTTAGCCAGTTTAGGGAGTAGAAAGTAGCCCTTTGCTTGCTGCACAGTTTAACCTTTTCAGTGCCAACAGAATTTACATTTGACGACATTTTAGTTGCCACAGGCATTTCTTGTCGGAATTTTGGTTCCTCAATACGTTTTTAGACAAAAAGTTTACGTACGGAATACTATACGTTGTTCTTTTTCATTCCTCGGCACAAGGTACCTTTATACCAAAAAACATAAGTTTTGTAACCTTTCTGGAGATTATTCACTATATCTTTTTTGGGTAAAATGTAAAGTGAACAAAATCAAACTTGATTTTACACACTCAAAAACTGTAGAAAAATAGTTCTCAAGCCTAACTTCTTCTCTCCTGAATCAACCAAATGTCACGTTTGTTAGTGTCCAGAGACTGGCCACCAACTAGCTCCATATCAAATACATGAAGATTTTCCAGATGCAGATCTCCAAGTGCTTTTTCGTAGATTTTGTGAAAAAATAAATGAGTCAAAGTTATTATATACTGCTACCTAAACCCAATTGGCAATTACAAAAACAAACCCCACTAAATATCAATCTCTCACACTCTCTTTTCTCTTTGCATCAAACAGTATAACCCAATATGCGTAGGTGCAACACAAGAGACAATGGCCACAACTACAGAAGTCAATTACAAGCAAAAAAACAGCCTCCACTTTTTTAAAGGAAACATCACAACCGAAACTTTGATAAGTGAACCCCTAAAAACACTTTTAGAATTAACATCTTCGGCACTTAATGGTGCCTGCTGCATGATAACCAAGGAGCGTAATACATAACATTGGGGTTTGTGCTTATCAAAGTGCATACTTGCAATTTTTCAGGCTAACATAAACCAATCCCTTTATTTGGGAACAATACCACAAATTAATATTATTATTGGATCCACCAACTTGCAGTTACAATCATGTTTTTTTTTTTTTTACACGTATGGTTGCATAATTCCAGATGTATTTTTTACACAGACCACCGTTTCGCCAGTTCCAAACCACTTTTGTGTGAGATTTTCGGAGAAAAATTAAGAAAAAAAGATGATATCAAGTTCAAATCTTCCCCACCCTACATGATAAGTAGAAAAATTCACTATAACTCAATCCTGACAGTCGCTGAATCAAACAGTTATGTCACATGTTGGGATGTGCACAGGCAACAGCCACCACCAGTACGCCAAAGGGGATCAAGTGCACAACAATACAGAGAAAAAATTGAACCAACTCTCAGGTTGATCCTCCTGCCCCCTTTTTTTTCTTTGCAAACAGTAGCAATCTTAAGTAACGTCTATTAGTTGGTGACTGTAAAAGTCCATCCAAAAAAAAGCTAAAAACTAAATATCAGACAGGCTTGTTCTTTTTAAATGTTTACTAGGCCTTTTTTTCTTCCACCCCCACCCTTCCTATGGATTATTACTTAATTAATAGGGGGAACTACTACTTTTGGCGGTTCGTTCCCTTTCCTCCTGGTGGATCACTGTAGAATGCATCATAAGAGGTATAAAGGTGGACTAGATGTTACTCTTGGCAATAATTCTCACCCCTACTAAAATTTAAGATTTTTAAGGTCAACCTCTCAGTTTCCTGACCTTTGTAAAAAAAAATTTGGATCTAGGCCTTGCGATATTACATAGTCATAAAACTTCCTTGGTGCCTTTAATAAAAACCAAAAAGGACAACATTACAATCCTATTACACAACACACACACATCCCTCAAAGTTCACAGGGTCAAACTCCGTTGGTTAAACATCTACCTCCACTACCTCTACTAACTCTACTAACTCCCATTCCCCAACACTAACAATTCCAGTAGGAAACGACCCAAGTGGGTCTTAAACAACGTGTCTTCCCTATTGGTCAGCTCACACGCAGCTGGAAGTAGGAAGTGAAGAAGAGTCGTTATTGTTTAAGATATAGTTCAGGGGTGGGACCCTAGTTTTTAGGTCCTCCCCCTGGTATTTCATCAAAGGGGATGAAGAGAGCAATAGGGTCTGAGATGAATATAGTTGTTCTCTACCGTTTCAGAACTTTTAAAGGTAAGGGCTGAGGGAAGGTAGTATAGTACCTTATGTGGTAATGGTCCCACATAAAAAGTAGTTATTTCTTCATCCTATATTTAATTCCACACATTGTGTCCATATTGAGAGCAATATATTTACATATAATTCCCTCCCCACCTGCCAAATTTTGCTTTCCGGGCAGGGTGGGGAAGAGAACGTTGCAAGGGGGGTGCCAGCATCATATTGGGGCAGTTGGAGGCGAAGTAAAGGGGTGTTCCCCAGGGCTGGTGCTGCGCCTCTCATGATTGCGGAGACCACGCCCAGAATCCCTCATATAGGAATCTCTCCACTAATTTTCGGTCAGGCTCTCTTTCTACGCTGTCATTCTAGCTGGGTCAAGTGTCAAGCGCTGTTCAAAACAAACAATTCTTTCTTACAAGAACAAAAAGTTTAGGTCAATGTGTGGCTTACAGTATTTCTTAACAAAACAATGCAGTCTCTTTTAGAAATTATAAAGTTGTAGTAAAAAAAAAACACTTTTATGATCTTTTGATTTAAACTGATTGCTATGCCGATGATCCATGACCATTAATACAATTTCAATACAAAGGTGCTTGGGTAAGATACAGACATGCCACAATTATACGAGCCAATTGTGATTATTAATTTTGCACTGGAAAAGCATTGATCCCAGCCTTTCCCTATGCACAAACCCAACTGTAGCATCAAAGCCACTCCTGGGGTTCTATGAACTGTGTGAATTAATTACTTTCACCACAAAGGGTCCTAAAAGTTTTCTATTAAATTCTAAATCTCTAATATGGTTACTTGTCCTAAGGCATATAATACTTTAAAAAAGTAAATGAAGTATTGAGGTTTTTAAGGCTCGTATGTAGGGCCACACAATTCTCACAAACACGCTTCGAAACGCATTTTTGCAAGCGTGTGAGAATCTCACACCGGTGGCATTTCAAGCACATCCATAAATGAATATTAGTGAAATCTGAAGTCAAAGCGCGTTAACAACAAACACCTCCCGTAACCAGCAGCATTGTGATTGTTCTTTTCATGCCATTACCATGCTTTGATAGTGTGGCCCTGGGGACCGCGCCTATTGTAGCTTTCTCGTGTGCTGTTAAAAGTATTGTATAGCAGGAACATTACCGTTAGAAGGATTCACTCGGCTGGTCTTTAGACTTAAATCTCTGCATGCTGTGGTTTCCTATGTCTGTTTCTCTCTCACCTTTTTTTTGATTTCTTCTTACCTTGCCTTGTCTTATCCCTACTCTACAAATAGTAAAAGGGGCACATATCTGTATGGTAATGGATCATTTTAAGCCTAGTTAATGGGAAAAATGACCTCTACACATGAATGTAAAGGTACAAAATAAACAAACTGTGGTTGTGCTTTGTCTGGGGCTTGGCGCGCCTCACGCATGCACTGTAATTAGTGTTACGAGTTTTCAACAAGAAATTCCCCGTAAAAGAGCGTCCCGTGAGACCCCCCCCCCCCCCCTACAGGAAAAAAAAAAAATAAGGGGGGACCCCCTGGATCGGAAATTACTAAGTCGGCTGTAGGAGGAGCCTATAGCCCCCGCCCCTGTGACCTCTGTGCTTCCCTGCTGGGCTGTACTGCGACACGCGAGGGAACGGCCTCGCATGACCACTGCTGTTGGGGAAATTAGCCTCGCTTTCGCCCCGTCCTCGCGTCACTGAGGACACGCGTGCACCGCGAAGCCGTCTGAGCGCTTCATCCGTCGCGCTCCCGCTCGCCTACCGCCGTCGTAGTACCCCTGACCCGAGCAATTTAGTACCTTACATTTCCCTTGCCCCTCCCCCCACGGCAAACCTCCGGGTGGCCCTTGTGTTTTAGTTTTCAGTGTGGTTTGGAAGAAAATTCTTGACCAAACAAGGAGCGTGAATCTTGTTCTGTTGTGTGTGACCGTTCCCAAGAATTTTTCTTCTTTTTTCGGGACCAAATCCCCTTCATTTAATCAATATCCTTAACTTCCCAAGCAGAAATCTTTGGGCATCTTAAAATATTTTCTACCTCATATACCTCGTATTTTCGTAGTCCCTCAATCAAAACAGGAGCGGAGAGGCTCCAGCGCCTGAAAACATATCTTTTGGAAACAGGATACATGAAAGACTGGATGTATCTTAAGGAATTGGGGAGCTCCAGTTTCAAAGGCACCGTGTTTGATAGCTTTCTCTACGAAATGGCCCGATGAACCGGTGACCCACTTAGCAGAAGTAATCCTCCATTTCAAATTCACGAGTTGACAACCATACCATTCTCCACCGTAAATACCGAAGAATCTTTTTCCTTAAAAAGATTTAGCTGACTCTTACGGGCTTTGTTGTCTGACTTCAGCGATGACGGTCTTTACTCTACATCTTCTCCTTCAATACGATGTATTCTCTGGTGAATAAAGGTCAGGATAGTGATCTTGGAAGGGAAACGTTACGGAAGTTGGATTAACTCCATAGTTAGCAATAAACGGGGGAACACTTGAAATGGGAGGAATGGGACAGCGTTGTTATAGGGCAACTCCGCACGCGGTAACAGAGAAGAACCAATCTTCGTGTGATGCTGAGGACGTAACAACCGGAGATATTGTTCAAGGTTTGGTTGTTCTTTCTGTTTGTCCATTATATTGTGGACTGGTATCCGGAGGACAAGACTTGTGGATATGCAAACACTTGCCCACTCCTTCCAAAATTTTGAAGTGAATTGTACCCCTCTATCTGATACGATATCATCGGGAACCCCGTGAGACGCACAACAATCTCTCTAATGAACACATCTGCAGTAATGGAGGCTGAGGGGAATTCCTTTATAAAAAAAATTAACGGAATAAGTGAGCCATCTCTTCGTTAACCTTCACCAACCCCCAAGATGGTGTTGCAACCCTTGAGCGAGGTACTCAACATGAAGTCCATGGTAATCATGCCCCCAGGCGGTCAGGAACAGGCAGGAAGGAGACGTAACCCGTATGGTCTCTGTCCTAGTAGTCTTGAAATCTAGCACAATTAAGACACGAGCCACAAACTGTTTACAAATCTTTTAGACATCCGTGGCCAAAACAAATTTCTGGTTACCAAATCCACGTCTTGTGAACACCACACCATGACCATCAAAGCATGAGAATGACAAGACTGAAAGTACTGCAGAACCTGGCCCGGTCCGGAACAAATATTATATGTTATTTTGGTATTAAACCCATCTTGGGAACGAGGGTAGACTGGAGAGCTGCGTCTTTTGAATGGTTTTGTGGCATTTACGTTGCAACAGCAGAAATTTGATTTGGAAAGAACCATATAAGGTTTGTCAGACTTATGACCTCAAAAATTGTCTAGAAAGGGCGTCGGCCTTGGCCGTTCTTTTGAACCTGGCAAAGTTATATGGAAGTTAAATGTGTAAAAGAAAGGCCCATCTAGCTTTACCTGGGTTTTAATCGTTTTGGCAGTTTTGGCAAATATTCCAGGTTCTTATTATCAGTGAAGAATGGTAATCGGATGATTGGCCCTCAAGTTATCGCCCACTCTTCCAGGGCCGATTTTATGGCCGACAACTTCACGGTCTCCTACTCATAATTCTTTCAGAGTCAGAAGTGTTTTAAAAAGCAACTGGATGTAGTAAAAATCTTAGGTTCTGTTACGTTTTTTCGAGGTATAATCTTCTAGAGCAACTTCGGAGCACCCCTCTAGGTAAAGGAACAGTTGGATCTGGATGGATTTAAGGATGGGAGCTGACGTAAAGAGATTTCATACGCTCAAAAGCTGTGTTGAGGCGGTCTTCGTCAACAGAATGGGACAATGGGTTTTCTGGTCAGGCGGTCAACGGCAGTATGATGTAGAACAATTCTTAATGACTACCTACGGTAGAAGTTTAGCAAACCAATGAATTTTTTGAACTTGCTCTTCGGGTAGTTGGAGTAGGGGGCCAATCCTGAATAGCGGAAACCTTTTGGAGGATCCATAATTAACCCTTAGGATGAGTTGCTGAACCCCCAAGAAAGAACGGTTATTGAAGGTCTCTCGAACTCACGGTCCCCAGGTTTGGTGGAGGATAACCCATACATGTCTAGACGAGAAAAGAAACTTTCTTACCTGGTACGATGATCCTCTAGGTTAGAAAAAAAATCATGTATCATCTAGATACAACGGCCAAGAAACCATCAAAGAAGTCCACGAAAATGTCACTGACAAAATTTTTTGGAATGTTGCCGGTGCATTGGCACAGACCGACAGCATGACCAAGTATTTCGAATGAACCATATCTGGCGCTGAACCGCCGTTTTCCATTCATACCCCTTTTCCGTTTATTCAAAAAACAATTAGTTTATAGGCTCCTTTTCCCCCCGAAGATCCCGTGTAAAAAAATGTTGGCGGTCCTCAACCGTTGAAATAATTCAGGGAATCATGGACTAGGTAATCTATCTTAATTGTGACCATTATTGAGAGCTCGGTAAGTCCAATACAGGTCTAAGCGAACCGTCTTTTTTCTCGAAAAATATACCATCCCCTGCTGGAAGACGTGGAAGGGCGAGAAGCCCTTCTGAAGATTCTCTTCTATATATCCTTAAAACCCTTTGCCAGGTTTTTGACAACGGGGAGTACCACCCGCCCCAAGGAATCTCCGCACCAGGTAACAGTTCCACTGGGCAATCGTAAATGCGGTGTGGTGGAAATTTTAAACCTTTACCACCTTCTTACAAAAACATCTGCAAGTTCTGAATAGACACGGGTAAACAAAGCTTCAGAATGGACTGATTATCTTAAACATGAAGAGGAAATACTGACAGCCGACAATGCGATGGGGAAAAAGAACCTCTCCAGGATCCATTTTTGAAAGGGTTGTGTGTTTTCACAACCATGGCATACCTAGAATCAGATGGAAAATATAAAAATGCAGTCCATCAAAACAATACGTTCTGAATGGATTGATTTTATCAATACTACTGGGGAAAGTCATCTGTATTACAGGCCGATATGAAAATTTAGACCCCTCTGCCCAGATGATAAAAACGAGGAGAAGATTTGGATCGAGTGGAATCTTCCATTCCCTTTGTTAGGATTCCAAAATAAAACAGCTATAGACAGGCCCCGGAATCATAACGGCTTGGTGGTGAAACCTCGACCGGTTCCCTGTAATGGAGACATCAACAGATAGGTCAGGTGCTGAAGCCGGAGAGACGGGCTAGAAGGCTAGTAGGGAACCTTACTAGTGGGCTCTGATTGGGCATCCCTGAAGCCAATGACCAGACTTCTCTCTCTCCCGCAGTAGAGACACAGGTTTAAGCGGCGTCTTTGATCTTCCTCAGGAGAGGAGAAAGGACGATTTAACCAACCTAATTCATAGGGGGGTTCCAAAAATCCTGAAGCAGTGCAGAGTAAGGGATCACAGGACATACGAAGCACCCAACCTTTTTCAATCTCCTTTCTCTTAGTCGGCGATCGATGACTCGCTGATCATAAGATCTTCCGCTTCCTCCCGGGGACTCCAGTTGCGGGTCTAACTCATCTTCTTTAATATTTTCTGACCGTCGATTTGCGAACTGATTTATAAGAAGCCGCTTCGTTCCATTGATCCAACACTGATTCTGCGGAAATCGGGCCACATAATCTTTCCACCTGTCTTTCCTTTGTACAGGTTACGAAGGGCCGCCTCAGCTGAGCCAGCTCTACGAGGATCCAATCTTAAATTCTCCTAGGGAGAGAAAAAGGTAGCCTACAACAGAGTTTACTGTTAGGACTGTTCTGATCCAACACCGAAAGGGCCCAAGCTTGGGGCTCATCCTGAAGCCATGAATAATAACCCTACTTTTAAATTATTATACCCCTTTCTTTCGTGAACTTTCGGCGGGCAAAGTGAACAGTCCCAATTGCAGGAGCTGTTGAATTGGCCAAATGGGAACGACACCGGAAACCCTGGTCAGGGAGCGGGATCTTAGGCTCCGGCAATAGCAGGAATTAGGAGGGAGTGCCAGGGACGATGGCATTCAGTTTTAGCGTAGTTGAACAGAAACCCTGCCTAGCTTCTAGCTTCTTGCAAAGCTCCCCACTAGTTCAGCTACTTTGACGGACATTTCTTCTGTCTGGGCTACATCCCAGTGGGATCCATGTGGCTGCCAGTTACTGTTACGATATCTTCAGGCAAAGAACCCCACCCCCGTGAGACCCCCTCTGGACGCGAAACGAAGTACCATCCCGGTTTTCACCAGACCTCTACTGGTGAGGGATGGTTGCGGCGGCGATACCAGGTCGCGGCTTCAGAGAAAGAACCACACGGCCATCCCACAATGTGGAAGAGGCCGCCGAACAGATACAGGTGTACTGAGTAAAACCTGGGGATGAATATTCGGGACGCGGAAGTAGGAAGCTGTGGGAATATGCCACACCGGAGATCACTGGAGGCAGGAGCTGTGGAGATATTTCGGACCGGAGGTAGGAGCTGTGGAAGGGTTGCGGACGCGGAGATAACGGGAGGTCAGGAGCTGTGGTAGATAATTCGGGGACCGGAGGTAGGAGCTTGGAGGAATTGCAGACCGAAGATACTGATGTAGGAGCTGTGTAGATATTCGGACGGAGGTAGGAGCTGTGGAGGATATGCAGACCGGAGATAACTGTAGGTCGGAGCTGTGGTAGATATTTGGGACCGTAGGTAGAGCTGTGGAGTATATGCAGACCGGAGATAACTGGAGGTAGGGCTTTGGTAGATATTCGGACCGAATGTATGAAGCTGTGGAGGAATATGCAGACCCAGAGATCACTGTAGGTAGGAGCTGTGTAGATTTCGCACCGGAGTTAGGAGTCAGGACCAACAGGACATACGCTAGAGGAAAACAACAGGGACTATGAGTCCAAGCAAACACTCTGAACTGGCAGCAAGAGGCCAGCTGCCATGAGGAGCCTAAATAGGCCCTGTGACCCTCCTCCCTGCTTTCCGGCCCCGTAAAGTACCTACCTGACATTAGAGTGCAACTTCTGGCTGAGGCCAGTGATACTCGAGGTCCAAAGTTAAACAGCAAGGGGCACAGACCAGCTAAAAGAAGATTCGGGCATCAATGAAAGGACAAGGTACAGACCATGAACGCTGAGTGAGGGTTATAAATGGAACCCAAAATTTCATACACGGAGTCAAACAGCCAGACAAGGTTCAGAGGTAGATAGAGGACTGTCGGGGACGAGCCATACTAACAGCACAGGATGAAAGTCAAGGAAACAATTAAGGTCGATACCAGAATAGCAAACAAAGTCCGCAATAGGAGCAAGGATCGCAAACTTATCGGGCACAGGTGACCAGACTTGGAGAATATTAAGGAGTTTTGAGAACTAATGGGAATAGAAAAGGAGGAGAGAGGAACTCATTGGGTAATAGAAGTTTGATATGACTGGTTAGAAGATGGCACCTATGGGGAGAAATAAGAGGACAACTGGGTAATGCACCGAAGGGCAAAGCGCACAAAAAAAAAAATCGCTGCCAACATATCGAGTTCTGAAGCTCGCTGATGCCGCCAAAAGAGCCACAGGAGGGAAATACATAAGGGCATGAGCTTGATAAAGGTAATGAAACGCTCAAACACCTAAACATTAACCCTCCCCCTCCTGACCCTTTTGAAAATGGTTCCTCAGGGTACCGACTTTAAATTCATAAACAAGATCTTTGGCATGAATCTATGAGCAGGGGATCCAAGGTTGCTCTTCTGGAACATAGCCCTTTTTAGTCTACAAGAAATTTTGAAACAATCAGAAGTCCAAGAATTTGACAATTTTCATATTCAGGCTCTCCCATAACATTCAACAGGAGTAATGGGGATCAACAGAAAGAGTGAGAATTTAGCGGTTTTCACCAAGAGACATGAAGTTGGTTTTAGAACAGTTGATTTCGTTCAATAGGCTAGTGACGTAATAACTGGGACCCCGTTTTTTAGTGGAAGCTAGGAAGGAGAAGAAATATTTTCCGGATTACACCCAGATTAGATTCTCCATAGAAAACTATATTCAACAGACCAAACTTGTTAGCCGAACTTCTCTGACATTCCGGTAAATTACCAAAGAATGGAGAATACTTAGATTGAAGACGGTGCAATGAATAATTATAGGCAAATGATAGGAATTCAGACCATTATCTCTAGTGTTCGAAACCCTTAAATACTTTTCTAGAGAAACCCAATTTGTCCTCTCGGGTTTTTTTCTGTTTCGTTTCTGGATAAAAAAAAGGCCGAAGAGAAATAAAGAGATATTCCCACTAAAATAAAAGTGAAAGAGACCTTTAAGACACTATCCTAAACATTTTTCCAGGCTTTCCATTTAAATGAAAATTTCTTCAAACGACACCTGTAAGCTCTGTAGTTAAGGGAGGCTTAGGCAGTGTATCAACTGGTACATTTACACTAATCTATCACAACTACCCGATGTGTAACTAGGGACTTTGGGGCCTGTCCCAAGTACTTTTTATTTTTGTATTTCTTAGAAAAAATGTATCCCCCGCATAGTATCTATCCTTTTTATAACATTTTTCGAACGCATGCTTAAATATTATACTGAAATTTAATATAACAAAGGCAAAAGTGCCCATTGAACTTGTCTAGACTTTACCTTTTGCTTTACTTTTATTATGATTGATTATTTTATTGTAAATAACTTTGAATCCTGGTCATTGAAATTCATTAATATAGATCCATAATGTTGCCTAGCCCCTTTGAATTGAACTATTTTAAAATAGTCAGTTAATCAGTTCATTCCAACCCATACAAATTTTTTGGGCCTAGTTTGTAAACCTTAGTTAGAAATCACTAGTTTATTTACAGAGGTTACCCTATTTTTTTTGTTTTTTTTTTACTTGTCAAGTGGGATTAACGTAGATTTCCACCTTTGAAAATCATCTGATTTAATTCTGATTACTTTTTTTTTTTTCACAATCTCGGTCCTAAAATCAAGGATTCTCTGTATTACGGCTTCCGAATTCTTCATGCATCTATGAAAGATAAAACCTACGTAGCTTTAAGGTGTGTAATTAATTAACAAAAATATATAATATTGGGTTCAAACAGAAACTAGCCAGCAGTAACTCAAATGGGATGCATGCAAAGTGCAATTAACATGAATAAATTACATTAATTTTGAAACACCCCCGAAACTGGCATAACCCCTCAAAACCTAATTTTTTGAATCTACACACCTTCACATACGTAATGGTTTTACATTGTTATTCAGCACATACATGAAGTATTTCGATGCAAGTAATCCATAGAAACAACTCCCTGCTTTAGGATATTTATGTGAAAAACAAAAAGAGATCAAGGTGAAAATCCTACTAAACCCACTTGACACGTATAAATCTCCACTAAACGTGAATCTCCCACTGTCCTAGACTCAATTGGTATGTCATATGCGTGGGTGCACCAAAGAAGTGGGGCCCCCAACTAACCTCAAATGGGACACATGCACAGTGCAATTACAAGACACAATTTTAGTGTTCTGTATTTGACGAGGCTCCCCCTCCCCCCCCCCTCCCTCTCCACTTTTTCAAAGGAAACCCCCTTGAAACTTGCAATACCCCCCTACAAAGTGTAACTTTTAGAACCTACACACCTTCGCTTATAAGCTCTGTCGAATTTTTCCATTTTTAGATGATTTCCTTTCCTGAAAAAAAGCATTAACGATGGGTGAAATTTAACACAACTTCCTCCAGTAAATAAAATTTCCCCCTAAATATCATCTTCCTCTACCTCTTGAATGAAATGAAACCCACTTGTCATCAGTGTACCGCCATTGTATACATCAGGCTGTGTTCATACTGGCTTTTTCAGGCTGTACCCCCATTTAACCCTGGAAACATACCAAAAATCTATAACATTTTGCAATTCTACACACCTTCTTTATATAGAAATGCCAATTCTTTTACACGTAGTCCACATCAATTCTTTGTAACCTTCACAGCTTTAGTAGATATTTTCTGTGAAGCGAGAACTCTTCTCAAATTTTTTTGCATAATAATTAAACAAACAAAACGTATATCATTTTTCCCACATGGCATAATGAGGCATTTCAGAAAAGAAATTTTAACCAATCTGTTCTGACAGCTTTCAGTTTTTCAACTAAACACGCCCCTCAATGCGAAACCGCGCAAACCCCTTCATCCTACATTATGTGTTTTTTTCATCCATACCATTGTAAGAATGCACTTTCTACACACAGTTCTTGCAGAAATATGCATGTTTTAGCAGATTCTTCCAAAAAAAAAAGGAAGAGAGTTTCAATCAAACATATATTTTAACCAACCTCCTAAACCTATCATTCCCACTAAATATCAATCTTCTACATGTCTCACTAAACAGTACCCTACGGGCCATCAGTGTACACAGAGACAATATCTTCCAGGGGTCCCCAATACATAACATTTGGGGCTGTGCTCACAGTAGTGCATACCGTACTTGCATTTTGTACAGTGAAATTTTGTTTTTTTAAACCACGCAGTATTTCTAAACGTTTCAGTTTTTTTCAAACCAAACACCCCTCAAATGCAGCAATACACCCATACCAACCCGACAAACAAATTATTTTTGAATTACTCCACCTTTAGCTATATAAACAATCCATGCTTTCACACCTATTTCATATTTCCACTTTTAGGAAGTTTCAGGAAAAAAATATGATTCAATGTTTCAAAATCTTACCACAAATTAGTTTGTCCCTTCTCTAACACCTTGACCAATAGTGATCACCTGTAACACATTGACCAATTATGATCCTTCTCTCACACATTGACCAATTAAGGACTATGGTGATCCGTTTTCTCTTAACAACATTGACCAATAGTGATCCCTCTCTAAACATTGACCAATAGTGATCCGCTCTCTAACACATTGACAATAGTGATCCGTCTTTAACCACATTGACCCACATAGTGATCCTTCTTTCTAAACCATGACGCCAATAGTGATCCTCTCTGATACACCTATTGACCAATAGTGATCCCTTCTCTAACAATTGGACCATAGTGATCCTCTCTTAAACAGATATCCCTGGTGACACTGGTGTATAGAGAAGTGGAAGTGTTGAAAATGATGGTGATATAGGGTTTGAAGGGAGAGTGAAAAAGTTGTAACAGTAACAGTTATTTAATAACTTTATTAGATAATGAAACCAATGGAATCTCCTATGCAAATTATTATTGGCTTGGAAAATTTACGGGGATTGTGGAAGGGAGTGATTCAAGATCTGCACAAAATTTGTATTTCACTGGTGGTGTTTGTTTCTACGAACATATAACACTATACAATGTTACCAATAAATAGGTATTTGTATTTAGTATATTCATTTAGGGAGTGAGAATAATAGAACCAAGATTTATTGGGATTGTTTTTTCTTTTTTATTTTTTAACCATCTTGCCTCTTTATTATAATTTAATATAGTAGTTGTGTGTATAAAGATTTATATCATCGGTAATCCACATTTAGACTAAAACATACCACCCATATATTATTCCAAACCGACTCCCGACCGAAATGTCCATTTCGGGCAATAAAAGTGCACCCCACCACGGTTGTGCGATCATTAGTTGTGCGATTGCCAACGAAAGTGGTCGTTCCTACACATTTGTGCGTGCGGGTCGGGAACCGCAATCGCAGTGTGGTAAGAACCTTGCCTTTGTATTCACGAGTCAGTACTGCTATGACCTGATTGAAGGGGGTAGTATAGATCCCTTGAAGAAGGACGTTTGTCAAACTAAAAAATAAAACTGTTAGGTTGGCCAGAAATTCAGGACCGGATCGTAAAAAAAAAGTATTACCAATCTAAATAACAATCAATTTTTCTTAGACAGAATATACAATGGTAAGTATTACAAATGTACATATATATGTGTCCGCACAGTCGATACATTTTGCCGATTTTATAAATTTAAAGTCTTATGTCGTGTCATCACAAGGAATTGGATAATTGTTTGTGACTGTTTATACAATCGAACATAGTGAAATGTCTTGCGGAAAAGTCGATTAACGAGCATATAGCCTCAGCCATGGGCACGAGGATCAAAAGTGGGCGGGCCAAGAATTAACAGCGCACGCTTTTGACGTAGCCAAGAAAGTATTCATCAGCCAGGGTCTTTGAATGATGAAAGAGAGGCAGCTCGCAATTAGATGGTTATGTGATTTTACCAGGCACAAGGGGGGAAAAAAAGGAAGAGGAGAGAAAAAGACGTGGGAGAAATCATTTCTATTTACAAAGACAAAGATTGTATCCTTGTCATTACTATGTGATCTCCTGAAACAATCCTGAGGGGGACCCAAGAGAATTATTTAGGATTTGCACAGGAAAATTTAAAGAATAGTAGTTTAAAATTTCGTCCCTACATAACAAAAGAGGAACCAGGGTGTCGCCCCAGCTTAAACAGCAGAGGAGAGAGATTGGTTCTGTTGTAACTTTGCGTGTTTCCGCTTACGACCGTATAAAATTTTCATAAGCATTTTGCCCAGGCCTTTGGACCATATCAGTAGCTTGCTGAATGATATATAATGGAATATTTAATAAACTATATTATATATATATATATGAATATTTTTTAATTTGTCTACAATGACCTACGTGGTATATGAGTGGACTTAAAACACCTGGCTGTGATATGCTAATTGGGATTTCCAGGGTACATAAGTGCCACAAGATTTGTACAAGTCATTCGAATTGAGAGAAAGCCAGTCGGATGGACTAGCGAAAACGTCTTCAAGAACTAAATTCAAGTCCAGTTGATCTAATGAATACAACGATATGTAAAATAAATGTGTGTCATTCGTCACAGAGATTTGATCTTTTCGTTCTGTTTTAGTTTTTTTTAAAAAAACAATGTCCTTGTATTTCTTTTGCACTTTTGTGACTAGCACACAGCAAGCAGGAATTCAATGCAATGACAATAGCGTTTCCAGGACATGGACACCACCTGAAAGGTTGAGAGTCTAGACAAGCTGTACAAATTCTATACAGGGCTGAATACACTTTAAACAGGACAATGAGTACTTCCCCACCCCCAAAAAAAAGTAGTTGTCAAAGATTCACTAATTTCTTAATTGATTTAACAACAAAAACAAAAAAAAGGGGAAAAGGGAGTCTAGACGAGCTGATAAACTCAGCTGGGAGTCCTCGATCCAAGATAAGGTTTAAAAATCTGAGCTTGAGGGGTAATTAGGCTAATTGACAAAAATTCTAAGTTACTTCCCAGAATGCACCATCCTTGGAATGTTCCGAACAGTAATTTCTACTGATTGGCGTTGGATGGGGTCAAACATGCTCAGATCTATACTGAGCAACTGAATCAACGCAGGGCGGCGATGGGTTCAGGGCAAAACCCATAATGGCTCTCTATAGGGTCCTGCAAACAGGAAGGCGTATTTCAGTTGCATGTATTAACACAGACCAAGGCTGAATGGGCAGGTTCAAAGGTCAAAGCAAGGATTATCCACAAGGCAAACCTAGGCACCTGCCTGGGGGCCCAGGAAGCTTCTGGGGGCCCAGCTTCAGAAGCAGTAAGAGAATATCATAGTCTATACAAATATATATAGCAAAAAAGGGGCCCCTAAATGAGCCTAGGCCCCAGTATGATCTTATCCATCTCTGCCCAGTACCCAGACTGCCCCTCTCTCTCACTGTGATGAAAGTCTACAGACTCAGGAGAGCAAGAAGAGATTGCGACAGAGAGAAGGAACCATAACCATACCTATTGTGCCAAACAACTCCTCCTGGGTAGGCATTGATATGGAATGGCCACTTCCTTTATTGGCAATGTCCCCTTTTGAAAGGAAAACGGCATTTGTTGGTGGTCATTTTCCTCAACCAGACTATTCGTGTTATCTACAAAAACATTGGCGTTTAGAGTATTCTGGGAACCCTTTTGAAATAAAAAAATAACAAAAAGTGGTTAAAGGTGATACCTTAAGGGTTAAGGCCACACACAATGGAGTTTTTTGCACTTTTTTGCAATTTTTTATTTTATACAGCAAATGCGATTGCGTTTGGGGGCAGTCTGGGTACTGGGGCATTAAATCCTGCAGTAAGGGGTAATAAAGAGGGGCAGTCTGGGTACTGGGGCATTAAATCCTGCAGTATGGGGTAATAAAGAGGGGCAGTCTGGGTACTGGGGCATTTAATCCTGCAGTAAGGGGGTATGGCCAGTTTTAGTCTGCATGGCAGATCATATTTATCTGACACTGGATCAGGAATATGTAATTTATGTTGTAATATAATGTGTAGAACTGTATATACTGTGTAGTTCATATTGCAATATAATGCGTTATATTGTAAATACTGTATGTATAGTTTATGTTGCAATATAATGCACAGTACTGTCGATACCGTATAGTATATGTTGCAATATCATGCGTAGTACTGTATAAACTGTATGTATAGTTTATGTTGCAACATAATGCATAGTACTGTATATACTGTATGTATAGTTTATGTTGAAATATCATGCGAAGCCCTGTATATACTGTATGTGTAGTTTATGTTGCAATACAATGTGTAGTACTGTATAAACTTTATGTATAGTTTATGTTGCAATATAATGAGTAGAACGCTATATAAGGTATGCAGTTTATGTTGCAATATAATGTGTAGTACTGTATATACTTTATGTA